>JAVJIF010032938.1:120000-213273 GCA_038442645.1 Agave tequilana | reverse complement strand
CTTCAAAGAAGCTCCCCTTAACTCATGCATAAACAATAAACAATAATATATAGCGATGAAGACATAAACATGTATGCAAATGTAGGAGAGAACATGCTAACAAGCATAAAACAAAACAAATTCTTTTTCTCCTATTTGCAAAACAAAACATATATGCATAAACATAAATACTTCTCCTACTTTAATAATAAAGTAAGGAAAACATGCATATACATCTCAAATACTTCTCCCCTTTTTGTCATCATCAACAAAGGGTTAAAGTAAAAACAAAATTTCTCCTCCTTTTTGTCATAAACAAAGAGATCAATAAGGAGTAAAATAATAAAAGGTTATATGTGATATACATTCATGAAGAGGAAGACGCTAAGTTAGCTTCCCTACATATATGCATACATGAAAGAGGGATGACAAGCCCTAATTCACATAATAATAATCTGTAATGCATAAGAGGAGATGTGAAGCTTCCCCTACACACGTGTATCACATAAAGAAGAGTTGTCAAGCTCCTCAATACAATATACACTCAACATGAATGATATGTAGAAGAGATGTTAAGCTCTCCTTGCATATAAGAAATACAAATCAAAAAATGTTTTGATTTTCTTATTCAACAAAATTTTGAATTTTCTTAAATAAACAAATTTTGAGATATCTTAGTAATCAAATTTTTAAGATATCATATAAACAAAATTTTTAAAGGTATCAGAACTCTTGTAAACAATCAAATTTTTAAGATACCAAATTGTAAATAATCATTATTGTAAATAAACTTACAAATTTTAATTTTGATACCAATTTAAAACACAATGATCAAATTTTTTTCATCATAAACTTTGTGCTTTTAAAATGTGAATCAATTGTAAATCAAGCACATGAAAAACATATATATGTATGAAAAGGGAATACCAAAAGCAATTGATATTATGGAAATTATGAAGCATACATATATAGAAAACAAAATATGAGTATATACAAAAATATCAATGAGATACCAATTGAAAATAACAATGTAAATCATGTATATAACTCATAACCTACCACCCTTCATATGCTCAAAGTAAAGGATTTTTCAATTTAGCTAACAAGACATACACGCCCATCCATCCGCCATAAAGGGATAGGAAGGGGTTTTCACAAATAAGGTTTGAAAGTAAATTTATAGTGAAAACATTACCAAATGAAAAATAATAAACTAGTTAAGATAATTTTTAAAATAACTAGTTAAAGATCCTTCAAAATATGAAATCAAATCATATGTTTTTCATGAATCATACAAATACACAAGAATCAACACTCGAATCGATCAAAGCTCAAAAATATGTTCATGAACAAGGTCATGACTAAACAAATGAAGTGGAGTGTACAAAAGTCATGTAATTAGCATTTTCCATGAAAATAATCAATGAAGCTCGAAACAACTATCATTTTATCAAAACAAAAATCATGAAAATTCATTTTCAACTTAAAAATAAACTTCTAGGCATATATATGACTTATCCAAAACTAACAATATGCTACATATCCCAAACATAAAAGAGTCTATTAAATAATTTGCATGAAGGCAAGAGACTCACGGGTATACATGTATATTTATTAGTGTGAATACAAATTACATATACATGAAGTAAAACATGAAAATTGACAAAAACTGTATAAATGAGAGAATCATCAAAACTAGCTTATACATGTGCATATAGTGGGTACAAATGAGCATGACGTGCAAACATATATGAATCAAATGTTGCTCACTATTTGTACATGTATAAATACAAGTTTTGACAAAAACTACATCTAAACAGGATTTTACCACATGAAGCACAAAACAAATAAAACATGAACATGCTATATGATATACAAATGAATAAGCATGTAAATAAAATAAGAGTTTAGAAATAGTAACCAACTAAGGAACTATGTTCCAAAACTCCAAACATGGTGGTTGTCCCACCAAACCTCCTTGATAGCGGTGCATCAAATGTATGTCCTTCTAGTCCATGCAACCACCACCAAGGCACCATCCCTCTCACGTTTTGTGAGAGCCTCACCTACATCAAAAAACAAAGGTGGGGATTTTGATACCCATTTTCTTTGGGTCCTTGGGGGTTAGCTTTGTAAGGAACCCAAACATTTTTATTAGCAAAATTAATATGATGTAATCTATCAAAACAAAACTTTGTTAAATGGCCTTTGCGGCCACAATGTGTACATTTGTACACCTTAGGATGCTATGTGTGTAAGTGTGATCATGACGTGCAACATAGCATATGCATGATTAGGATGATGCACATGAATGTGTGGAGTTTGTTTCTTTGAAAACATAGACTCCAACCTAGAATGATTAAATGCACATTTGCTCAAAGTTGAGCAAAACAATCCATTTTATTTCAAAACATTAATCTCATTAGTGGGGGCATGTAAAGCATGATGAGATATAGAATCATTATTCTTTTTCTTTTTAAAACTTTCTTTTTCTTTTTCATCAATTTCTTTTCAAAGAAGTGTTTCATGCAAAGCAAATTTTTGTTTCTCCACCAAGATAATTTTATTTTTCAAAGATTATTTCCTTCACATAAAGCATTCAATTTGGACATCAAGAAAATATTCTCATTTTTCAAATCCTCTTTCTTTTTCTAAACATGCAATATTATTTTTAAAGAATCATTTTCCTTATGCATGCAATCAAATTTATTGTCTTTCTTAAGCATGTCATATTTTTCAAGCAATAGTTGACAAAAAGATGTAAGCTCATCATATGACATGTCGTTATCTTCATCTACCTCAGATTCGGTAGTTACCTCAAGGGGGTTGTCCCCTTGGACCATGTAGCACACGTTGGAGGTGTTGCTTCCAACATCCGAGTCGCTCCCCGCATAATATTGATCTTTTTCGCAAGGGAGAGTATGGTATTCCATGCTACAAAAACCGAATCAAGATTAGCAATCTTAGATAAATAAACATCATCTAGGCTAGATCTTAAAGCACTTAGGGATTTGCATTAGTCTCAATATTTTTACCATCTAAACAATCTGAGTTTTAGTGGGGCAAAATAAACATTAATTCCTAAGGCCTTGAGGTATAAGGACATCTTAACCTTTCAAATTTGGATGTTAAGAATGTCAAAAGTGGGTGGTGACATGAAGTCCATGTGTGTACAAAAAATAGTGATTAGCCTAAAATGAGGATCTTTAACTCCAGGTTGTAAGACCCAAATCAAGAGCACTTGGCTCTGATACCAATTGTAAATCACCCAAGGGGGGTGAATAGGTGATGGCTAATCTAATGGTCACTAAATGTGGAATTAAAAACTATTATGACCTAAATAAACTATTTAAACTAAACACCACGTATAACACAAGAGTGTAGCGAATCCCTGTGAAGGGCTCTGGACTAACTCCTCAAGATTCCTCTAAATAAGAGTTGAGGTGCCGCGTTGGCTCTCTTGGTTGAATACAAGTGTTAGAAAACAAACCCCAAGAATATACAATATGAGCACAAATGTATATCAAGCATATAAAGATAAGAACAATAAGAGCATGCAAGATATAAACAAGTAAGAGATAAAGAGAGAGCAATCGCAAACACGGGAGATTTGTTTCTGAAATCACCTAGAGGGGGGGTGAATAGGTGATAAGGCTAATCTATGAACTAAATGCGGAATTTAAAAACTAATTGCAATTACAACAAATGATGCACACAACCAAGCAAGTAAATGATATAGCAATATGCACAAAGTAAAGAGAGAGATATATAGAGTAAGAGTCAAGGGATCAAGCACAAACAACAAGATATATTTTGAGGTTCGAGCAACTAGCTCTACATCCCGCCTTCACACAGAAGGATTTTAAGTCCACTAGCTTGTCCACAAAGGACTCCCACAAAGGGTACCTCAACCGAGGATTTGGGGCAATCACAATACAAGGAGTACCCAACTCCTCTCCTTACAAACACAACCTCCTCCTTGAGGCACAATACCAAGCCAACAAACAATCACCTCACAACTTGAGGGATTAGCACAAAGCACAAGGATCACCTCACAACTTGAGGGATACAACCCAAAGGCACAAAGCCAAGTAAAGATTGGGTTTACAACTTGGTGGTCTAAGAAACAACCACAAACAATTCTTTCTCCTCACACAAAGATCCTATAGAATGAGATAGTAGATTTTAGCTCAAGTGTGGAGAAAACTAATGGAATGGAAATCAAAATCACAAAGAAAAATCCTTGGGAAAAACTGAAACCAAGATGAAGCAGTTCAATCGAACAATTTCCAAAAACCCTTTTCTTTGATTTTCCAAACCCTAACAAAAACACCAAATAGATTGATCAATTTAAGTTTAAAAACTTCTTTTGATTGCTGTGAAAACACCAGAGAGTAGGGAAAAATTCGCACAAAAAAAATCTCAGAGAAAACAAGCCATTAATGGGGTATTTATAGACCCCAGAAAAATATAGCCGTTGGCAGCAGAAACTGCCAGAAATGGCCTGCCGGTCGACCGGCCGGTCGACCGGCCAACGGTCGGATTTGACCGTAGACACAAACCGGTCGACCGCCCGGTTGACCGAAAAGAACAGAGAGCACTGCTCTCAGTTCCGGTCGACCGCCCGGTCGACCGGCCCACTTGGCTGCCAGACGTGCACAGCTCTGTGCACGTCAGTCGACCGTACGGTCGACCGGCCCTTGGTGCGGTCGACCGAGTGGGTCGACCGACCTGGCCTGTCAGCTAGTTCTAGGTCTGATAAACAGGGTATTTAAATTGATAAAAATTCTTTTAACTCTTCTAAAAATGCCAAAAATAGTTTTAACATTTGCATTGATATATAAACATGTGATAAAAATTTCAACTGAAATATCAAGCAATTTGAACTATTTTTGTGTCTTATCATTTTTACCAAAAACTAAAAACTGTATTTTACCAAACTTGAATTTTCCAAATGAAAATCTGATTTTACCAAAACTCTTCCAAATATAAAAACATGCTATTAAACAACTTTGAAGCATGTTGCATATGGACATAGGTCCAAAATACAAGAAACAAATATATATCATAGTTTTTGTCTTTAATTCCAAAAATAAGTTTTGTTAAAACACAAAACCTAAAACACATAAATAGGTATATCAAAGTAAGTTTGTCTAAGTAGTTGAAGCATGCATGTATATAGTGAAATCACCTAGAGGGGGGTGAATAGGTGATGGCTATATGTAATATGGCAATAATGCGGAATTAAAAATTCTACTTAACAAATTGCTCAAATTTAAAAGACTAACAATAATAAACACAATAAGTATTGCAAGAAATAAAGGAGTTTGAGTTTAGAGAAAATTCGAGCAAACGCAAACACAAGTATATGTTTCCGAGGTTCGAGCCACGCTCTACGTCCCCGCCTTCACACTTGAAGGATTTCCACTATTGTTGATCCCACCGGATCGCCAATACAAGGACACACTTGTCCTATCTCTCGTGATGCCGCAACACCACCCGGAGCACACTAGCTCGCCTTGAGGCCGATGCCTCTACAACTTCACACAAGAAGAAAATGATCACACTTGATCGAAAATCGCTCACTTAGCACAATCCTATAACCAATATGTAGATGTAGAATTTTGGGATTGTGTAGTGCAAATATCTAGAGTGAAGTAGAGGTAAAGCTTCAAAAGGGTGTATGAAAATTTTGGCTTTGAAAATCTTTTCTCAAATGAAAGGCTGAAAAACTTATGAAAATCTCTTGTCAAATCTTGTAAAAATTGTTGTCTAATCATGTTGAAGTGACCACCTATTTATAGGGGTTGAGAAACAGGGTAAAACTGGTGGAGAAACTCGTTGGGTGAAGATCCCAACAAAAGAGTCAGAAAAATATAGCTGTTGGAGACTGTCAGACTTTTCTGACAGCTGCCGGTCGACCGGGACGGTCGACCGCCAACGGTCATATTTCTGACCGTTAGGGGACAGCGGTCGACCGCCCCGGTCGACCCAAACAAACAGAGAGCACTGTAAGTGCCCCGGTCGACCCGAGCGGTCGGCCGACGTACACACATGCACAGCGTGCACGTCGGTCGACCGGGACGGTCGACCGGCTCCTGTCAGTTCTGAAAAATCAGACACTGCAGAAACCAAAACTTGGGTTTTTAGTTTGGTCTTTTGGGTTAAGGTTTGAACCTTGTAAAAATAGGAGTATGATCATAAGTTACTACTCTAACATGTTAAAACATTTTGATAAAAATCTCTTTGATAAAAACTTGTTTTTGTCCAAAAGTCGGTTTTTTCCAAAACTTAAAGTTTCTAAAACAAATTTCCAAAACATGTTAACTCTAAAACTAAGTTGGAAATAGAGATTGTTTTTGAAGCATGAATCAAACTAAAGTGTGTGTGTGAGTGACAATCCCATAACTCTACTTCTAATATCTAGGTTTTGACAAAGATTCCAAAAGAAAAGCAAAAATACAAATCTTGGACTTTTTCATTGTCTTGATCTTGACTAGGTCTTTTCTTCATGTCTTGATCCCGAAGATTCCTAATGTGCTTAGCTTGGGAATGCACATCTTTAGCGGCGTCCAAACTTGTGAGTCTTGATAGTGGAGCCGTCAAATCAACCTGTTTTAACCTGAAATCTTTTAAACAAAATTGTTAAATACATAACTAAATATGGTTTGTTATCATCAAAATATTCAACGGGATATTGGGCTAATGGCCTTTGGGCCAACAATCTCCCCCTTTTTGATGATGACAAAACATATATAGTTATCACAAATATTTTGGGTAGAGACTTCAAGTGAAGCTCCCCCTCAACACATGCATATAAAAAAAATATGCTCAAGCATAGACAAATAGCACAAATGATAAATAGCAATACTCATCCACAATACTCATGTCCATGCCAAAGGTACTCATGTCATAAAAGGATAACACATTTTTATAAAAACACAACATAAATATCAAAACATGTTCAGACACAATACAAAAATACATGTCCACCATACAAAGATGTCCAAACACAATACCAGTACACAACACAAATACATAAGTCAAGTACACAAAATATGAAATATATCTCTCTCATAAATAACTCTCCCCCTTTTTTGACATCATCAAAAGGGGCAGGTCACTCAGCACCACCAGCAGCATCGTCCTCTGAAGAACTCTCCTCAGCGTTGTCCTCCTCAGACGAACTATCCTCAGCGACACCCTCTGCCATCGTCTCATCATCATCATCATCCTCATGACCTGCCTCCTCTGGATTGATGCCAGCAATGCCTGGCTGTGGAGGTGGAACAGCAGTAAGGTCTCTGGCAGGAAATGGAGGGCCAGAGGATGGAAGAGGACGAGCAATGGTCGTGGGATCTGGACCAAGCATATCGAATTTCGCAAATAGTGTCCCAAATTGCGAGTCCATGAATCTCATGGCGTTCGCAAAGTAAGACATGTCATTGCGAATTCCCTGGAAGCGCGAGTCCATCTCCGCGCGAAGGGCTGCATCTCGCTGCTCCATATCATCACGAAAGGCTGCGTCTCGCTGCTCGATCCAAGACTGGTGCTCCTGGTTCTGAGAGCGAATCTCAGAAGAAATAAAGGACTGGAACTCAGGAGATAAAGATGGACCGGGGGCAGAGGAAATCCCTGGGGCTGATGAAGATCCTGGAACTGGAACAGAAGGAAGCTGCTCAGGAGGGGCTCGACGAATCTGAGCCTGCATCCTCTTCAAAAGGGTGCAGTCCAAGTTCACAGAGGGTTCGGAGGGAGTTTCCAAAGAAAGATCAAATCTTAAATATTTGAGAAGATAGGATATGAGCATGCCATAAGGCAAATGCCTACCGTACATGCGGATCTGATCAGAGGCCATGTGAGAAGCAATGAGATGTGAGAAATTGATCTTAATGCCTTTGAGAAGGCAGTAGATGATGAGAGGAACTGGACCCCTAGAATTGCTATACTCACCGGACTTAGGTAAAATATTATAGAAAACAAATTTGGCTAGGACTTGGGCGGTGAACGTGAACTTGTTCACTTCCTCATTCCTAACCAAACCGGGATTGTCATTCCCGTGAATCAAGGTGGAAGCGGTGAGCGCAGACTCACTGTCCGGATATTCAAAATCTTGGAGATTAAAGGTGTAAACATCAACTCCTCCAGAGGAGAGATGCAGAATATCAGCAAATTGGATAGGGGAATGTCAATATCCTTCCCAAGAACACGAGATCTCACTCGATTTCCCTCAAAAGCAAAATTGGCATAGAAGTAATGCACTAAGGAGGGGTACACAGGTTCCCTAATGGCCATGAATTATCCAAAGAATTTCTTTTCAGGATACGAGGGATGTGGAGATGTTCAAAGTCTTTTAGAATCACACATCTCCCTGAAATAACAGCTTTCTTAGAAAGTATGATATATCGGTTTCAGCTAGCTCATTAACAAAGGGTCTTTTAGGTTTAGGAGCGGTGGAAGATGAGGGAACTATACTTTTCCCTTCTCAGACCTAGATCTTTTTGACATTTTTGGAGAAAAGAGTGATTTTTAGTTGATTTTTAGGGTCGATGGTTATGGCTTGATCTAAACAAAAAGAAACCTAACAATCTTTGACAAGGAATTGTGATACTTAAGTCTAGATATCAAGATTTAAACAAAAGAAGAGATTTTTACTTGAATGAGAGAAACCCTAACCCTAGATCTTGAAATCCCTGAAATCTGATGGTGAGGAAGCCCTGAGACTGAAGATCTAACCCACAAAGAGTGAATCCAACTTGATTTTAGAAGAAATTTGAGAGATTTTGAGTTTTGGGAATTTTTGGAGAAAAGGGGAAAACGGGCTCGCTGGATGGGTTATGAGAGAAGTGAGAGAGACTGTGAAATAAATAGCAGATTTGGGGCTGAAATCGACTCACGGTCGACGGGCCGGTCGACCCGAAAAACCCGAGAGCTCTGTAACTCAGAGCGGTCGACCGTACCGGTCGACCGGCAACAGAGAGCAAAAATTTGTTCTCTTTCAGGCAATGGCGGTCGACCGGGGTTAGGGCCAGTCGGCCGGCTTTGCCCAAAAATTATGAACAGAAAGAGCTCCAAAAAAAATTTGAAAAGAAATATTTAAACATTAAAGTAGAATATATATAACATGCAAGAATCCAACAATGTTTTTAAATCTTTATTAAGTTATCATATCAACCAAAAATATTCACACAAGACATTTTATTTAATTTTCATACAAAAATAAAGTTTTAGAGATGTTGAAGCCGAATACCCGGTGAAGGGTTCTGAAGTTCATCCTCTTGATTCCTCTTGAATGAGTTGAGGTGCGCAATTGCCATCTCAAACGTATTTACTTGAATATGAAATTTTTACAAAATTTTATTTCTAGTTTTGAAAATACAATGTGTATATATAAATAAGCTAATCTAGACATGGCATGTAGACATACAATGGACATGGTAAAAAAGACAAGATATTAAAACATGGCATATACACAATCATGATAGGGATGTAAGTTTACACTAGCATATATCAATGTATCATAAAAGTAAACTAACAATCCTATACATGTGTATATAAATAACCAAACAAAAACTTTTAAATGGAGAAGTTACCAAGCATGGGCAATCTCCAAAATAGGTGCCTCCAAGATAGCGATGCAAATGCAATGTGTTCTTTGAGCTTAGTTGCATCCACCACCCAGGCACCGTTTCCCCCTAAGTCTTGGAGGGTGAAGATCCACCTATATCATTTAAATTTGGTGGGTCTTTTGGTACCCATATCTTTTGGGTCCTTTTGGATTAGTACCGGGATGAACCCAAACATATTTATTGTTCACATTATGTTTAGCAAAACAAAATTTTTCCAAATGGCCTTTGCGGCCACAATGCGTGCATATGTAAATTCTACCACTACCATACATAAATGCATGCTTGTGTGAGTGTGCATGTTTCCGTGCATGTGTATGATGATTGTGTTTCCCTTGGGTTACTCCCTTGGGAAATCTAGATGCAAACTTATTTAAATCAAAAGCACACTTTTTAAGAGTTGAATCTAAAACATCAACTCGTTTTTGCATTTCAACAAAATCATTTTTATTACATAAGGGAATAGAAGTTTTTCCTTTACAAGCTATTTTATAATTTTCAAAATCAATTTTATTTTCTTAAAAGCACAAGATAAATCATTTTTCTCTTTTCAATAATATTAATTTTATCTTTTAAAGACTCATTTTCCCTTTTTAATTTCTTATTATGAGATTGAGAAATCTCATACCTATGTTGTAATTCATCGAAAAATTGAGCTAACTCATCCATAGTTAACTCATCCTCATCTAAAGAGTTGTCGATAGTTACCTTCGAAGCATCGTCTCCATGTGCCATGAAGCACATGTGTGCGGCGTCGTTCTCCTCTTCGGATTCCGACTCCGTGTCGTCCCATGTTGCTACCATAGCCTTTTTCTTCTTTTGGGCATTCTTGGAGGTGGTTGCTTGAAGTGCGGGGCAATCGGCGATAAGATGTCCGATCTTCTTGCAATGGAAGCAAGGACCGAGTTCTTCTCTTTTCTTTTCATACCTTCCTTGAGGTCTCCCTCTTTGGAAGTTGCTTTGCCTCCCTTTCTTGTAGAACATCTTGCCCACCTTCCGGATGAGCATGGCGAAGTCCTCATCGCAATCCTCCGATGAGTCATCCTCTTCAAGAATGGTTGGAGTGGCTTTGAAGGCGAGCGCTTTCTTCTTGGGCGCCTCCCTCTCTTCTCTTACTTTCATCTCCATCTCATGCGTCTTGAGATTTTCGATGAAACCGGAGAAGTCCATCTCCTCCCGATCGTTGAGCTCCTTGAGGGTAGTAGCCTTTACTTCCCAAGATTTGAGAAGAGCCCGAATGACCTCCGAATCTTTTGGTCATTATCGATTGCGTCACCTAGAGAAGATAAAGCATTAGTAATCTTGGTGAAACGCGTGAGCATGTCATCAATGCTTTCATTATCAAACATATAAAAGTTTTCATATTGAGAACGCAACAAGTCAATCTTAGATCTTTTGACTTGTGACATTCCTTCATGAGTCACAATAAGAATATTCCAAACTTTAAATGTGGATTTGCAATTTATGATGCGTGATAAGTCATCCTCATTTAAGGCTTGGGTCAAGGCATATTGGGCTCTAGCATTAGCTTCATAATCCTTGGAGGTGTCCTCGGACCATGAGCTCTCATCAGTGAGGGGTTCAATAAATTCTTTTGTAATGGACCTAGCAACCCTAACTCCTAGGGACTTAAGGAAGAGGTTCATCTTGACCTTCCATATGGGAAAGTTCAAGCCATCAAACTTTGGTGGGGACTTGATGCTAGAAAAGTCAAGTGATGCCATGGGAAATGAGTAAAATGCACAATATATGAAGAATGCAACAAATAATATAGCCAATGACAAGGATCTCCCTAAGGTGGTTGATCGAGGCGAAACTAGCACTCAAAAGTGTGTATTTATGAAATCAAATGAAAAGCTCGAATGTGCTTAGTATACCCTCGATACTTCCGTTATAGCATTGGCTTAACGGGTCGTATCCACAGGGAAGGGAGGCGATAGAAGCATTAACAGTCTCTAGTCACGTCAGATGTTAACAATTCTTCTATGTTGAAAGAATGAAAAAGAATGAGAAAATGAAAATAAGCATGTGGTAGGTGAGGAGAGCGATGAAAACGGCGATGTAAAAACCAAAAGAGAAGTGAAGAAGATGGAACAAGGTAAACTAAGAAGGCGATGAAAACACCGATAGAAAAATGAGAAAAGAATTTGGAAAACGATTTCTAAAACAAAGGTAAAAGAAAACTCATGGCTACTAACTACTAAGTACTCCACTAACCATGCTAACCTCTTCGAGATAGTTGCCTCACATTTTGATCCTTGGCCATCACAATCCTTGCCTTCAAAGAGACGGTACAAAGCATGGCTCACCGATGGTTCATAACAATCACAACATTGCAACAAGAACAAGCTAGTACAAGCATCAACTCACCAACAATTAAAAGAATGCATGAAATAAAAGAGCATGAAGTAAAAGAGAGTTAGCTTGGTTAGCAAGTTAGCTAGCATGAAATAAAAGAACATGAAATAAAAGAGAGTTAGCTTGGTTAGCAAGTTAGCAAGTTAGATGTTAGAACCCATCATCTTTGGCCATCAATGGCTCTTGCAAGAACAAGGCCTTGTAGAGGCAACCCGATTCATGTGGATTATCAAGTAAGTGGTTAGATAGGTTAGTGGTTAGTAGTTAGATTGCCATGAGAAGAAAAACTAGCAACAAAACATCATGTAGAAGATGAAGGAGATTACAATGGAAGAGAAAGGAGGTACCTTTACATAGAGTGTCACTCTCTATTACATCAATCCCTCACTATCTCTCTCTCTATGAATCACTCAGCCCTACTACAATGATCTAAGAAAAAGAAAAGAAAATACAAGAAAATGAAGAAAAGAACTCTCACTACACTACACTAAATCTGCACCTACTCCTAAAAACGAAGACTGCTCGCGCTCTGGGCAATTGCAGGGGTATTTATAGGCAGAAGAAGGCTCCAGAAGACGAGACGGGCCACGCGTCGAAAATCGACGCGTGGCTCCACTGGATTGCCGCAAATTCTCAAGGTTTGCCGCAAATTTGCGGCAATTCCAGAGGGTTAGCTCACTAGATTTCGTCAGGGGCTTCGGCTGGCTTCTAGCTGCTTCCAAATATATCCAATTTCGGGTAATTTCGACCGCAGATTCGTCTGATGTGCGCAAGAGGCTAGGTTCAATGAATCTTCTAGATAATCCCTTGCTTGGCCTCCAAGTAATGCGGATTTAATTACCCTTAATTGGGTCTAATTAGGCTCTTATTCCATCTTTGCCTTGAACTTTGGTTGTACCTGCAATAAAGACCAAAACACGTATTAAACCGACTATTTATTCATAAACTGGTGGGAAAATGCGATATAATAATGCAGAATTTGTAGACTAATCAGTGGTTAAACCAAATTGTAGGGTAAGGCTCTGATACCAATTGAAATCACCTAGAGGGGGGGTGAATAGGTGATGGCTATATGTAATATGGCAATAATGCAGAATTAAAAATTCTACTTAACAAATTGTTCAAATTTAAAAGACTAACAATAATAAACACAATAAGTATTGCAAGAAATAAAGGAGTTTGAGTTTAGAGAAAATTCAAGCAAACGCAAACACAAGTATATGTTTCCGAGGTTCGAGCCACGCTCTACGTCCCCCGCCTTCACACTTGAAGGATTACCACTATTGTTGATCCCACCGGATCGCCAATACAAGGGCACACTTGTCCTATCTCTCGTGATGCCGCAACACCACCCGGAGCACACTAGCTCGCCTTGAGGCCGATGCCTCTACAACTTCACACAAGAAGAAAATGATCACACTTGATCGAAAATCGCTCACTTAGCACAATCCTATAACCAATTTGTAGATGTAGAATTTTGGGATTGTGTAGTGCAAATATCTAGAGTGAAGTAGAGGTAAAGGCTTCAAAAGGGTGTATGAAAATTTTGGCTTTGAAAATCTTTTCTCAAATGAAAGGCTTGAAAAACTTATGAAAATCTCTTGTCAAATCTTGTAAAAATTGTTGTCTAATCATGTTGAAGTGACCACCTATTTATAGGGGTTGAGAAACAGGGTAAAACTGGTGGAGAAACTCGTTGGGTGAAGATCCCAACAAAAGAGTCAGAAAAATATAGCTGTTGGAGACTGTCAGACTTTTCTGACAGCTGCCGGTCGACCGGGACGGTCGACCGCCAACGGTCATATTTCTGACCGTTGGGGGACAGCGGTCGACCGCCCCGGTCGACCCAAACAAACAGAGAGCACTGTAAGTGCCCCGGTCGACCCGAGCGGTCGGCCGACGTACACACATGCACAGCGTGCACGTCGGTCGACCGGGACGGTCGACCGGCTCCTGTCAGTTCTGAAAAATCAGACACTGCAGAAACCAGAACTTGGGTTTTTAGTTTTGGTCTTTTGGGTTAAGGTTTTGAACCTTGTAAAAATAGGAGTATGATCATAAGTTACTACTCTAACATGTTAAAACATTTTGATAAAAATCTCTTTGATAAAAACTTGTTTTTTCCAAAAGTCGGTTTTTCCAAAACTTAAAGTTTCTAAAACAAATTTCCAAAATATGTTAACTCTAAAACTAAGTTGGAAATAGAGATTGTTTTGAAGCCATGAATCAAACTAAAGTGTGTGTGTGAGTGACAATCCCATAACTCTACTTCTAATATCTAGGTTTTGACAAAGATTCTAAAGAAAAGCAAAAATACAAATCTTGGACTTTTTCATTGTCTTGATCTTGACTAGGTCTTTTCTTCATGTCTTGATCCCGAAGCTTCCTAATGTGCTTAGCTTGGGAATGCACATCTTTAGCAGCGTCCAAACTTGTGAGTCTTGATAGTGGAGCCGTCAAATCAACCTGTTTTAACCTGAAATCTTTTAAACAAAATTGTTAAATACATAACTAAATATGGTTTGTTATCATCAAAATATTCAACGGGATATTGGGCTAATGGCCTTTGGGCCAACATATAGAACAAATCTAAAATACATTAAACCATGTAAACTGTTTTGATATAATATCTATTCATGCAAACCAAGATCGGTTAAACCAAAAACCAAAAACCAAAACATGAAACGTGTGTGTTGTGAACTTGAGCTTATCATACTATTCTAATCTTTACAATTTGGATCAAACACAAAACTAAACTATGGTACCGATGTCTTCTTGTAGAGCGTCGTCTCCAAGCCGACTCGATCCAAAACTTAATTCACCGAGCTTGACTCCAAAGAGTGCTATATATGATCTTGTCGCTTGGGCTCTTGAATCACCATGTGGGTAGCTTCCAAATCATCTTGTTGAAGCTAATCACCAACTAATATCTTGATTAATAATCTGAAACTAAAATCACAAGATTATTAGTACACATAACTATATGAGTTAATCATCATCAAAACTAAAGTGGAAGGACTTGGGCCAACAGTTTCGAGGTTCGAGCACCCTTGCTCTACATCCTCGCCTTCACACTTGAAGGATTTTCACTATAAACCGATCCACCTGATCACTCGGTGCCACAACACCTACAAGGAGTTCCCACTAGAACTCTTGGACTCTCTAGTCCCGTACACACCGCAAGCCCACTAGCTCGCCGAGGCCGCACCTCAAACAACAAGTTCGCACCCGAACTCTAAACCACCGCGAACACACTTGTCCGCCTTCTCAAAGTACAAGAAAGATCTTGGTGATCTAAACACTTTGATCACTAATAAACACTCTCACAATAACACTCATATAGGATGAATAATCAATGGAGAGCTCAAGTGCTTGTGTGAGAAAACTAGGATGGAAATGGTGGAGGAAAAACTCAAGAAATTTTCTTCTAAACACTCTTGATAAAACTCCCCTTTTGATTGGAAATATTTACTCTCAAATTTGTGAAGGAAAACCTCTTAATAGAGTAGGAAAAACTGGTCCAAAAACTCTCCAAAAATCTTGTGAAAAACAGCACCCAAACCCCCAAATTTACAGAGCTAGAAAAAACTAGTCGTTGGGGTCCAGGTGGCCTGTCGGTCGACCGTCCGGTCGACCGGCTAACGGTCATTTTTCAGACCGTTGAGCCAGCGGTCGACCGGCCGGTCGACCGTGGCTAGGATACAGAGAGCACTGCTCTCTGTCCGGTCGACCGCCCGGTCGACCGGGGCCTTTCCAGAGAGCAGAGCTCTCTGGACGGTCGACCGGGTCGGTCGACCGGCCCTCCTGCCAGACCATGGCGTGCACGTCTGTGCACGTCGGTCGACCGCCCGGTCGACCGACTTCAGAGTGCAGTCGACCGATCGGTCGACCGGCTGAAGCCATATCAGAAATTTTCAGGGATTAAAATGTTGGCTTTTTAACTTGAATAAAATCCCATAAATTCATGAAAAACCTACAAAAATAGTTTTAACACTTTACTTTGATAAACAAACATGTTTGCACAAAATCAAGACATGTTACAAAAGATTTGAACTATTTTTGTAACTTGGAAAAATTGGCTCAAAACAAAAACTGTATTTTTCCAAATTGATTTTTCCAAAACTTATTTTTCCAAAACTTCTCCAAATACAAAAACAAGATATTTGAAACACTTTTAAGCATAGGGTGCATAGATATGATCTACTACACAAACATGGTGAAATATCTATGTTTTTGACATTAAGCACTAAATATGATTTTGGTTAAAACATGTATATAAGAAATACCAAAAATCAAACCGGTATTTTTTCCAAATGAAATTCTTTTAAGAAAAACATATCTAAATCAAGAGTGTGTGTGCATATAGATACTTGAGCAATCCACCAACTATTCTATCCTTTACATTTTAATCTAAAACGAAATCTTATAAAAAAAAACAAACCTAGACACAAGTCTTGATCTTGAAGTCTTCACTTGAAGTTTCTCATCTTCTTGACTTGGTCCAAATATGATCCACCGAGCTCGACTCCTCTTGAGTACTTGATGTGGTCTTGATGCATAGGCTCGTGAATCAAACGGTGCTAGCTCCAAAACTTGACTTTAAATCCTTTGTTGAAGCTCCACACCTACTAAGATCTTGATTATGAATCTGTCACTAATTAAACACAAGATCATTAGTACTATAACTACATGAGTTATCATCATCAAAACTAGAGTGATGGGCCTTCGGGCCAACACGCCTAACGCGGGTCTAAGTAACTCCGCGTTGTGACTGAGACGTCCACGTCTACAACAAAAAATGTGAGGTCCGCGTCCAGCGAGACCCGCGTATCTGTTATAACTGATCCTAATTATTGAGCCAATTTACTCTCCATGTAATGGGAGAGTTAATCCTCATTATGGAGGGATTTTAGGGGACGATTATACCCTATGACTCTCTATAAATAGCCTGAGGAGTTATGAAAAGGGAGAAGACTTTTGGGAGGTCAGAGAAGAGAAAGAGAGCCTTTTTGAAGATTGAGAACTGAGAATTCTCAAGATAAAAGCTTCTTGCTTTCCTCTTGTTTCTTTTTCAAAAGTTCAGAGAGAGAAAAGAGAAATCAGTGGGCTCTAAATATTTAACATGTTAAAAACAGAGCTCCTTTCTGATTGCTTTTCGAGAGCATCCCGAAGAGATGCTTATCATTCAGCTAGTCAACGGAGAACGAGAATCACTCTCCATCGCCACACAGAAGAATCCAGCCTTAAATAAAGGGGAGAATCAGTTATTTTTCTTCTTTTGTAATCAGAATCATTCTGTTATAATCTTTCATCCACTCAAAGAAATTTTACTTCGCACAATTTTTTCGACCAAATAAATGTAACAGTCCTAGATTTATAGATCCTTAATTAACATAACATTTTATTAAACTGATATAATTATCATAATCGTCTCCAAATACTTAAAAATTCGGTAGCACTTCCTTTGTAAATAATGTTATGCCAATATACATTTCAATCAACAATAATTTCAGCCAACATCAGCCTACTTATTCTCAATCCAAACATGTGGATCAAAGTCAACAATCACACATGAATCATAATAATATTTCGGCTCACAACGATCTACTTATTCTCCAAATAACAATTTTGGCTTGACATCGCCTACTTATGTAGAAACAAAAGAAACATATACTCGAGAATACCCCTCTCGTCATTCACAACATAAGTCAAAATTACTATATCTCCAACTTAATCATAACCATTACAAACTACCTCCTCTTTACAAAAATATATCTAACAAAAATAATACATGCTATATGTACATATCACTAAAGTTATGGGTATGTATAACAAAATCTTTCAAAGTAATAATACGTAATTATATCAGTAATAAGTTTACTAGTAATGAAACTTCTCCTCAAAACACCCAAAGCCTAAGCTGGGCCTCCATCTCCCTGCTACCTGAAAACATAATAATCTGTAGGGGTGAGCTCAATAGCTTAGTGAGGAGAGTAAAAAGGAGATTAAGAAAATGATATACAAGTCAAGGTAAAAGGAAACATGCTTTACTTCAAATAGCAAAACAAGTGTGGATAAGAAAAAGAAACAACGATATCACAGTAAATAGTCAACCCAAACAATCTTTATACTCTGCACAAGGCCTGACTCTTTCGGTTAATGATTCTATAGCTCAAATCTCTGAACTATATTTTACAGGATTTATGATATATCGAATATTTTCTTTTAGTGCCTTAGTTTATTTCTGAATTCTTTTCATGTATATGTACTTCATGTACCATTCACAATGGTGCTCCAATCACAATAAGTTAATTCAAATACTACATATATCACAAACATGCGTATATCGTATCACGCTTCAAGTGCTACATGGATACTCTCATAAACAAACACAAATCATATAAAATTCTACTATCTCCTATAATAAGGCAGAGTTTCACAGTCCTAACATCAAGGTCAAGCATACAACACTATGCATTTGAATAAGCACATCTTTACTTCATAATATACGACCCATCTCACACCCTGTCTTCACACCTACTAGCTCCCGCTGGCCCCTTCTTTCGTTAACAATGCACAATGTCGTACCCCACCTTCGTGCCTACCAGCTTCTGCTGGCCGCTTCCTTCATAATATATATATATATATATATATATATATATATATATATATATATATATATATATATATATATATATATATATATATATATATTAAACAGCAACACCATCTTTCACCTTCCATCGGCTCCTGCCTGCCCCTTCCTTCAAATATATATACACAAAATAACAACACCGTCTTCCCCTCCCACCGGCTCCCGCTGACCCCTTCCTTCATATGCTTAAAAATAACACGACATGCACACACAACATCACATGCACATCAACTAATAAGATAACACACACAATATCAGTCACGTTGTGATATACTTTTTCAATCACCAATCATGTGATTGATATGTAACACACGATCAAGTTCGTGTAACTATCCATATATGCACGCATTCAGACATACATATCACTTACATTTATCATTCATTCAACAACGTATCAAACAATTAATTATATCTCAATGCCCGTCCTAGGTCATATGATTAGTTCTTTTAACTAGTTTAGATTCTTATTCACATATTAGGTATTTGGTGAATGAAATTGACCACGTTGCTTATCTATGACCAGAATCTTAGTATGCTTTGAAGTTAATAATAGTCCATTAGAATCACACTTACACACATCATATACTTCAGTGAAAATTGATTGGTAGTGAAAAGTGCATTTTTATCATGACATTTACCATCACATTTTCATATTTATTCATATAATTCTGCACGTTTACTAATATTTATGATTTATTGTGTGCAGGCCTTGAGTTCTTATTTTAATAATAAATAAAGCCTAAAAGAAGCCCAAAAGCCCATATTCAAGCCAATGTAAAAGTTACAAATATCAATTGTCAAAATTGCAAATACTAAGGGCAAAAGTTGCAAATACCAAAGAAGAGGGAAGGATAGACTTCTATTCAACCCTAAACACTTACAGGATGAGGATAAAAGCCAAAGAAGGATAGCAAATTTCATTTAAAAGATATGGGAAGATTTGAGATCTAGGGTAACTTACTTCCCAAGTTATCTCGAAATCCCAAGATGAAGAGTCAAGATGCAGCTTCCAGAAGCAAAAGCCCAGATGGACGGACCAGGGGAGGCCACGCGCCAAAGCGCGTGGCCAGCCGCCACCATAAGGCCGCGGAAACGCGGCCCAAGCCGCGTTTCCGCTGCAATCCAGTCATATCCAGGGAACCGCCTTCGTGGACGACTTCGACTGGGACTCTACCTCCTTCTGCTCCTATAAATACCCCTGCAGTGCAACCGAGAAGAGCGTCCAGAGCCAGAGGGCCAAATCTAGGGTTTTAGGCTTTCTTCTTTCTTGTAGTTTAGGTTTTCTTTTCTTTTTAATTTTATGTAAGTGAGGGAGAGGGCTATGTTGAGAGTGACACTGATGTATGCTTCTCTTCTCTTCCATTGTATCAAGTAATAAAGGTAACTTTTCTTTTTATGTCATTGCTTTATTTTCCTTTTTGTTTTCTTCTCTTTTTCTATTTTTATCTCTGTTGGTTTATGATGAGCATGCAAGTGATTTCCAAAGCACAAGTATAACGAATCTTGGTGGGTGCCAACGATATTCATGGTGATGTTCTCCTCCTCAAGGTACGTATCACTTCATACTTGCCCAAGCTTGATGATATAATGCGAACAGGGGATTGAGATCGATCCTATGGTTTATGCGTTCAACGCCTCCAAAGCAAGGTAGAAAGTGTTAGGATTTCACGTTTTCTTCAACCAAACTAATTAGTGTTTATTTCTTTTCTTTTCTTTTCTTTTCTTTTCTTTTATTTTTGTAGATTAAATCACCATCTCCCAATTCTTTCTTTCTCATCTCATTATAACTACCACCTCTAATCCTCCATCTTTATAATCTACCGCCTTCTTCCTAACTTAACTTAACTATTCTTTTTGTTAACTTAAAGAAAATAATTTTTAGATATAACTTACAAATGCTTCTATCGCTAGTCCCTCCCTGAGGATCACGACCCGCATAGCATTTGCTACAGCGGATTAGAATTGACAACCTTGCACAACTTGTTCTAAATCTAATATTCATTATTTTGTGTGCAGGTAAATCTCGATCAAAAAATTGGCGCCGTTGCCGGGTAGGGACGGTAAGTTTTCTCTAAAAATAAAAAAAAAATTTCTTTCTGTTTGCAGGTTTGGAGAACAGGGAAATTGACAGCAGAAGTAGACATATAGCAACTCTGTGCCTTTGCCCTCGAAGGCAGAGCACAAGAGCCTACTTCAGAGCCGCGGAAATGCGGCAATTGCCGCGAAACCGCGGCCTGAGTAGTTCCCTACTGATCCATCTTTTTGCAGGTTGCTGCAAATTGCAATATATGTCTACTGCTCTGTTAAACTTTGTTCTGTGATAACCCTGCTTACTGCTAATTAATCAACAGTAAAATACTTGTTGTTAAAGATAAAAATTGATTAGACGTTTGCATATAGGCACGTGTCTTTTCAATTCCTTTATTTTTACTGTTGAAGAGTGCTGGAGCAAGGTACGTTCGTATTGCATGTAGAATAGGACTCATCTCTTGGTTGATGCTTTGAGTGAATCTTATTTACATATTTTGTACACTTGAACAAATTATTTTAAGGGCATAACCCATTAACAAGATAAGGTGGAGATTTCATCACTCTTCCTTAGCCCAAAAATCATATCCCAAGCACTCACTAACCCAAGCCTAACTTAAAATTAGTAGACGTTGGCCCTAGGGACATCTCAGACTCAATTAGGAGATTATCCTAAGGGGGAACAGTGCTGGAAGTTGACTCTTGCCAAATCAGTGTCTAGGAAGGGGATTGAGGGCCGAAAGCCCGAAGATTGGTGGTTATTAATTAAGGAACTTCTTTGACGGAAAACCTCCCACCACTCTTGCCCTGACCTGGCTGATTAACTTGTGGTCAAAGTCTGCACCCTACCTCCCGTGGACAGTCTAACCAGTTAGGAGTCGTCTAGGTCATAGGTCTACCCTAACTTAGGTTAGAATTTTTTCTTTTTTGTTTGTTTATTTGTTTGTTTTCTTTTTCTTTATTGTGTTGGTATGATATGGCATATAATAATAATTTTTCCAATTTTAATCCATATTACACACCTAACTATTTTTCGGATATTACCAACCCGGCATATCACAACTTTGACCAACCTAGTGTGCCGGAATGGTTTTATCCGAATGAATATAACTCATACCCCCCATTTTATAACCATAATTTTTATACTTTCAACTCTTCACAGAGTTCATGGGGTTTCGATTCCCCCGAGTCCAATTTTCAACCGACTTGTCCTCCGTCTCCACCTTGTCCACAAAATTCCTAAGATTCATACTCAGATCACCCAGTCAGAATAGACTACCATCTATCCAGGAAATGATGAGTATGCATGAGTCCAAGCAACAATTACCATCAATCGCAGACATGATTATGCGTGAGTTCACCGACTCACAACTTCATCACGATTACACTTCATCTTTTCAAGTCCAATCACAACATGATGCACCTATCAACTATGAAAGGATGCTTGCAGCCATGACTCAGGCTAGATTAACCGTGATCATGATATAGATATGATGGTTCAATCTTACGTTCTCACTGTTCGGCCATTTCTGATATCGCTGACCACTCTCTTAGAGCCGACGAACCAAGTTGCTTTGGACAACAAGATTCTAATTCAGTGCCATCATGTGAACTTGCCGAAACTCCAAATTTTGATAGTTTGACAAGTTTTTCCTTTCCTGAAATAGATCTTGAGTATGAATATAATCATGAACCCCAACTTGATGATTCAATTTTGCTTCCTGATTCAATAATGACTCTGGTGTCTCCATCTGATTTCACTTTTTTCGAGTCAACATTGGATCCTGTGCCAATTCATCATGAATTTGAATCACCCATTTTTGATGATCATATTGAACTTGACCAATTGTGCAATTTTGAAAGTCTCATGGATAAATTGATAAGTTCTCATTTTATGAAATTGAACCTAATGAGATATGTGACCTAGATTCTCAAATCTGTGATCAAGTTCAAATTCCCGAATCATTATTGACTCCTGTTTGTTACACGACTTAGTAATCTTTTAGAGTCAGTCTGATTCCCACACATATTATTCTGAACTTGAATCACCAACATTGAGTCACATTCCATTGTGGGAAGATTATTGTGGACTTAAGCTTCAACTTATTGATTTGGACCCACTTCCTGAACCTAGCCCGACTCCTGAACCCTTACTTAATTTAATTTTCTTTCCTGAGTCGGTATTCGTTCCCGCACTTATGACGTCCAAGTCAATCATTCATCTTTTCACACTCCATTCTGGGACAAGGCGGTGATACAATTGACTCTGAAATTTATTATGAAATTTGGAAATTGATGGGGTGGACTTGTTTAAAAATAATCATACATACATTGTAGTGGGTTATATAAGAAAAATTTCTGGTGGGTTCCCTCGAATTCCACAAAAAGTAGATTGGGCCGCATTTCGTGGACCAATTAGACCACCACCGGAACCACCACCTTGAGGTAACTTTTGCCTTCCCTTGTTCTTTTTCATGCATATATGCATTCATTAATACATTGAGGACAATGCATGAGATAAGTGTGGGGGTAGGCTTTACTAACACACTAACATAGGTAGAAACTAACAAAAATTTGCTAAAAAAAAATTAAAAAAAAAGACAATTTTTGACTTATCTTTTGAAAGAAATCTAAGTTAATCTTAAGAATTAGGAAAATCATGATTAGGATTTCTACAAACTTGGTCAAAATAAATAAATGTTGAATTTTAGGTATAGGAGGAGAATTGAATAAGTAGTTAGTCTTAATTTTTACCTTAATGAAATATGCATACCTAATGCTTATCTAGGATGTTTTCCATTATATTGCAAAGGGGAAAACTTACAAAAAAGAGTTTGAGGAGCTAAATTACAAGTATTCTTAAAAAGATTACAAGTAGATCTCCTCAGAGATTCTGGAGAAGTGTGCCGATAGGAGTCTGGTCAGCGCGCGACCACTTTATCCCTTTGACGATGCGAGCGATGAGATTCCCTTCTTGCCTGGTTCGGGGAATCAGAGAACAGAAGTTTGGTAGAACCCTCTTACTACTTCTCAAAAAATCGCCTTCAATTAGGAATTCCTTCTCGCCTGGTTCTGAAGATTCCTTGAGAAGAAGGACGCTGTTAGGGTATCAACACCCTAGATAGAGAAAGCAATTCTCTAAAAGGTCTCTGAATTCGAGAGCGCACGGTGCGTTATGAAGAAGCCTCTGCTTGTGGAGTCCTCTTGTGCATGCCTCTTTTCCTTGTGCCCCTAGTAGGCTATTTATAGGGAGAGCAAGGGTATAATCGTCCCTTGAAAATATGGAAACAGATTGAATCAAATATGTTTGAATCCGGAAAGTAGCCTTGCTGCGAGGCTAGGATCAGCTTCTGTGAAGCTAGAATTGGCAGGTCGGTTGATCTTCTTGATCCTTTCCATATCGTTGGAGGATTTCCCCTGATCTTCTTACTCGTTTTTAAAGAGTCAAGAGATTGTGGCAATCAACTGCCAAATTTGATCTCTGATTTGATCTTAATTGGATTTGATCTGATTGGATCCGATCTTATCCGGAGATTTGATTGGTCAAAGGTTGACCATAGCAGACCAACAGTGGAGCTGCCCGCATTGAGCTCGTAGCTGAGCTAGAGACGGTTTCTGGCGAAGTCCGAAAGAAACCCTTTGGCGGAGCTGGAAGTTCTCTGTGGCGAAGTTTGCGAGTTAGCTTCTTGGCGAGGCTTTGAATGACTTCAAGGCGAAGTTGGGTGAAATTAGTCTCTCAAGCGAGGCTATCCCTTTGGGCTCATGCGATGCTAAGTGCTAGCACTTAGACCTGCTGAGGTCTGTTTAGAAACAATCCGGGTTCACTGTCTGCTTGCTGGATCAGTGGAGTCCAAGTTGCTTCCTTGTCCCTTGGAGATGGGTGAAAACTGGTCTTCAGCTTGTCTGTCACTTGTCTTTTGTAAATGTCAACAAGTATCGACATTGTTTAGACCAATAAGAATCTTGTCTTTTTAAGTGTCAACAAGACCCACAAAGTTTTCAAAAGTCTGCAATGGCTCAGACTTTGAAATACTTTGAACTGCTTTGATTGGTGGTGTGTGGAGTATGAACGTCACCATTATGGTTGAGTTCAGATTCGCTTTAAATCCTGCTTTGGGATGTAGATTCGCCGAGGAATCATGTAGACTCGCGTCTGGGTAGCTTCGCAGCTAAATAAGTTCACTTTGGAACATCTGTCGCTTTCCCGAGGCCAACTGCCGTGGCCAGTTACGAGGAGGATTACTCCTTTTTTCGTGCTGATCGAGGGAGATATTCTCCGATTTGCACGTTTCCAAGGGAGGATATTCCCTTTCTTCAAGGCGCCATAAGTGCCTTTATGAGGGAGACGTTTCTCCTTTGCACGGTTCCAAGGGAAGCCGTTCCTATTCTCAAGGCGCAGTAAATGCCTTAAATGCGCTCGTGCTTTCACACTTGAGGCGGCAGCGCTCAGGCCATGGGCCTATAAATAGGACACTTGAGGTCCTCTGAAGAGAGAAGTGATCTGCTCTTCTCTTCTTCTCTTGGTTGAGAGAGATACTCAGATCTCTGAAGTAGTGGGAATGCCCACTCTGGTTATTACCCGGCAAGGACCGGTAAGTCTTGATCATTCAACGACTTCACCAACTTTAGGGAATTCATCTCCCTTAATTCAGCTTTTGCGGCTGCTTCAGGGATTAGCTTCCCTTGTTCTCCATTCAACTGATCTGCGGAGAAGGATTTCAGCATAGCTTCCCAGCGAAGCTATCATTCTGACTTGATCAGAGAAAGATCACTGCATGTTAAGCCCACTGCACAGACAGAACTTGGGACTTAGTTTCTTCAAGGTTGAGCCAGTCTTGCCATATAGGTGGGGCTAGGACTGTGTCCCCAGGATCAGTCTGGCTTAGCTGTATAGGCGAGGCTAGGACTTGGCGTTTGCTGAGCTAGCCCATCATCACTGTGCAAGCGAGGCTTATCCTCTGCTCCAATCGAAATCGGATTGCTTCGCCCCAAAGAATTTGGCTTTAGCGCTTTTACAGTATCTTTTGTGTTTAACCGCTAACTTGCTCCAATTTTGCATTGCAGTGAGCTATGTTTGCCGATCTTGTGTCTTGATGAAAGAGACCGAAAAGTTGCCTTATGCTTCCCTGGTTGAAGCTTTACTTTTAAGCAGGAGGAACAATGGGGCTGCTGATGTGTGTCCCAGAGGCTATTGGCAGCCTCTTATACGAGATGATTCGTTCTGAGGTGAGGCTGGTAGCCACTTATCCGAGATGATCCACTTCGGAAGGCGGATGTCACACCTGAGATCACTGACATCACTGCCAATTCCCATTATAGGTGATCTATCGTGTTGGCGGCGATAAGTTCATTGCCAACTTTCAACTTTGGTGATCCAGCTTCCTGGTGGCAAAATCTGCCATTATTGTGGAGAATTATGGCCGTGTACTCGTGGCATAACTGGTTACGGCCTTGTGCAGGAGGAAGGCCTTTCGTGTCCAGTTGGTCTGGTCTGGAAGCAGATAAAACCACTTGTATGCCTTTTGCGCAAATCACCTTGCTGAGCAACTGATTCTGTTGTATGAAACAAAACCTTGATGTAATATCAATGCACCTTTGCTCTTAAATCAATGAAAGTTTATCTTCCGCTCATCTGATTTTGCCTGCCTTCATTGAGAATTTGGCCGTAGCGGGGCTAAACTTTGTGTAGAGTTAAGGACAAGGTCCTTTTTTGAATGAGCTTCGCGTGAAACTGGCATGTTGGCGAACTGTGCCTTTAGCGGGCTAAGGCAACCCTTTGGCGAAGTTCTTGATGAACTTGTGCGAAGTCCGCACTTTGGCTCATTGGCGAAGTTAAGCCTTAGTGGCTGAATCAGCGCTTCTTGGGAAGGCCAAGGAGATGATCAGGAAGGTAAATCTTCTCTTATCTAGGGCTGAACCAGTGTGTCTTGAAGAAACTGCGCGGCTTGAGCAGCTTGAGGCTCAAAATGAAGAGCTCTCACAGCAGGGACTGTCACAGAGGGCAGCTTTGGCGGAGGTTGAAGCTCGTCTGACCCGGGCAATGGATTTCAATGAGGCCTAGCTGAGGTCGCAAGCGCTTTCCCAGACTGCTGATGACAGGAGGACGAGGCTGGACTCCCTTGGAGAGCAGCTCAGATCTTACAGTGTGCGCCTGTAGCCCATGTACTTTATCCTTTTGGAATGAATAAAATTTTTTCTTCTTTCTGAATTGCGGTTCCAAATTGTAATGCAATTTCTTGAGAACATAGTCCTTGTTAGGTTGGATGATGAGACTTGGGTATCTGTCAGTTCAGGGGTCGCAATGACATAACTGGTCGAGACGCCATCAAGCCCGAAATCGGTCCTTGTCGGATCGTAAGATGAGACCTGTCTTTTGTAAATGTCAACAGGGCTCAGAAGTTGAGACTTAGCTGCCTGCTGGTTCAGAGGTCGCAATGACATAACCAATTGAGACGCCACCAAGCTCAAGGTTGGTGATACTCGTCTTTTGTAAATGTCAACGAGTATCGAGACCTGTCTTTTGTAAATGTCAACAGGGCTCGGTTGAGACTTAGCTGTCTGCTGGTTCGGAGGTCGCAATGACATAACCGATTGAGATGCCACCAAGCTCAAGGTTGGTGATACTTGTCTTTTGTAGATGTCAACAAGTATCGAGACCTGTCTTTTGTAAATGTCAACAGGGCTCGGTTGAGACTTAGCTGTCTGCTGGTTCGGAGGTCGCAATGACATAACCGATTGAGACGCCACCAAGCTCAAGGTTGGTGATACTTGTCTTTGTAGATGTCAACAAGTATCGAGACCTGTCTTTTGTAAATGTCAACAGGGCTCAAGGTTGAGACTGTTGGCCCAAAAAGGTTACGCTCTCCATTTATTGAGTTTTGATGATGACAAACCAAATTAGTGCTATTTGGTACTAATGAGTTTGTTTAAGATAAGTTTCAGGTTAGTACCATATTGGAGCCATTGCTTAGCTATTGCAACAACAACTTCTAGGTTTCATGAAGCAAAGAAGGCATATTGCATATCAAGGAAGGAACATAGAAGAAGGGGCTCTAGCAAGGCATAGCATGGCTCAAGACTTGAAGATTGCTGAACAAGATTTGTTTTTAGTTTTATAGGTTTAGAATTTTGTTAAAGAATGATGGATAGGTTTGAAGCTCAATCACACACGTTTTTGCGCACATATTGTTTCTAAGATGATTTCTATAAGATGTACAAAAATATTTTGATACAAAATCCTCTGCCTACAAATCATTTTTATGTTTTATACTTAGTACTATTTAAAGATATTTTTCATAAAAATCAAAGTCTTTTCAAAATTGTGTTTTAAACTTAACTTTTGACCTGAGCCGGTCGACCGCACCGGCCTGTGTCAGTCTTGTCCGGTCGACCGGACAAGTCGACCGTGGTTCTGGCAGATGCACGTATCAGTGTGCATGTTTGCCGGTCGACCGGGCGGTCGACCTGACTGTAGTAGCTTTGCTCTCGGGTTTGTTGGGTCGACCGGGCGGTCGACCGTATGCCTGTAACGGCTCTATTTTTGAATAGGCGATCGACGACCGGTCGACCGGACTAGCCGTTGAACAGTAAACGGCTATTTTCGGGCTGTTTAAATTTTGTCTTAATTGTGTTTAAAATTAGTTTAATACTCTCTGATTAATCCTAATTATGTTTTATCCCTAAACCCTAGCCCTCTCCTATAAATAGGGGTGTTTGGGGAGAGATTGTTTACAACCATTATTACAAGAAAAATTCAAAGTTTAAGGCATTCAAAAGAGCTTTGTTTCTTGGTTTTTGTGCTGAAATTCTCTCTCATTTTCTGAAGTATTTTTGAAATACTCTCTGATTTAATTTTCTTTCTTCACTTACAACAAAAGCTTCATTCCTACTCATTGTTCTCTAAGGACCTTTTGTAAGGGAAGAGAATTTTGCAAGAGAGAGTTTGTAGTCTTTTGACTACCCAGAGATTACTTGTACTTGAGATTGTGTTACCGGGTACTCCTGTGGAGTTGGGTACTGCGGTTATTGTGTAACTGTCTTTGTGATAGTGAAGTGGCTAGAATCCTTCTGGGGAAGGCGGGAAGTAGAGCTGGGTGCTCGAACCTCGATAACATATCCTGTGTTTGCGTTTGGTTTACTTTCTTGCGCTTCTTACTTTACTTTACTTGCACTTATTCTTACTTTTCATTATCATTGCAATATTTACTTGCTTTCATTCATCTAGTGAATCTTGTTGGGTGCTTGTTGCATCTTAATTTTTTAAATTGTCCATTGATTAGCATTGTCACCTATTCACCCCCCCTCTAGGTGACTTTTCAATTGGTATCAGAGCTTGGACTCTAGGTTTGGCTTAACATCCATAGAGAGATCTTTAAAATTTGTTAATCAACATTTTCATTCATACATTCATACACTAGTAAACATGGCCGATAACATTAAAACCCCTCCTAAATTTGATGGACTTAATTTCTCTATTTGGAAGGCTAGGATGACTATATTTTGCAATCTTTGAGTAGCTTAGTGGCTAAGTCCTTGACCAAACCCTATGTAGCACCCGATAGTGATGAGAGCACTTGGACCGACTTCAACTTTAGAGAATATGAGGCTAACTCCAAGGCCCAAAACTCCCTATTAACCGCCTTGAATGAGGATGACCTTACACGGGTAATTCATTGCCAATCCGCCTATGAGATTTGGCAACATTTATTGGTCACACACGAAGGGACTTCACAAGTCAAGAGAGCTAAGATAGATCTCTTGAGGTCCCAATATGAGTCATTTAAAATGATTGATGATGAGTCTATTGATAGTATGATTACAAGATTTACTAAAATCACTAATGGTCTTTCTTCTTAGGTGATGACATCTCCAACGATCAAAAGGTGCGGAAAGTGATTCGGGCTCTTCCGTCTTCATGGGAGATAAAGGCCACCACCTTAAAAGAATTGAACGACAAGGACGAGATGGACCTCATTAGTCTCATTGGGAACCTAAAGACCCATGAGATGGAGAAGAAGGCAAGAGAAGAGGCCACTACTTCAAAGAAGAAATCCATAGCCTTCAAGACTTCATCCACCAATGATGACGATGAAGAAGACGAAGAAGAAGATGAGGAGCTAACTCTACTTGTGCGGAACGTCAAGAGGTTGTACCGGAAGAACAAGCTCAACTTCCGGAGAAAATTTGAAGGCAAAGAGGAGAGAAGGATCATTTGCTACAATTGCCGCAAACCCGGACATATCATGGCGGATTGCCCGGAGTTCAAGAAAAAGATGACTTCCTCCTTCAAGCCAAAGAAGCCGGAGGAAAAGAAAGCATACAAGGCAACTTGGGATTCGGAAAACGAGTCCGAAGAAGAGGTGGATACGGAGAACATGTGTTTCATGACAAACACTCCTAAGGTAACCCCTCAATCTCTTGATGATGAAGATGATGAACTAAGTAAGGAAGTTCTTGTACATGCCTTTGTTGAACTTCTGAAACTTATGACAATAAAAAGATTGAATGTTTTCAATTACAAAAAGAAGTTGCTTTTCTTAAAAATCAACTTGCTATAGTTTCTAAAGAAAAAGATGATCTTTCTTCTAATCTCATTTCTATTCAAGAAGAATTTAGTGCCTACAAGATTTCTTGTAAGGCAAAATCTCCTATGATTGATGAAAATGAAATTTCTTCTTTTAAATCTAAAATAAATGATTTTGAAAAAGTTTTAAATGATTGTGCTTTTAACACAAAGAAACTTGAGGACATGTTTTCTAAAAAGCACACCTCTCATGCTAAAGATTCACATGCTAAGATTCCTCATGCTCACACTACACATAACACTTCTCATGCTAAATCTTCTCATGTTCACAATTCTCATGCTCACAAATCACACACTCACTATGCTTTTAAATATGGTAGAGTGTATAGATGCACTTATTGTGGTAAGAATGGACCTTTGGCTAAATTTTGTTATGACCAAGTAAATAGGACCAATAATCTTGTTTGGGTTAATGAAAATAACTCTTTAGGACCCAAGAAAATGTGGGTACCAAAATCAAGACCTAAATTATTTGATGTAGGTACACACCAAGGCTCCAAGACGTAGGGAGCGGTGGTACCTTGATAGTGGTTGTTCAAGACACATGACATGGGACATCAATAACTTCACAACCCTATCAGGTACATGGAAGGTGGCACCGTCACCTTCGGGGATGACTCCAAAGGAACTATCATCGGTATAGGTAACATTCAAATTGGTGCATCTCCTATTATAGAAAATGTTGTTTTAGTAGATGGTTTAAAACATAATTTGCTTAGCATTAGTCAACTTTGTGACCGTGAACTTAAAGTTGTTTTTGATGATTCTTCTTGCAAGATTTTTGATGTTAAATCCGATGTTTGTATTCTTACCGGTTTTGTGACAATAATTTATATCATTGACATGCTTAATTTAGATTGTTCTACTAAATGCTTGAATGCTTTTGATGAAAATTCTTGGCTTGGCATAGAAGATTAGGACATGCATCTTTTGACCATCTTTCTAGGATTAATTCAAAGGAATTGGTGAAGGGTATACCTTGCTTGAAGTTTGAGAAAGATCGCATTTGTGGTGCGTGCCAACTTGGGAAACAAACCAAGTCTTCCTTCAAACCAATCAAGGATATCATGTCAACTAGGCCTTTAGAATTAATTCATATGGATCTTTTTGGACCTACTAAAACTAAGAGTTTAAATGGTAGTAGATATGCATATGTTTTGGTTGATGATTTTCCCATTTCACTTGGGTTTTCTTCTTGGAACAAAAAGATCAAACTTTTTCTCATTTTAAGAATTTTCGAAAAAGAGTTGAAAAAGAAAAAGGTTTTTCGATCTTGAGAATAAGAAGTGATAGAGGTGGTGAGTTTGTTAACCAACTCTTCATGACTTATTGTGATGAAAATGGAATTAAGCATGAAATGTCTTGTCCTAGAACTCCACAACAAAATGAAGTTGTAGAAAGAAAAAATAGAACACTTCAAGAGATGGTTAGGACAATGATAAGTGAGTATGACCTCCCTAAATATTTATGGCCGAGGCCGTAAACACCGCATGCTATTTATCAAATCGTATTTATTTGTGTAAAAATTCTTCCAAAACATCTTTTGAAATGTATCATTCTAGAAAACCTAATGTTGCATATTTCAAAGTTTTTGGATGTAAGTGTTTTGTTTTGAACACTAAAGATAACTTGGGTAAATTTGATGCTAAGGCTTATGAAGCAATCTTTGTTGGATATTCTACAACTAGTAAAGCTTATAGAGTATTCAATAGATCTTCACTTACCATTGAAGAATCCATGCATGTTAAATTTGAATAATCTAATGTGGTTGTTGAGAATGTTGTAGAGATTGAACCATTAGGTGAAGACATGGAGAGACTATCCTTGAAGGACTCACCCGCTCAAGAAGATAAGCAAGAATCAATTGGTGATGTTCAAGAGGATAAAGAGGAAAGCTCTCAACCGCTTCCTAAAGCTTGGAGATACGCTACAAATCATCCCAAGGAGCTCATCTTAGGTGATGCATCTAAAGGGGTAACAACTCGCTCCAAACTCCATGACCTATGTGGTAACTTTGCTTTCATTTCTCATTTTGAACCCAAAAGCATCCTCGAAGCCGAGGCGGACTCATATTGGTTGCTAGCCATGCAAGAGGAACTCAATCAATTTGAGCGCAACCAAGTTTGGCACCTTGTTCCTAGGCCCCACGATAGACAATAATTGGTACTAAGTGGATCTTTAGAAACAAGATGGATGAGTCCGGAAATGTGATTAGGAATAAGGCTAGGTTAGTGGCCCAAGGTTACACTCAAGTTGAGGGAATTGACTTTGAGGAGACCTTTGCACCCGTAGCACGGCTTGAAGCCATACGGATGACACTAGCTTTTGCATCTTTCAAAATTTTAAACTTTTTCAAATGGATGTGAAAAGTGCATTTTGAATGGTTTTATAAATGAAGAAGTTAGTTTCTCAACCTCCAGTTTTGTTGATCATGTTCATCCCGATTTTGTTTTTAAACTTGATAAAGCTTTATATGGATTGAAACAAGCTCCTAGAGCTTGGTATGAAAGGCTTTCTAGTTTTCTAATTTCAAATGATTTTGTTAAAGGCAAAGTAGACACAACTCTATTTACTAAGCATGTTGATAATGATATATTAATTGTGCAAATTTATGTAGATGATATAATTTTTGGTTCTACTAATGAGCTTTTATGCAAGGATTTTAAAAAGGTCATGCAACTTGAATTTGAAATGTCTTCAATGGGTGAGCTCAATTTCTTCCTTGGACTCCAAATCAAGCAATTGCAAAACGGGACGTTCATAAGTCAAGCCAAGTACGCAAAGGAACTCGTAAAGAAGTTTGGACTTCAAGGCTCAAAGACTTGCAACACTCCATGGCAACTACAACCAAGCTTGATAAAGATGACCAAGGTAAAAATGTTGATATTAAATTATATAGAAGCATGATAGGAGGTCTTTTATATTTAACGGCAAGTAGGCTGGATATCATGTTTAGTGTGTGTCTTTGTGCTAGATTTCAATCGTGTCCCAAAGAGTCTCATCTCATTGCGGTAAAAACGCATTATTCGTTATATTAAGGGAACGATTGGAATGGGTCTATGGTATCCGAAAACCGGAGATTTCTCAATGACGAGTTATTCGGATGCGACTATGCGGGTTGTAGAGTAGATAGAAAGAGTACTAGTGGGACATGTCAATTTCTTGGTAATTGTCTTGTTCATAGTCCTCTAGGAAACAAAATTCCGTAGCACTCTCAACCGCCGAGGCGGAGTATGTTGCCGCGGGGGCTTGTTGTGCACAAGTCCTTTGGATGAAACATACTCTCCTTGATTTTGATTTGCATTTTGATCATATAAAAATATTTTGTGATAATACTAGTACTATACACATGACTAAGAATGCAAATCAACATAGTAAGACCAAGCACATTGAGATTAGATATCACTTTCTTAGAGATCATTTGAGAAATGAGATATAGATATTGATTATGTTTCTACGGATTTGCAACTAGTCGATATTTTCACTAAACCTCTTGATTTGCTAGATTTTCGTTTATTTGTGGAGAACTTAATGTTTGTATTATTGATTAGACATGTGATTCCTAACCCTTTTTGATGTATGACAAAAAGGGGGAGAATAAGTTAGTGCATGATAAAAATAAATTTATATGGTCTTGGTTCCATATGAGTTTATATGAGTTTATATATGTTTTGTTGTCTTGTTTGTTTTTCATGCGTTTTGAGAATTCTTGTGTTTGTTAGTATCAAGAAAATAACATGTGTTTTTCATTATTGTTTCAATTGGTTTAAATTGGTATCAAGAGCATATATGTTTTATGTTTTCAATGAATTCTTGTGTTTGAGTTTAAATGTTTTCTTTATATAACATAATTTGAGGGGAGTTTTCTCCTCCCTATATTTTATCTTGTAGCCTATTTGTTTTGTCATCATCAAAAAGGAGGAGATTGTTGGCAAAAAGGTTACACTCTCCATTTATTGAGTCTTGATGTTAACAAACCAATTAGTGCTATTGGTACTAATGAGTTTGTTTAAGATAAGTTTCAGGTTAGTACCATATTGGAGGCCATTGCTTAGCTATTGCAACAACAACTTCTAGGTTTCATGAAGCAAAGAAGGCATATTGCATATCAAGGAAGGAACATAGAAGAAGGGGCTCTAGCAAGGCATAGCATGGCTCAAGACTTGAAGATTGCTGAACAAGATTTGTTTTAGTTTTATAGGTTTAGAATTTTTTTAAAAATGATGGATAGGTTTGAAGCTCAATCACACACGTTTTGCGCACATATTGTTTCTAAGATGATTTTCTATAAGATGTACAAAAATATTTTGATACAAAATCCTCTGCCTACAAATCAATTTTTATGTTTATACTTAGTACTATTTAAAGATATTTTCATAAAAATCAAAGTCTTTCAAAATTGTGTTTTAAACTTAACTTTGACCTGAGCCGGTCGACCGCACCAGTCGACCGTGCCTGTGTCAGTCTTGTCCGGTCGACCGGACAAGTCGACCGTGGTTCTGGCAGATGCACGTATCAGTGTGCATGTTTGCCGGTCGACCGGGCGGTCGAATGACTGTAGTAGCTTTGCTCTGGGTTTGTTGGGTCGACCGGGCGGTCGACCGTATGCCTGTAACGGCTCTATTTTTGAATAGGCGGTCGACCGACCGGTCGACCGACTAGCCGTTGAACAGTAAACGGCTATTTTCGGCTGTTTTAAATTTTGTCTTTTTGTGTTTAAAATTAGTTTAAGGGATATATTTCAAACTTAATACTCTCTGATTAATCCTAATTATGTTTTATCCCTAAACCCTAGCCCTCTCCTATAAATAGGGGTGTTTGGGGAGAGATGTTTACAACCATTATTACAAGAAAAATTCAAAAGTTTAAGGCATTCAAAAGAGCTTTGTTTCTTGGTTTTTGTGCTGAAATTCTCTCTCATTTTCTGAAGTATTTTTGAAATACTCTCTGATTTAATTTTTCTTTCTTCACTTACAACAAGAGCTTCATTCCTACTCATTATTCTCTAAGGACCTTTTGTAAGGGAAGAGAATTTTTGCAAGAGAGAGTTTGTGGTCTTTTGACTACCCAGAGATTACTTGTACTTGAGATTGTGTTACTGGGTACTCCTGTGGAGTTGGGTACTGCGGTTATTGTGTAACTGTCTTTGTGATAGTGAAGTAGCTAGAATCCTTCTGGGGAAGGCGGGGAGTAGAGCTGGGTGCTCGAACCTCGATAACATATCCTTGTGTTTGCGTTTGGTTTACTTTCTTGCGCTTCTTATTTACTTTACTTGCACTTATTCTTGCTTATCATTATCATTGCAATATTTACTTGCTTCATTCATCTAGTGAATCTTGTTGGGTGCTTGTTGCATCTTAATTTTTTAAATTGTCCATTAATTTAGCATTGTCACCTACTCACCCCCTCTCTAGGTGACTTTTCAGAGACTTGTCTTTTGTAAATGTCAACAAGCTCGAAATTGAGACTTGGCTGTCTGCTGGTCAGAGGTCGCGATGACATAACCGATTGAGACGCCACCAAGCTTCAAAAATTGGTGATACTTATCTTTTGTAAATGTCAATAAGTATCGAGACCTGTCTTTTGTAAATGTCAACAGGGCTCAGAGTTGAGACTTGTCTTTTGTAAATGTCAACAAGCTCGAAATGAGACTTGGATGTCTGCTGGTTCAGATGTCGCAATGACATAACCGATTGAGACGCCACCAAGCTCAAGGTTGGAATGAAATTTGGAAAAAAGGTCTCGTTTTCACGGGGAGAAACGAGGGAATCACTGTCATAGGTTTAAGGTTAACGTAACAGCGAAATTTATTTGTGGTCTTACCATTCTATGGATGAGAATTGGTAAGTGATTTTGGAGGTCTCGTTTTTCACGGGGAGAAAATGAGGGAATCACTGTCATAGGTTTAATGTTAACGTAACAGCGAAATGCATTTGTGGTCTTACCATTCTATGGATGAGAACTGGTAAGTGATTTTGGAGGTCTCGCTCTCACGGGGAGAGAAACGAGGGAATCACTGTCATAGGTTTAATGTTAACGTAACAGCGAAATGTATTGTGGTCTTACCATTCTATGGATGAGAATTGGTAAGTGATTTTAGAGAGGGAATCAAATGGGAACTGGTCCCTTAGGATTTTTAGCAAATCCCCAGCTGCAACGGGTTTGATACGCCTTTACCAACTACCATTTGAATTGGGCTAGCCATGCTATTTCCCTCAGCATGATGAGTTGTCGAGGACTTATGTTGGGCTTACAGGCCAACATTTTCCTCTATCTTAATCGTTAAGGATGTTGGGTCGTCTGGTTAACGTATGTGTAACCCTGACTCTCCTTTAAGACACAGTATACGGCCAGGTTCCTACTAGTTTATGGTTGTGTGATCTCGCTTGAGGAAGAGAAAGGCTCTCTTTGTGTGTACTTTGGACATGAAGATCTTGATCAGAGGTGTAATGTTAACTTGATCATGAGAAGGATCCTTGATAAGGATAATCTTCTTAAGAATTTACATTGATCGGCATCATGAGCGCCATCTGAAGTCATAAGGCGGTATGCTCCGTTTGAATAGACTGTTTCTATCACAAACGGTCCTTCCCATTTAGGCTGAAATTTGCCTTTAGTCTTGTGCGTCATAATCATCGGTCGTCTGACGGCTAAAACCAGGTCTCCTTTCTGGAAGACCCTCTGTTTGACCTTCTTATTGAAGGCTTTTGCTGATTCGAGCTTGATATAGCTCAATATGCTGCTGAGCTTGTAGTCGCTTCTCGTCTAAGGCTTCGAGCTCTTGAAGATGCAACCGATCATTGTCCTCTGATGTGATCTTGGTGGTCAGAGCGACTCGCAATGATGGCATCTGGATTTCCAACGAGATGACTGCTTCGCACCCATATACCAAGGAAAAAGGCGTATTGCCTGTCGGTGTCCGAACCGTGGTTCGGTAGGCCCAAAGACATTCACCAAGCTTTTCGTCCAATCTCTCTTGTTCGAGGAGACGAATTTCTTGAGTAGCTTGATGATCATTTTGTTGAATGCTTCCACCAAGCCGTTAGAGGCGGGATTATAGGCAGTTGAAGTCACATTCTGAATTCGATATTTATCGCAGAACCGATAGAATACTTGGCTTATGAATTGGGGACCGTTGTCGTGAATGATCCGCCTAGGGACACCAAATCGATGGATGACATGGTGTTTGATGAAATTAACCACATTAGAGGTTTTGACTTCAACCAGGGTATAGCCTCTGCCCACTTTGAAAAGTAGTCGGTTATTGCAAGGATAAACCGGTGACCTCTTGTCGAAGAGGGGCTAATTGGCTCTACGACGTCGATTCCCCATGCTTCAAATGGCCATGAAGCAACAGTCGGGTGGAGCAGCTCCGAAGGCTGGTGTATGAAATCCGCATGAATCTGACATGTTTTACACCTTCGCGTATATTGGATGGCATCGGCTATCATAGTTGGCCAATAATATCCAAGCCTATGCAACCTGTCTTGAGCTTTGGACCTGGCTGATGAGCTCCGCAAATGCCGTCGTGCGCTTCTTGGAGCGCTTCCTGTGCCTCTGAATTGGAAAGGCAAGAGAGGAGGAGACCGTCATATGAACGACGGTAAAGTGTCTTCAGAGTCGGATCGTAGTAGAAACGGAGAGACCTTCGTCTGACGGACGCCGCTTCTTTAGGATGTCTGGAAGCAGACCGTGCAAAGCATAGTCAATGAGAGGAAAGCGCCAATCTCTCGGCTCAAGATCCATGGAGACATTATAGACTTCTCGAGTTCTTAGCATGTGCTTGGAGCATACAAGATGTCGAGTTGCGACTGTGAGGTGATACTCGGTGTCGGCTGGCAAGGCTAGTGTTGTAGCTAATGCAGCAAGAGCGTCCGCCTTGATATTCTGAGATCGAGACACGTGCCCGATATAGAAGCCTTCAATAGGTTGGCCAATTCAACGGCTGTATGGTAATAAGGCACCAAGTCCTCATGGCGGACTTCGTATCGCCTTTAACCTGATTGATGATCAGTTTTGAATCGCCATAAGCTTCGAGGTAGCGTACCCCCATTCCATGGGCGAGTTGAAGACCAATGAGCAGAGCATTATATTCTGCTACATTGTTAGAGCATGATTCTGTCAGAGAAAATGCTCTGGATAGGACATGATTCTGTGGGGAGATAAACACAACCCCCACTCCGGCAATAATCTTGCCTTTAGGGCCCATTCGCGATGCTCCATCAAAGAACATCTGCCATACTTCCTCTTCTGAGGTTGCATTAGACTCAAAGACTTCATCAGGGATGTCTTCGTGAAGTTTTGAATGTTCCGGAACTGGATGAGCAGCCAAGAACTCTGCAAGGGCCTGGCCTTTAACCGCCTTCTGAGGCGTGAAGATCATGTCGTATTGAGACAATAAGAGTGCCCACTTAGCCAATCTTGAATTCAATGATCCTGGCTTCGTCATAAGAAGACGCAATGGGTTTACTCTGGAGATGACATATATGGTCTGGCCGACCAAATAATGTCGTGTCTTCTGAACAGCGAAGACGAGAGCTAAACACTTTTTCTCGATAGGATTATAGCGAGATTCCGCTCCTATGAGAGTCTGTTAGATGGCCTGCTCGTGACCATTGTCATCCTTTGCGCGAGGAGAGCCCGAGGGAGTAGTCTATAGCTTTTACATAAAGCAAGAATGATTTCCCTGATGTAGGGGCCACTAAGACTGGAGGTTTTGTGAGGTACCTCTTGATGTCTTCATAAGCTTCCTGGCAAGCTTGATCCCATACGAAGGAAAACACCCTTTTTCATGAGTCGGGTGAACGGCTGACAGTGGCCTGAGAGATTTACGATGAATCTTCTAATATAAGCCAGTCTACCTTGCAAGCCTCTGAGCTCTTTGAGATTCCTCGGTGGATGCATGCTCTGAATGGCTTTGACTTTGTCTGGGTCAAGATGAATCCCTTTTGATGTGACAATAAACCCAAGGAACTTGCCACTTGACACTCCCAAGAAGGAGTTCGTCGGGTTCATTTTCAGTTAATGAGCCCGCATTATGTCGAACATCGTTCTCAGGTCGCGAAGATATTCATTCTTGTTGCGGCTTTTGACGGCAATGTCGTCGACATAGCACTCCACCGTTTTTCAGAGATGATCGCGAAAGATTGTACTCATTGCCCGCTGATAGGTTGCTCCAGCGTTCTTCAGTCCGAAGGGCATTACAGTGTAGCAGTATACCCCCAATGGTGTTCAGAACGAAGTATGCTTCTCGTCGTCGGGATACATCTTAATCTGGTTGTACCCTGAAAAGCCGTCCATGAAAGACATTCTTTCGAATCCACATGTGTTGTCGATCATGACGTCGGTGATGGGCAGTGGGAATTCGTCTTTGGGACAGGCCGTATTGAGATCACGGTAGTCGATGCATATCCGTATTTTCCCGTTCTTCTTGAGGACGGGGACGATGTTAGCTACCCAATCTGGATGTTGTTCCTCCCGAATGAAGCCACATGCGATGAGCTTGTGAACTTCGGCTTCATAGCTTCCATAATGTTCGGGCGAAACCGACGTTGTTGCTGCTTGACTGGCTTGACGTCAGGCTTGATGTTTAGACGGTGCAAGGCGACCTGCGGATCAAGTCCGGGCATATCTTCGTAGTTCCATGCGAAGACGTCTATATACTCTCTTACGAGTATATCAATTCTTCCCTTCTGTAAGTGATAGGCTGTCACTTATAAAGATGGGCTTAGGGTGGTCTTGATTACCCAAGTTGACCTGCATCACCTTGTCTTCAGTAGGTGGTTCGCGCGATTCGAACCGCTTTTCCCATTGGAGGTCTAATTACTGGGCCCATGATTTCTCGTCAGTGGCTTCTGCGGGCTCCAATTGACTGCTTGAGGTCATATTAGCAGTGAGGTTTTCGAACATTCCTCCTATACTGACATATGAATCCCACTCAGAGGATGAGGCTGAATGTGATGGAACTGATCCATCGTCCTTGGCTTGAACCGTTGCTGACGATGTGGGTGTAACATACCCTAACCCCCTGCGTGTACTATCATAGTAATTTGCAGGCTTCCTTTAGGCACAAAGTTCCGCATCAAACTGCGCCTTCCTTTTCCAGAATTCAGGCCTGCTCCATGGTTCAAGTCGTACCCCATTTTCTTCATAATATGGCGCGCTGGCCGCGCGTAATGAAAGAATTATGGAGTGTCTGAATCTGAACTCGAATCTGCGACCGTGGGTCCCCGTGGTTGTGTTCTACCGAAGATTATCGGTAATTGCCCTTCTTTGGATGGCGGGATCACAAGACGGCTCCTTCTGCGAATTCCATAGGTGTACTGGACGCACTTGGCTTGTGTAAAGGTATGTGCAGAGAGTTATCCGTAATGGATTCAAATAGCCTAACAGTTGCAGGATAATCAAAATAAATATTATCATTAATTACCCATTCACCTTCATCCTCTAAAGGAGTATTACATTGGGAATTATTGAGACACGCTATAATTGGTTCACCAATCAGAATGGCTAGCATGCCTGCTTCGAATTCTGAATCCGCCTCATTGCCCCTTTCATCATCATCTGGCAATGGTTCCTTAGGTGTTTCACTGGCCTCTTGATACAGGAGAGCGTCAGTAAAGTAATTTTTCACCCCTTTGAATGGTTGCTTTTCAGCAAAGACAGTTCGTACTGTCGCGTCATCTTCAAATATTGAAGCATTGGTGCAGGGTGGAGGGAACGATCCAGTTGGCATGGATCCATGGCCGTCCCAGCAGCAGGTTATATGATGTGTCAGCATCAATGACATAGCATGTCACTTCTGACTTCAGGCTCCCGATTCTGCAACGGAGTCGAATTTTTCCCAGTGGATGACTGTTCCCGGCATTGAAACCGTATATTGTAGTAGTGGTTGCGGACAACCTGTACAGTGGTATGTCGAGGAAGCAGAGGAGCCTTTTGGGGATGATGCTGAGTGCGGACCCCGGATCGACTTGTATTCTTTCAATGCACGTTGAGCCGATATATCTGGTGTAGTACAGAGGTCGATCGTGCTTGTTGTCTTTGAGAAGCATATCTTCCGCCGTGAATGTAATAGCGGCACCTTGGATTGTGTATGATGACATTCTGGGTAAGGAGACTGCGCGTCGTCGTTAGGGATCTCAGGCATGCATGTCAGAAAGGATTCTGAATGGCTAGCGCATCCCTGAGTGCTTCTCTTGTCCCTTTTGAAAGGCGAAGGAGCTCGTGTATAGTGATACGAGCTGGGATATTGGCCAGCTGAGCCAATATGTCAAACCGAAAGGGCGTGTCAAGCCCTGGGCCTGAAGGCTTCTTCAGGACATGGTCGAATCGTACCTCCTTAGGTCTCTCTTTTCCCTTGGTTGGGATTGGAGTGGATGCTGGCACTTGTACTGACGTCGTTTGCTGTTGTGTCTCGTCAGTAGACTTTTCATACTGCCTTAAGTATGATTTTCCGGATCGGGTCCCCGTCGGCTGAGGTATGTCGGCCTGCGTTGTGCAAGCATGCTTTTCTCCTTCTGAATCACTGAGGGAAGCTGACGTAAGATTGCCGTCGTCTAGCAGGATGGAGATGACATTGCAAGACTTGCCCTTTGAGTTGGGCTGCTTTGAATCCCGTTGTACGTCTTGACGAGGTCTGGGTGTATCCACATGACTTTCTCTGTCTCCAATGTTAAGGAACAAGACCCTTATTATCTTGAGTTTTAGCTGGAGGATGCTTGACTTCCAACCGTGGCGCAGGGACTGAATAAGTCCCGTCAGGAACTGTGACCTTTTGGGTGCTGCCGAACTCGAGAGTCACCATATTGGCAGTGACTTTCTTCTGCTCCGTCTTCAATGTCAGAACCCCAGCATCGACCAGGGCTTGTATTCTGTACTTGAGGATATAACACTTGTCAGTAGGATGGTGGATCATCCTGTGGTAGAGGCAGTATTTAGGGTCGTTTGTGCGTCCTATCTCATTGGGACGCCGAGCATCTGGCAGTTTCATTTTGTTCCCTTTGTGGAGCAGATAGAATATCGTGACCACCTGATCGTCTTTGAAGGAGTACTGCTTTGGAGGGAACTTAGGCTCCTGATTATTTAAGCCGCTCTTCTTGGCCTTCGACTGCACATCTCCGGATAACTCACAGACATAGTCTCTTTGCCTTTAGCTTGAGAAGATTACGGTAGGTCGCTACGCCTTTTGTTGTTCATCCCCCACTTGCCTCTAGGGGCGGATGGTTCGAACTTTTTAGCCGACTTCTCGGCTATCTCTGCTTGTTCGACCAATTCCTTCCAAGTGTGGGCCTTGACAGCCCCCATGCGAACTTCTACTTGGTCTAAGAAGTTGTGTCTGCATGTCTGTAAGAGCATGGGTAGTGGCTCCCTGCTGGGCACATCAAGGATAAGTTTCTGAACCGTTCAATGTAGTCACGGACAGATTCGCCTTCCTCTGCACAGTGGAGAGGAGCTTGTCCATGGTTACCTAGGTATCGTCCTCATAGAAACGAGAGAGGAACCGAGTTTCCAGGTCGATCCAGGAGTTAATAGAACCCGGGGGAAGACTTCGCAGTCAAATGCCACCCCCTTTAAGATGCCAATGAATAGCCTAGCCATGATGGCGTCATTGCTTATAACATTACCAGTCTGACAGGAAATAGTAGATGTGCTGATTTGGCGAGCTCTTTCCGTCATAGGTATGCAACGTTAGCGGTTTGAACTTCGGTGGGTATGGCACCGAATCCCACTCCAGCGGATAAGGACGGACTGCCCCTACCTTTTTTAATTCATCCCTCTGAGCTAGGGATGCGATTTGAGCTTGAAGGCCCTTAAGGACTTCGGCGTCTAAGGAAGAACCCTCCTTGAATTTCTCCGGCTTTGGTTGCTCATTGCTGAAGTGTTCCTCTCATCGTGATTGCTTCCGACATCATTGTCATTCTGATTGCTGAGGAGTCGAGCAAGCATCTGTTGAATATTGTCCAAGGCTTCTTGCTGGGTTTTGGAAGTTTGCTCCTGAGCTTCGAGGCGCCGACGAAGGTCGTCGTTAGCATTATCAGCCATGTTGACTGATGCTCTGTCTGTTCGCACCAAGCTAACTGTCGCCGAAGAGGCGTACCCACTATCTTCATCTTCTTCGTCCGATGATTGGAGTGATCTCCTGGGCTCTGGCGAGACTAGGGCCGTCGAGGAAGAAGGCTGCTCGTAACTGTAGGGTATCGCCACCCTAGATCTGGTGTTTCGAAAAATACCTTCTTCATGCACCAAGACTTCGCCCAAGCCTGGGCTATAATCTGGATCTGGGACTCTCGTCCTCTTCCGGTCATGTTGACGGATGCAGAGGGTAGATCTCGCGAGATGCTCCTTTTGCGATGTTTCCTCGGGGCCTGTACCGATAGCCGATCAAAAATTGACCGTCGTCTTGGAGGCGTGGCGGGGATTGGTCCCAGCCGGCAACGGACCGAGTGGAGTGTCACCAGCTGACATCCCACTTGTTGACAACAGGGGGAAGAGGTTGTCTATCCGTCAACAATTTCCTCAAATCAGACCCGGTTAGGTCTCTGCAATCGAGCGCGAAGGCTCTTTGGGTCGCACATAGGATGACGTCCTGCTTCTTTTATCCCTGCAGATGGGATTAGCACTGAATAGTGCTTTGGTTCTAGCTTCGCCATCAGGCGTGAGCTTAGTGCTTGACGCGCTGGAAAGCGGAGCACGCTGTGACGCTTTACCCGCTATGCTGCTGCGAAGGCAATTAGCCTTAGATAGTACTTTGGCTTCAGCTTCGCGGTCATGGACCCTGCGCGTACGCTGTGGTACAGTAGCTTCGCTCATGAGAACGAGGCCGGCGCGAGGCATTGCTGCTCTTAAATTAGACGACGGTATGATTGCCGTCGTAACTTTATGATTGGAGCAGACAGGCATCTTGCCTTTTTTCTTCGCGAGAGAGGCGCGGTTTAGGCGTAGCTACGCCTGAAGCTTCGGTTGGAGACTTCTGTTTAGGCTTCCATACCCGCCTTGGCAGAGGAGACTTAGGTTCGCAAGGAACCTGATTAGCCACACGCGAGGCTGAGGGGTTGTTGGCAGAATTCTGCTTCCGGTTTCTGGTTTGAAACCTTGGTCGTGAAAACCTTCCTATGCTTCCGTGCTCAAAGCATTGGGCCACCCCCAGAGAGGACTTCTCAAATCTTCCTTGATCGAACTGAACCACCAAGTTCTCACAAGCAAAGGAATCAGACTGCGGACGTGCTTCCTTATTGCGCAAATAACCGCAGTAGGTTCGCAGAGAACCTTTTCAGTCTCCGCGAAGACTTTCCTTGAAGATTTAGCCAGAGAAGCTCTGGCTGCACTGGCTTTTCTGAATTCAGAGTTAGACCTGAAGGTCTGTTCGTCGCATTGCGACACTTGATTCTCGGCAGTGGAGAATTTCGTCCCCAGCGGAGTCGCCATCTTGTTTTCCATTATATTTGCAAAGGGGAAAACTTACAAAAAAGAGTTTGAGGAGCTAATCTACAAGTATTCTTAAAAAGATTACAAGTAGATCTCCTCAGATATTCTGGAGAAGTGTGCCGATAGGAGTCTGGTCAGCGCGCGACCACTTTGTCCCTTTGACGATGCGAGCGATGAGATTCCCTTCTCGCCTGGTTCGGGGAATCAGAGAACAGAAGGTTGGTAGAACCCTCTTGCTGCTTCTCAAAAAACCGCCTTCAATTAGGAATTCCTTCTCTCCTAGTTCCGGAGATTCCTTGAGAAGAAAGACGATGTTAGGGTATCAACACCCTGGATAGAGAAAGCAATTCTCTAAAAGGTCTTGAATTCGAGAGCGCACGGTGCGTTATGAAGAAGCCTCTGCTTGTGGAGTCCTCTTGTGCAGGCCTCTTTTTCTTGTGCCCCTGGTGGGCTATTTATAGGGAGAGCAAGGGTATAATCTCCCTTGAAAATATGAAAACAGATTGAATCAAATCTGTTTGAATCCGGAAAGTAGCCTTGCTGCGAGGTTAGGATCAGCTTCTGCGAAGCTAGAATTGGCAGGTCGGTTGATCTTCTTGATCCTTTCCATATCGTTGGAGGATTCCCCTGATCTTCTTACTCGTTTTAAAAGAGTCAAGAGATTGTGGCAATCAACTGCCAAATTTGATCTCTGATTTGATCTTAATTGGATTTGATCTGATTGGATCCGATCTCATCCGGAGATTTGATTGGTCAAAGGTTGACCATAGCAGACCAACAGCGGAGCTGCCCGCATTGAGCTCGTAGCGGAGCTAGAGGCGGTTCTGGCGAAGTCCGAAAGAAACCCTTTGGCGGAGCTGGAAGTTCTCTGTGGCGAAGTTTGCGAGTTAGCTTCTTGGCGAGGCTTTGAATGACTTCAAGGCGAAGTTGGGTGATATTAGTCTCTCAAGCGAGGCTATCCCTTTGGGCTCATGCGATGCTAAGTGCTAGCACCTTAGACCTACTGAGGTCTGTTTAGAAACAATCCGGATTCACTGTCTGCTTGCTGGATCAGTGGAGTCCAAGTTGCTTCCTTGTCCCTTGGAGATGGGTGAAAACTGGTCTTCAGCTTGTCTGTCACTTGTCTTTTGTAAATGAACAAGTATCGACATTGTTTAGACCAATAAGAATCTTCTCTTTTTAAGTGTCAACATAGGATTCTAAGACGAAGACCCTTGTGCCTCATAAAAAAAATTTATTAAAAAAATCACTAATTAAGTTGGATACATGTGCTCAAGAAGCATAAGTTTTCATGCCTAAAGGTGAATAAATAAAATAAAGCCCTTAATTTTGTGGCCTAGTTCACTCGAATTTGAGTCCGCGGGGTGTTTCTCACCTGGTGCCCTAAAGCCGACCGGTTTGGGAGTCATCGTCTTTAAGTTCGCTACATGGGTGGATTAGAAAGCCTAAACTAAGAAAAATTACTTTTATATGTACTAACACATCTAATAGTCAATTAGTTAGGTATGAGGGCCTCAAGAAGCCTTGATGCTTATACGAAAGAAAATAGATGAGTTATACATATTAAAAAAAAGAAGGAAAAAAATTTTAAACAAATAATGAGGCATGAAAGTCCAAGTTAAGGAATTCCTAGAAAAAATTCATAAGGATGCATATGATTTTTGGTAACGAAAAAGACTATACACAAAATTCAATTTTGATCCTTACTTAAAAATGAAAACAATTTACTTTATAAAAAACTAAGTCTAAGAATGAATAAAAATGATAATCCTAAAACTTATAGACTACTTAGTCTTTGCAAAAGTATTTCAAATATTTTCTTTTTATGGATTTTGTGGGTGTAATCCGCTGAAAACCCTCACGAGACAACACTCGTCCTCTAGGGTAACCTAGGGGTTTAACTGCTTGTTGCACATGCTAAGTGCAACCGTGATTCCTACGAAAGTGAGTTAGGTTAGATTAATTTTTCTTTTTCTTTGATTTTACTCGAGGACGAGCAAAAGATAAGTGTGGGGGTGTGATTGGTAGTGAAAAGTGCATTTTTATCATGACATTTACCATCACATTTTCATATTTATTCATATAATTCTGCACATTTACTAATATTTTATGATTTATTGTGTGCAGGCCTTGAGTTCTTATTTTAATAATAAATAAAGCCTAAAAGAAGCCCAAAAGCCCATATTCAAGCCCAATGTAAAAGTTGCAAATATCAATTGCCAAAATTGCAAATACTAAGTGCAAAAGTTGCAAATACCAAAGAAGAGGGAAGGATAGAATTCTATTCAACCCTAAACACTTACAGAATGAGGATAAAAGCCAAAGAAGGATAGCAAATTTCAATTAAAAGATATGGGAAGATTTGAGATCTAGGGTAACTTGCTTCCCAAGTTATCTCGAAATCCCAAGATGAAGAGTCAAGATGCAGCTTCCAGAAGCAAAAGCCCAGATGGACGGACCAGGGGAGGCCACGCGCCAAAGCGCGTAGCCAGCCACCACCATAAGGCCGCGGAAACGCGGCCCAAGCCGCGTTTCCGCGGCAATCCAGGGAACCGCCTTCGTGGACGACTTCGACTGGGACTCTACCTCCTTCTGCTCCTATAAATACCCCCTGCAGTGCAACCGAGAAGTGCGTCCAGAGCCAGAGGGCCAAATCTAGGGTTTTAGGCTTTCTTCTTTCTTGTAGTTTAGGTTTTCTTTTTTTTTTTAATTTTTATGTAAGTGAGGGAGAGGGCTATGTTGAGAGTGACACCGATGTATGCTTCTCTTCTCTTCCATTGTATCAAGTAATAAAGGTAACTTTTCTTTTTATGTCATTGCTTTATTTTCCTTTTTGTTTTCTTCTCTTTTTCTATTTTTATCTCTGTTGGTTTATGATGAGCATGCAAGTGATTTCCAAAGCACAAGTATAACGAATCTTGGTGGGTGCTAACGATATTTCATGGTGATGTTCTTCTCCTCAAGGAACGTATCACTTCATATTTGCCCAAGCTTGATGATATAATGCGAACAGGAGACTGAGATCGATCCTATGGTTTATGCGTTCAACGCCTCCAAAGTAAGGTAGAAAGTGTTAGGATTTCACGTTTTTCTTCAACCAAACTAAGGTTAGTATTTATTTCTTTTCTTTTCTTTTCTTTTATTTTTGTAGATTAAATCACCATCTCCCAATTCTTTCTTTCTCATCTCATTATAAATACCACCTCTAATCCTCCATCTTCATAATCTACCGCCTTCTTCCTAACTTAACTTTAACTATTCTTTTTGTTAACTTAAAGAAAATAATTTTTAGAGATAACTTACAAACGCTTCTATCGCTAGTCCCTCCCTGAGGATCACGACCCGCATAGCCTTTGCTACAGCGGATTAGAATTGAGAACCTTGCACAACTTGTTCTAAATCTAATATTCATTATTTTGTGTGCAGGTAAATCTCGATCAGAAATTATTACTTGAAAACGAGGGTACATACTTCATTAGTCATCAAGCATATTAGTTGACAATCATCGTCAACAAGTTATCAATGGTATATGGTTATATGGTATATCACAATTGAATATGTATATGTACTATACACTTAGCTGTATCCATAACAATTAGATAATAATCATAATCGGCATATATTAGTTAGGTCACTTGTCTATTAATTGATAATTGTAGCCCAGTTCATTTCACATCTACTTAATATTCATACTTAAGCACAACTAGCCCGTTGTCCATGATCGTTCACTCATATCATACAAATCAGAGATTTGAGGTTGATCGGGTTTGGATTAGTCAGTAGTGAAAACCATCACTAAATTTTCTAGTTTACTTACTTTTTTTCGTAGATCTACGACACCCATGATTCAAAGTAGTTCATGTATTCAAAGTAGTTCATGTACTTAATTTAATATATATTACTCTTGAAGAGATACTGATTATCCAGTATTGGTCTTGTAACAGTTATTATGGTTGGTTTGATATCAATATCCACATTTAGACTGCTGATTTTGGTTACCATCTCCAAAAAGTTCAATTTCGTGGTTCCCAGTTAATTGTGGCTTTACTTATTATTACTTTATTTATCTCACAAATTTCTGAAATTCATTTGCAATAATTGATTATGTCCAATTTTTACTATATGGTAACTTGTCTCATCGAACTATGATAAGTTCCTAATTTATTCATAATAAAACTAACATTAAAATTATAGATAATTATTACACCAACCATTTACTTCTCACCATGAAATACTTCCATTTAACTTCCCTCTTTGCTATCACATCAAGATATGTTGGTCAGGGATTATCTGTTCGGTCTAAAATATGTACTTAGTTTGCATTAAAAGGATTATATATTAGTAAAAAGTCTTCGACCAATATGCGAGATATATTTTACACCACTAGAAATTAAAGAGTCGAACTCAGAAAGAGATCAACAACTTCTATATAATTAACCTTCTTCTAGTCAACACGGGAGACTATGATATAAGCTGAATCTAATATCTTCAACCTTTCCCTAACTTGGAACTGGTAAAAGGTGAACTGAGCTCAATTTTACAAGTTATTTTGTTCAACAGATTTCTGCACCTATAGGGAAGATCCGCTATTTCACTCAAAGTGATTATTTTGTCTAGGATTTTATAAGAAAATATGGCAAAAAACATAGGCTGTAGACTCCTTAAATGACACATATTGATCATTACATGTTCATGAAAATTTCTCCAAACTTTCAGAGAAATACAAAATAGACTAAGATCAAGATGGATCTTTCTCACCTATAGATTTCCTCCTCTTCTACCATTATTGTATACTAGTGATTTGTAAGAATAATAACCGCTATACATACATAGAGCCATAATTAGTAGGTGATTTATATATAGATAGAATCATATAAAAGACATCTTCAACTTAAAGCTACCAACATAATCACCTCTCATGTGCTAGTGTGCAACCCAAGCGTCAAGATGAGATTTTGGTCTTCAATCCAACACAAGCTTACCAATGACATAAAACCCATGAAAATTTCATAGGAAACAAGGAAATAATTGGGGATAAAATTGAGTTTAATACATGGGAAACCCTTCATATATTCACGAAAATTTTTACCAATTAATCTAGATCTAATCACCTCTCATGTGCTAGTGTGCAACCCAAGAGTCAAGATGAGATATTGTTTTCAATCCAACACAAGCTTACCAATGACATAAAACCCATGAAAATTTCATAGGAAATAAGAAAATAATTAGGGATAAAATTAAGTTCAATAAATGGGAAACCCTTCATATTTTCAAGAAACTTTTTACCAATTAATCTGGATCTAGGTGCAGCTGTAAAGCAAATCAGAAAATCTTAAATCCAAGTTTTGAATTTTCTCCCTCACCTCCTCGAAGATACTGACGCTCGCCTTTGCCTCACGCACTGCCCGACATGGCCGCGCGGGTGGCCGCGCCCACGGCTGCCGCCGGCCGTGGTCTGCACCAGAGAGAGGGGGGGAGAGAGAAGTTGGTGGGGGGGAAAGAGAGAGAGGATTTGGGGAGAAATTTTTCTCTATGGTTCACAAATTTGGAGGAGATGAAAGGGAACATAGGTTTCAGCCTGAGAAAGGGAGAGAGAGATGGGAAAATTTTTCATCCCCCATTTACACAAAACCCCCCTCTCAAACAAAATTTATACTATAAATTTCTCTCCCTTCCTCTCATGAAGCCACATGTCCCTACTTATGCCACATGTGTTGTGCGCCGATGACAACAACCAATAGAGAATCCCACAGATCTCCAAGCACAAAGAACACCCAACAAAACAAGAGAAGAACACACAAATCGCAAACACACAATTTAACGAGGTTCGGCCTCAACGCCTACGTCCTCGGGGCAATCAGAGAGAGATTTAATTACTAGGAAGATGTTTACAATAGCTAGCAGCCTCTTTGAATGCAAGAGAGCTCCAGCCTTTTTCTCCTCTAGGATCTTCTACAAGATACTAACCCTAGAAAACAATAGCAGCCCTTAAATACTCAGATTTTCGGAGCAGCAGATTTCCGCCCAACCCCGACTGTCGGTCGACCGGTCGGTCGACCGAAAACAACAGAGAGTTGGGCACTTACAGTCAGGGTATTGCGGTCGACCGGCCGGTCGACCGCTCTCTGATCCTGTGCACGTTGTGCACGTCGGTCGGCCAGGCGGTCGACCAGAGAACCTTTTCTGCTACTGCTACTTTTTTTCTGCTGATGTCTCCTTTGCCTCGATTTCCTTGGCGATCTTCTCGATGACCCTCGGCAAATTCCTCTGCAATAATCTCTCTTCCCAACAATTCTCCACCTCGGCGAAGATTTTTCCAAAAATCTGAGCCGATCTCCAACGAACCCCAGTCCATCACCTGGCGAAATCGACACATGATCTCGGTGAAATCGACACACGATCTCGGCTTGCGCGCACCGGTCGAAATCGACACACAGTCTCGGCGAAATCGACACACGATCTCGGCTTGGAATCTTTGGCTCATCTATTCCTGAAAAACATCGCACATGCTTCCCTGCACTTCACCTTAGGAGAATTTCAATACCTGTCGATCACCAACATGCCTTCTACTCCACAACTTCACGACCTCACGAAGACTTCCCCACGAGCCAACACTGACTCTCCAACTGACCAGCTCTATCTAGTCTTCATGTCTTCCACTGATGGTCCAACCAAGTCTGTGTAGAGCCCACCAAACACCATCGGCTTCAACTGGATGCACACCACTCCTTATGTAAGCTCAACATCTTCTCACCGGAAGATCACTTGTTCATCGAGATCACAACACCTCACCTCTACGTGAAGTCCAACTGGCTACGACAACGCTTCACCTCTACGTGAAGCCTCTCCACCTCTACGTGAAGTTCCAACGGCCACAACTCTTCACCTCTACGTGAAGATCCAAACAACTTCTCGAGAACCCAACTAGCTTCATAAGAGTTACATCACCAAATGGCTGCGCCTTTACGGCTGCCTACGTACCTTTCCCTAAAAGGATCAAGCCAATCGTAGTTCATTCAGATGAGCTTCATCAAGTTCTAGCACTTGTACCTCTATTTGCAGCAGTGAACCTGTCTGACCGAGTCATATGAACCTCTTCCCGACCATCATAGAGGACAACGGCCTTCAACTTCAGCTTGTCACGATCACAAGCTTGAGATTCATGCTTCTTTCCCCACAAGCGTGGTTTCACCTTGGTTCCAATAGTTGCAAACAACTCGACATCCTCAGCAATGTCGTCAACCTGTTCAGCATCACCCTTGGTTTCATGATCTCCACCCGGTGTCACATCCGGTGAAATCTCCTCTAATGCCGAACTAACTGGAGATGATGGAATAGCATCAACCTCCACCCGCTGCGGTCCAACCTTGGTCTCCGTCCTCTCCACCTGCTGAGAGACGGCGGACTTCAACACTGAAGTCTCTCCAAAAGTGACATGTCTGCTCATCATGATCTTCTTGTCTTCGGGGTCCCACAACCTGTACCTGTTTCTCCTGACGCCCAAATAGACAAACCTCTTTGCTCGCGGATTCACCTTGCCATTCTTGGCACTGAAGTAGGCCGGACTTCCAAACTCCCGCAGCAAACAATGATCTTGAGCAGCTTTCCCAGACCAAATATCCAATGGAGCTTTACCTCCTATCGCAGTCGATCTGTTCATGAGATGGCTAGCATACTTAGTCGCCTCAGCCCAAAACGACCTGTCTAATCCTGCATTAGACAACAACCTCCGCACCCCCCAGTAAGAAACGGACTACATCTTTAGCCAACCCATCTGTACCTATTGTGAAGTGAGTAGCAATACCTGTGTTCTGGCCAAATCGTAGGAACTGGTACATGTCCTTTCTAACATTACCAATCTAAAGCTCCTTTATCTTCCTACTTATCTGCCTCTCCATTCTTCTTCTCTACTTCACCAACACATCTAGGGCTTCACTCCTTTGTCTCACGGGATATATCCAAACCTGCCTAGATGAACCATCAATAAATGAGACAAAGTACCTGTGACCTCCAAGCGATGCCGTCTTAGCAGGTCTCTATACGCTCATGTGAACACAATCAAGAAGACCTTCATTGTGGTGAGTACTGGTGCTGAATCTCACCTTCTTCTTGTCCAGAACGTTGTGTCCACCTTCTAACTCGCAGGTAGCAACACCTTCCATTTCCTTCTTTGCAGGAGCTCGCAAAGATTCTTCTTCTACCTGTCCGACCTTTCCATGCCAGACCTCCGGGTCACCAACATCTGAAGAACTAGAAGTCTCCACCTGATCTGAAATCGTACTACCCTTCAAGTAGTAGAGGTTTCCTCGGCGGACGCCCTTCATCACCACCATCGAGCCCTTGATCATCCTGAGATTGTCATCTCGAACAGATATCACCATGCCCGTTGCATCCAAAGTGCCAACTGAAATAAGATTCCTCTTGAGCTGAGGTACATACCTCACCTCCTTCAACTCTCGAACTATCCCATCACCCATCTTGATGCGAACTGTACCCATCCCTTCTATATTACACGGATGGTTATCCCCCATGACGTGTAGCATCCATCCAGCTTCTCAAAGCTAGAAAACCGGGCCCTGTTCGGGCACACATGATAGGTGGCTCCGTTATCCAAGATCCACTCAGCACTATCTGAGTCACTAATAGTAGGGGTAGTAACCGAGAGAGAAAACACTGAAGAGTCATCATCCGATCCATCTGCCTGTGCGAGATTCGCCTCGGTCTTTGACTCCACCTTCTTATCTTTGGCTTTTGAGCATTCTGCTTTCCAGTGTCCTAGTTCCTTGCACAAGGCACACTGATTCCTCTTCAGATTTTTGAAGCCCGACCTGGATTTCGATCTTCCTCTAACCTCTTTGCCCTTCCACGATGAACTTCTGCCTCTTACTTCCAGTGCCTCCGCCGATGAGCTTGACCTAGAAGGATGTCTCTCCTTCTTCCTCATCTCATAACTAGTCAGTGCAGACGACACCTCATCATAATCCAAGGTATGCCTTCCATTGATGAAGGTCAGAGTGAATCTCTCATACTCCTTCGCTGGGAGTGAGTTCAGAAAGATGATCGCCTTATCTTCCTCTTCTATCGTGACATCCACGTTTACCAAGTCTGTAAGAAGCTTCGTGTATCGGTTGATGTGCTGATTCACTGTGCTCCTCTTCTGCATCTGAAAACTGTACAGCTTACTCTTAAGCTGCAACCTGGACTCTACACTCTTACTCAGGTATTTCTTTGCAAGGGTTTCCCACAGTTTCTTCGCCGACGTCTCATATTGCGCAAGGTATTTTATGTCTTGCGACAAACATGAACGTATCAAGCCACATGCCGATCTGTTCATCTTCGCCCACTCTTCATCAGTGGTCGTGCTCTTCTTCTTCTCCAATAGGAGAGTGTCCTCGAGGTTCGATGCATTCAGAGCATCCATAACCTCGCATCTCCACATACCGAAGTTATTAGTGCCATTGAACTTAACAACTTCAATCCTTGGGTGAGAGTTCATTGTCTTAACAGATGCACTTTCTTCTGCCATTGAGATTTTTCCTGATTCTCTATCTGTGCGGAAGAACAACCAACTTGAAATAGATCTCTACTCAGATAAAAATCAGATTTTTACCTGTCCCTTGAAACCCTAGATCGAGTTTCTCTCCGGATCTACTCCACAACAGATTCCACGAGCCCTCCTTGCGTCCTTCTGAGATCGACACACGATCTCCACCGGATCAGATCTCGAGCCCTTCGAATCCTCAGAAATCCCAAGCGCAACCTGGAAACTCTGATACCACTTGTTGTGCGCCGATGACAACAACCAATAGAGAATCCCACAGATCTCCAAGTACAAAGAACACCCAACAAAACAAGAGAAGAACACACAAATCGCAAACACACGATTTAACGAGGTTCGGCCTCAACGCCTACGTCCTCGGGGCAATCAGAGAGAGATTTAATTACTAGGAAGATGTTTACAATAGCTAGCAGCCTTTTTGAATGAAAGAGAGCTCCAGCCTTTTTCTCCTCTAGGATCTTCTACAAGATACTAACCCTAGAAAACAATAGCAGCCCTTAAATACCCAGATTTTCGGAGCAGCAGATTTTCGCCCAAACCTGACTGTCAGTCGACCGGCCGGTCGATCGACATCCTCCCCGGTCGACCGGTCGGTCGACCGAAAACAACAGAGAGTTGGGCACTTACAGTCAGGGTATTGCGGTCGACCGACCGGTCGATCGCTCTCTGATCCTGTGCACGTTGTGCACGTCGGTCGACCGGGCCGGTCGACCGGAGAACCTTTTCTGCTGCTGCTGCTATTTTTCTGCTGCTGTCTCCTTTGCCTTTTTATCGTCGATTTCCTTGGCGATCTTCTCGACGACCCTCGGCAAATTCCTCTGCAATAATCTCTCTTCTCAACAACATGTCTCCATCATTCCCAAGCAAAATTCTAACCATCCATCTACCCACCTCATGCATATCTACCCCTCTCCACTAGATCCTTCTCAATACATTATTATGATATTTTCTTAGCATTTAATTGTATTATCTTGTGTTTACACAATATACCAACACATCCATGTAATGTATATATTTATACACACACATATACTCCATATCCATATACACATGCATAAATATTCATACACCTATATTTGCAATTATCAAATTTTATTTCACTATATATTTCCCCAAAATCAAAATTAAAATAAATAGAATATAAATAAAAATTCTATTTTACACAAAACATGTTCAATCATCGTCTCAAATAATTTTCTATAGTCACCTTAATCAAATATTAGGATATGAAATTAGGATTTTAAATGATCGGGGTGTTACATAAAAGATGGCAACAAAAGATGGCTATTCGGCTGGGGACTTCATTCTCTACTGACGAGAATGTCGTAGCGCAAGCTGACGTCCAGCTTCTCAGAAAAACTATGGAGTGCCTCGTTTTTATGTGAGTTTTATAACTTTAATATGGTTTGTAGTATTATTTGGTGAAATTTAAGTAATAATTGGGGATTCGTTATTTGTATTACTGAATTAATTTGTTGAAAATTATGATTTTGAGTTTGTTATGTATTACTGAATAAATTTGTCAAAATTTGTGACTTTTTGAGTTAAATAACTTTAATATGATTTTGAAATGTCATTTGGTATTTTTTCTTAAACACGGAACATATCTTAAGAATGAAACTAAATGTGTGAGCTTCTAAAGCTTGGTTTGGATTAGCAACCCTTGATCAAGAATTAGAGTTTTTTGACCTAAGTGATCTTGGTCCGGGTGTCTAATGTCGGACCAAGTTTTGGAAGCAAAACAAAAAGAAGATGAGACCATTCTTGGTCTGGAGCTGGCAACCCCAGAAGAAACTTTGGATGCTAAAAAATTGAGTTTCATTCTTGGTCTGGGTTACCAACCCGGACCAAGAAGAAAAAGTTCAAAAAAAAAAAAAAAAAAAAAAAAAAAAACTTGGTCCCGTTTATAACTCGGGAGCAAAAATAGCAACTTCCAGTCATCGAAACTCGCCACACTAGTAGGGCGAAACGACTCATTGTAGGCTGGGCGGAACGACCCAGTGACGACGTGGCGCCTACGCGGCTTGTAAGAGGTCGTTTTTTGAAAATAAATTTGAGAGAGATTGCTTTTTAGAATTTAATTTTAAATTTGAATTTATTCAAAAAACTATCCTAATTTATACCAAAAAAAGAGAGCAAATATGTAATTTGTTAGGACTCGAGAGGGATAATTTATACAGAAAGGGAGAAAATCTGTACCTCATTAGGACTCGGGAGGGATAATTTATACGGAAAAGGGAGAAAATCTGTACCTTGTTAGTACTCGGGAGTTGCAAAGTTCGTAACTTCTTGCAGCAAACAATAGTAAGAGTTAGATGTTCGTGACTTAAACAAGATTTGTGGAAATCAGAAAATAGTTTCAGCTAATTGGCGTAGGTTTCTGAAAAACTCAAATTACAAGCAGGAATAGGTTGCGAAGTTCTATGAATAAACACAAAATTTTTCACAACAGTTCATCTTCAGACTTCAGCCAAATAATTCCCAAAACAACGAATTAGAAACGTATTAAGGGCTCTCAGAAAAATTCATGAACATTTCGAAATTCTAAGCCTGCAATTTCTGCAAACAAATCGTGAAACTTGTCACATTAGTGATCGGGCTAAGAATTCGTGAAGCATCGAATTAACCAAGAATTGGTGCGGCCCTTCTCTGACGCGCATATTATTTAGCTAACTCATCCAACGTGGCAGAGATTCTGAGACTCATACCTCCAATCTAAAGCTAGAAGGTTTAGAAGTGAGATTGGGCCGAGTCATGACTTGGGCCAGTCCGGGCCCATTTCCAACCCTTTTTGTGGGAAGTTGTTTAGCTAGGAAAATCTGCCAGGGAAATGGAATTGAAGGACATCAGTGGACCACACCAAGTCCTTGATCCATTTGTTTAAGTGAGTCCAAATCCAGCCCATTTTGTGTGTCCAATAAATGGCTTGGGCTAATATTCTAACATAATAAGAGAAGTCATGATACATAATCAAGTTTCTTTCCTTGGTTATCAAGGTGGTCATGAAAAAGTTCAACTGAGTACTGACTACTGAGCCCTGTTACCAAATCACCAGCCCTAACTTTCTAACTCTTTGAAGGTCAAAAAGGTTGAGAACATGCACTTCACATGGGTGCAAGTGAAACTACAAGAATATCACACTTTTGATCTTGCAATTGCACCTTCAATTGTAGCTTAGGATCTATAAATAATAAGCCCTCTCTATATGAATTGGACCAGCAACATGTATACAAACTCTTGAAATCATTTGGAGAAATTGATGTGGTGGGGTTTTGAATGTGAGAATTGGAGGCAGTCAAACTTGTACTGTCATTTGGTGGAATAGTACTAGTTTGGTTATCTCCAATATCTCACCTTCAATTGCTCAACAAATTTTCAGGATTTAGAAGGCACTGAAAGTGAGAATTGAAGAACACTGAACCGTTTGTAAGTGACTTGCGGATTGCTTTAGTTTCCTCTGATACCTCACCTTCACAGAGCTTGACTACTAGAATTCTATAAAAAAGTTCTGGGTATTGAATGTGAGAATTGGACGATACTCAACCTCTCTTGCAGTGATGATGGGTTAAGTTTCGTCCAATATCTTCTTGCCTTCATCAGACCCACATTCAACATGAGAACCCTTCTCTGAGATTGTGCTCCAGCATTTGGCTTCATTTACTTGGTATAGTTTTTACTTGAGAAATGGAGCTCAATCTTCCCCGCTACTTGTTTGCTTTGTTCCCATAACTAACAGCTAAGCTGGGAGACTTGCAGCTTGTTTCATTTTCTGCAATTTTCTTTCATGATTTCCTTCATCCAAAACCACGGTCCTTTTAGTTCTATCATCTCTTCCCTTCTTCTGGACCTTTTCAGACAAGAGAAATTTGATGTTACATCGGCCAAAAATCCAACACTAATCAAAGAGAATCACGGCATCCAGAAATCCAAGACATTAGTTCGACAAGAAATCTGACACTTAGAATCAGCGTGACGCTAGTAGCCAGTTATGCTGTTATGGAGTCTTGCTCCATAGCCAACCCCTGATGTTCATGGAAAAAAGTATAAACGAATGATGATGAACAATCTGCCAAACAAAAATGATACTCCTTTTTAGGGCAGATTCTGTCCTATTTCAGCTAGTAAAATTCTGATAGCTTTGGAAATGAGCACAGAGAATAAACGAAGAATCAACACAGATTTCTTATTTCCATTTCCAAGAAGCGAATTCAGCAGATAAGGACTCTATTCTGTTTACATTAACAGCAAAATTGCTGAGAACATGTTTAATTTTCTAGCTATCAGCAAACAGAGAATAGCTCGGTAGCATCCCATGCTCATTGAGAAGAATTTTCTTGTGTACTACGAGAGAGAACAAGTATATTGAATCAAATGCATCAGAGAAACAGGAAAATAGTTTGGAATTGAGACAAACAAGATACATACAATTACTCCTCTTTGTTGGCATATCACTTTTATAATTAATAACAAAACTACTCGCTGCGATCTTGTCAGATGAGAAGGGCAGCTCAATGAATCCTAGTATAACTCCCTGGGTTGTTTCCTGGATCAGAATCACCTCCCTAGCTTGCCGAACCTTCTAGCAACTCCAAATATGACTGCCTTTGTCAATAAACCTTGGTTGAGACTACAAGCAGCGATGACTGCACCGCCAACTATGAGGAACTTTGGTATGTTATTTCCCCAAGCTTTCTGCTTCTCAGCTTCTACAATCTCTTCTGACGAGTTTTTGTTGTTTCCTTCCAGTGATCTGAGGTAGCCAGTACGGACCTTTGTGTTGATATGAGCCATGGTTGCATACTGGGACGATGGCTCCCCTTTGCTTCTGGCAATTTGGTAGGCTCGAAGGCCAGGCTCAATCCTTCTGACACAGCCCCACATTCCCTGTCGGACTCCCAGTTTTGCTATTTGCCACGGGATGCCCATGTCTTCATGATGGAACAAAAGAACCTCACAGGCTGTTTTCTGACCATCACCTCTCCTTGATTCAACTGAAAATATTGTACAAAAAGGGCAAAATTAATTAGCATGAAGAACCCAGTAGATATCTGGTGGTCCCAATAGCAATACAGCTATGAACTCTGAGTTACCTGCACGAATACACCAGCTTGAATAATACAAATCTACCCGCCTGGGTTTGTTGTGCCTAGGAATAGAGGGGCGCGGTACTCCCTGAAATATGAGATCAGATGTTTGAGATTCTCACATTAAATTTAAAAAACTAAATACGTAATTGGTAAATAATAGAAGAAACATGAAATCAAAAATTTAGTTATTGGTCATCACTTCTTTATATCAAGAAACATCGTATTTTCTAGATTGAGTATATGAGAAGAGATAAGGTTCTTGCAAAATTTTTCTATTTTTGGTTTTTATAGTGTGTAAACATGATAATTGTGTCAACAGACACAGTAACAAGGACAGCTAGAGTGCATACATAATTGCAAAATGTAGCACAAAACAAGCAATAAATACTGATACAGTACCAAAAAAAGAGGCACATGTATGAAAACTCCTCGGTGCATGATTTAGAACAGTGAAGGATGCGGGGAGGAGAAAAACAGAGAAACATGATTCTCTTTCGAGTATCTTAGCACCTAACTGGAGAATGGAGGAAGAAGATTCAACCAAGCCATAGTACAATCATCGAAGAAAGATATGTTCATTGATATGCAGTACGCTGATATCAATTAAAAAAAAAAAAAAAACCAGAAACTTGAATATAAGTTCCATGCTTCCTATCTAATGCCCATTCCTATTCGTTAACTAGTTTCACCAGAAGCACATGACAGCACACAAAAAATAGCAGTCATAATCTCCTGACATGCTTTCCATTTATAATTCTACATAATGTACTGCCACCAGTAAAACAATTAGACCACTTCCTAAATCACATCAAGACTGCTATGCACATAGACATGGAGAAAAACAATTAGACGACTTCCTAAATCACATCAAGACTGCTATGCACATAGACATGGAGACATAAGATGAACATTACATGTGTTGTATATCCATCCAGACGAACGTGAGAACTAGGAAAGCATAATGAAAGTAGTTCCATACAGGGAACAGCATGCAAGAAACAAAATAAGAAGTTTCCGAGATAACAGTATAGCAAATTAAATGGGAAGGCTAGTCACAAGATAGTTTATAATGGGACTTTGTAGAGAGTTAATATGTCTTAAGGAAAAAAAAAGATTAGTTTAGAGTGACACTTGATTAGGTTACCAATTTTGTAGAGAATGCTTGAAGATATATGTTGTTCTATTAGGATATAAGTTCAACGAGGAGAAAAAAAATAAAAAGGGTTAGTTTGGGGTTACACTTGATTAGTAAGCAATTCTGTAAAGAACGCTTGAAACTTACTGTGTGCAGAAACGGATATATGATGTCCCGTTAGGATATTGGTTCACATAATAAAAACAGGAGAAATTAAGCTGCGTCCGAGATTCATTGATGTCCAATGGCTTGCACTAATTCCATTGAAAATTAATTTGATATGTACTTGGATAGTTGGATGCACTAAGCTTAAGCTTCATAGGCATGGCCAAAGTAAGATTTTCTACCTGGGCATCAAGTCTTCACACAAGTTAGTGGTTGACTCCAAGTTGATAGTGGGTACTAAAATTTTTGTCAAGTTTCAATATAACGCTTATCAATATATATTTGTACTCCACGGCCGATACCAGTTTTATAAATAGGCTTAGAGATGAATGTGATTACGAATAAAGAGATAACAAGTATACCAATCCTTGGGGGCAAGTTACTGTCTACAAACCATTATCTCGGTTGAGCCCCCTGGAAAAAGATTGGTAGAAGATCCACTGAGTATTTAGTTGAATAAAGAGTGAACGAGTATACCAATCCTCGGGGCCAAGTTACAGTCTACAAACCATTTTCTCAATTGAGCCCCTAGAAAAAGATTGGTGGAAGATCCACTGAGCCAACCTCAAGTTGATGTGATAAATTTTAACATATATAATCAAATTTTACTTGCAGGAATACATCTTGGATCTGTCAATTATGTTATGGCAGAAGCCCCTACACCCATGGTTTTTGAGTTGTTCGTGCGATCCTCTTAGCAGTGTAACACTTCACAACAGTACCATCACCTAGATGACACTAACTGATGGAGTGATTATGAGTACGTTTCAAAAATTAATTAATGATATAATATACGAAGAAGAAGTTTTTGCCGACATCCACTTGCAACAAACAATGCTGTTAGATTGTGTTATAACACCCCGGTAGCTACTAAGTGGTGTTATATTAGTCCAAAGCGGCTCCAAAGAAGGGAGGTATCTAACCAGATTAATCTCTGGATAATGGAAGACACTGCAGTAACATGTATACCACGTCAAAATTCCTACACATGCTTCCTGACCAGTTAGAACCAATTATTGGTCACACCCCCAATGGAATACCATATCTAATTGTCCTTGATGTAAGAAATATACAGTATTCAGAATTAACAAGTAGAAATCTAACATCATCTAGCATTAGTGGTAGCTTTTTCCATATTACTATAATTCAAAGCTGGGGGCAAGTTCCATGAGTTTGGGGGGAAAAAATCTTGGAACTTTAAGTAATATGACTGCCAATAGTTAGGTGCATTCTTTCTCAAATCCAATTTCAATATTATGGTAATTAATTATTCACTCCACTAAAAACAAAAATCTATGGCTACAGTATCTAGTTGATGATAAATACGTAGAGGCATTCAACTCTTTATAAAGGAAGGCTGACTTTGAGTCCCAAAGTGGGGGGGTTTGGTGGGGTGAATAGATAGGTGATGTGTTGAATTTGCAAATTATCTTCAATAGTTCATAGTAATTTTTTATGTTCAAGCAAATCAGAAAATCTATTCCTAATGTAAATTCCTTCTATTAGGTTTGGAAGAAATGCAAGAAATGGCATATTTAGAATGCCAATTTGTTCTTTATCTACAGAAATCAGCATGAAATGATTGGTGTTCAATGTTCATTACTATCATAGAAAGAAATCAAACAAGGTAATACTTACATGCATATAACAACGGTAATACTTATATCTATGTACCCCCAAAAATCATCTCAAAAAAAGAACCAACATGTTCTAGTCAATTAGAGTTTTGCTAACAGATAGCCACCTACCAGGCAGTGTTTTAAATATCGGATATTTTAAATATCGGATATCGGTAATATACCGGTCGGCAAAATTATATACCGGATATCAGGTGATATATTGCGATATGATACTAAATATCGGTTGATATATCAACAGTAATGCATAAGTCATTATTAAAAGAAATAAGTTATTATCCAAATAAAAACATCATTGAAATGCCATAATGAACATAAAATAAAATAAAACGATCTCTCAAGTAAAAAATAATAATTATTATCCAAATAAGTAACTATATCGTCCGATATATCAGATATTTCATCTCGGATATAAGCCGATATATCAGCCACGTGGCAATATATCAACCCATATCGGTCCAAAACGATATCCTATAAATTTTTACACTTATCGTATCATTTTGGATAAAATACCGGTATCTCAGCCGATATACCGGTATATCGGCCGATATTTAAAACAATTCTACCAGGTTTGCATTACATGACCTAGATTAAAAAAAGGGTGCAACTGGAATCATCCTCAAAATTTGGAAGTCCACTAGGATTACCAGCAAGTTAGCTCAAATTATCACTTGTGCATGATATGTAGATGGATTCATATAATTCAACTTACAACATTCAAGAGTGCTACAGTTCTACTTGCCAAGTGAATTGGAAAAACAAAAGCTTGAGATGATTTTTAGATAATGACTTATGCCAGTGTAAAGCTACTATCAAATATCTGAATCACCCGCACTGAAAATTCATAGTTCTCAATAAGCCTAATGTGGTCCTAACCAATAACCCCCTATATTTGCATAGATAATTGTCAAAGAAGCTTATATGCGTTACATGAAATAACAACGCTCTTGCTAGGATCCTAGTTAAGTTCCAGCCAAAAACGGTTGGAAAAGTTATACCAACCTAGGCAGTCAAAAGCATGACAAGAAGACATGCCGTACAAAAATCATAAAGACATAGTATGCATCAAATACAACATTGGGCTCAGAAAATGGATGTGGGGATAAATAACAAGGATGTCTAGCACATAGTTACCACGCTCTACATGTAGGTGACACTCTACATGTAGGTGGGACATTAGCGTCCGGAGAAACTAGTTTCTAACATGGACACTATGCCATATCGGAAAAAGTAGGGAAATATTTTCAATACTCATGGGACATTGTTTTTATAATATTGAGACAATTTTTCAATACTTTTGATATTACTCAAGTTACATGAGAAAAGCATGTGATACTAGGTTTTCATGTTCAAGAAATCAAAAAAATTAAGAGTTAGTTATGGAAAGATATTGAAAACTCATTTATCTATAAGAAAGTTATTTACATAGGTTTGAAAAAAAGAAAATTTTAAAAATAAGTATTGAATGAAGAATGTGTATTGAAAATATATATTAAAATTTATCTTTAAGTAAGACTAACATTTCAAATAATTTCTGTAGGACTACTCTTTCTTTGTAAAAACTCTATCACTTGCATTTTTTTTTTTTGGAAACTTCTACATTAGCTTGAATAGTTTGCACATATAGACACAAACACATATACAACATTTATACATACGTTTCCATGTTTTTTAGGCGTGTCCGTATTCGTGTCACGTGTTGTATCCCGCTTCAGTGTCCTGTGTTGGTGACTATGGTCTAGCACTTGAACATACTATTTTGTTGAGGCTGTTGTGAAACATGTACTTCAGCATTAAGCTGCAAAGTTTATCTTAACTATAAGACACTGTAATATTACACAAAATATTAGGTGAAATTGAATCTCATAAATGCATTTCATCTATTGATCATATAACAGCCTGAAAAACTAACGGACCACATCCAATATCAGCTGAATATTTGTAAAGCTTGAAACATTTTTCATACGCACATTACTTAAAATGCATTTTCCTGTTAAGCTCTTCAATATGACAATAGTTGTAGAAAATTACTGCAGAATTTATTCCTTAGCATACCTTAGTTACACAGTAGTAGGTTCCACCTACATCCCATATCCGACGACCAATAATATATTCCCTATCGCTGCAGAAGAAGGGAAACTACATAGAAAACAGAAACTCTATAAGCAAGCACAACAACCAAATCTATATACAAGGAAACTCCAACAGAAAAGCTCTTACCTTTCGCACCCATTGAACTACCAACGTCCCCGTCTTCACACACTCTTCCAGCATACTGTGTTGGAGGAGCATGTCGTCCCACTTGTTCTTGGTCCGAAATTCATCATCCCAGAAGAAATCCCTCACCACTTCGGGTGTTGCATCGTCAAATATAGTACTGCTCCGGTATTGTGGAGGGCCGGTCTTAAATTCAGACACAACACAACTCCAATCAAACAATGCTAAACATACCAAAACTCAATCTCAACCAGTAACTTTCTTCTAGTTATTGCTATATACTTGAAGGTTATATAACAAAGGAATGAAAAGAATCACAGTTTCTCATAAACTGCAAACAATTTTATACCTCAGGCTCCCTCTTCCAAGCTCGGTAGGTAAACCCGGGCATCGATTTATCCATCATCTGCTGCCAAGCAGGCCCTCCATCTGTAACCTCTACAAGCTGGCACAAATGCTCTAAATCCTTGGTCGTCACAGCCAATTCCTTGCTCTCCATCAGCTGAGCACTGCACAACATCCAATTCTATCAAAATCAAACCCAACCAATCCCAAAACCCACCCCCCCCCCCCCCCCCCCCCCCCCCCAAAACACAACAAAAACATTCAATTTACCTCATTTCAACAACCTCCTTCTCCTTCGCACAGCTCACACACGCGCAGGCCTTGAAAGAATCCAATCCCACTAGACTTTGACCTCCATCGAAATTCCTAACCTTGCCGGCGACCAAATTCGTGGCCCACCTCGGCCTCCACGCCCATCCCACCGCCAGCCCAACGAAGACCGCAATCCACAGGGGCGCAGCGAACATCGCGAGCTCCGACACCACGTCGCCGATGGTGGGCTGCTTCAAAATCTCTATCAGGGCATCCATAATCAGCGCCATGGAGCAAGACCCAGGTGACGAAATCGAATCAGCGTCCCAGATTTCGTCCTGAAAAAGATAAGGTGGTTGAGCTCAGAGACCGACTCGACTCCCGTGGGCGAAGAGAGAGAGGGAGAGAGGGAGGGAACAGAGGAAAAACAACAGAACCAGTGATAAGAGATTGAACACGAGGAAGAGGACAAAAGGGATTGAGGGAGAGTGGATAAGGATGGAGAGAGAGAGGCGGGGAGGCGTCTGATTTAAATTCTGTGTAGGGTCATAGCCTCTTGGCTCCCACTAATTCTAGCTTTCTAGGGCTCATAATCCATAGGAGCTACAACCAACCAAAGGGCAAAAAAAAAAAAAAAAAAACACCACGAGAACTTTAGAGATATATGATATTAATTTAATTAGTATATCATTGTCGGATAGTAAGGCACGGTGAGAGGGAGAGCAGAGGACAGGGGAGGGAAAAGGAGAGCTGGAGAGGTGGGGGGAGAGGGGAGAGGCAAAGAGGAGAGAGGGAAAGGGGAAGATGGGAAAAGGCGGAAAGAAAGAGATGGAGAGGAAACGGATAGATAAAATTTGTGAAAGAGTCACAAGAAAAAAAGTTTTTAATTAAATCTTAGATTAAACTAGTATATCGCTCTGTTGGTGATGGGAATCAACCGACAAAACAGCGGATAAGGAGGAGTTAAAAGCAGGAAAAAAAGTGGGGTGAGAGCTTTGACTTTACTGGAAGAAAGAGGAGGAAAAAACAGGAGGGGGAGGAGAGAGAGATGGAGCAAGGCGGGGGAGGGGCGGATGGTGGTCGCCGTTGCTCTCTCAGATGAAAACTCTTTTCCTCATATGAAGAAAGACGAATAGACGAACAAATTTCTAAGGGAATCACGGGAGAAAACTTCTTTTAAGTCAGTTTTGATTAGTGTTTGATTCCTCTAATTCTAATATTTGTCGTTCTTGCGAGATGAGATGAGAGTGCGTCAGGATTGGGATTTACACCGCAAGAGGTTTGGAAGAAGGCCCAGGTTATTCTTTCTGACTAGGTAGAATAGTAAGTCAATTCGAGGGGGTTTCTGTCGAATTTTGTGGGGTTTGAGGGCATTGATTTTTTTTTTTTTTGAAAATTTCAACATAATTTTCTTAATTTAAAAGAAAGGGAATAAACACTTAAAAAGCAAATTTGTTATTTTGGCACAAGAGGCTATTTCTAGTTATTAATAGAGATTCTTATCTCGATTTCTTACACGTGTTTTCTCTTCTCCTCTTTCGTTAACATACCTTCATTGATTGTCATCCATCCACAATGTCTAATAAAATCACAAACAAAAGTGATTTTATGGGGATTTTGAGAAAAATAATAATTTATGATATTTTTTAGATTTTGGATAAATAAAGAAGTATGAAATCTTCTAAAATAACAATTTTTAAAATTTCTATTTTGAATAGAAATTTCAAATTTCATGATTTTTCTTGTCTAAGTACATGGTTGTTTCTTACTTTGACTGATAATTATTTGAACTAAAGAGTGAATATTTAGACTCTTTAAAATCTTAATTTTATAACTTTCAAATCTATAAAATACGAAAAAAATTAATATTTTTTTAATTAAAACATCCAAACGCAGCCTAAATAAAATAATTTTTTTTCTTATCAACTAAAAGATTTATCAATAAATGATGTGAAAATAACCTTTACAATTTTTTTCTCTCTAGACCACCAATTCAAGAGCACGATGTTGACAAAAAGAAGATGAAGGAAGGAAAAATAAAAAGGAATATATTTTTTGAAGCATTGTTGGAGGAAAATGGAAAATTTGTTTTTCTTCTTTTAATCATTTTAGTGTAAATGTAGTAAGTAATTGGTAATTTTCCATTCATCGAAACATAAATAGCAATTAAGATTTTTCTCCTCAATTTTTCCCACATCGAGTTTTTTTTTTTTAAAGGAAAGAAAAGAAATTCTACTCCTAAAAAATTCTCTCATAATAAAAATCTACTCCTAAAATTAGTTTTTCAGAAAAGAAAAACTCTCATAAGCAAATCCTAAAATTCTTCTGAAAATCGCAATCATCTTTAAAATGTCTGGATATCCTTTCAGCAAGGAAAAAGAAATGAGGCTCCTTCGTTTCATGTATCAATTTTTCAAAGAAAAGTAAAAGTTATTTTTAAAATTTTTCCCTGAATTTATTGTTTTAATAATTTCTATGTAGTAATTTTTTTATTACAAATTTTTATTGTCGCAAAAGTCTCCACATAAGAAAGCAAAAAAGTGAATATTTGTTAAATGAGTTACGAAGTACGAAATCTCGCTTCGTAACATTTAAATTAGGAACCTTTTTTTTGTTAAACTTGAATTTTTAAATAAAAATATTTTAAATAACATTTAAATTAGGAACTTTTTTTTTGTTAAACTTGAATTTTTAAATAAAAATATTTTAAATTCATTAATCATTTGTGAATGAGTTCTATTATATTTGTGAACATTTGGTTGTGAAATTATTGATATCTACAATTAGTTTATATATTATTTTTTAATCTTTTTTGAATTTTTTTCCTCCTAATTTTGTATTCACCCCGCTTATGAATAGTTTCTGACTATGTCTGTAATTAAGAGACACACAAAATATTATTTTTGAAATAAAAAGAAGAGCACAAATCAAAAGGGACAAACCTTATATATGGCTTTAGTTTCAGTTTCAGTTCATGCCAAATTTTCGTGTAGTGCTAATAATCTCTATATTTCGTGAATTCAAGTCGCTACAAATTGGGAGCTTGATGGGATTTGGGGTGTAGGCGCTTCATCTGGGCTATAAATTAGTGAGGATTTAATTAGAAGCTGGGCTACTAATGGGCTACAAAATTTATTTTCAGGTTGAAATGCAGAAATTTGTGGGCCAGGTGTTGGGTTTAGGGATTGCAACGGGCGGGTCGGGGCCGGGTATTGAACACCCCGTCCTCATACCCGAAATCTCAAAACCCGCCCCGTTCCTGCCCCAGACCCCGTTGGGTATTTCACAATCACCCCGATTTCCGCTCCGACGGGTAATAAAAATACCCGACTCGACCGGAAATCGTGTACTGGGCTCAAATTTTTAGGGCAGATTGGATTTGGATTTTGGACCATTTGGTTTAGATATTTACGGGGAATGACATATTTGTAATTAGTGTTAAAAGCTGGGTTATTTAAATAGATGTATATATAATATTATTATACTCATTATATGAAAAAAATAGCGGGGCAGGTAACGGGGCGGGGCAATGCTATACTGTACCCGCCCCTCTCCAGCCTTTATTATTTCGGGTTTTCCCCGTTATCCGACCCGAACCCGGTCAACGATCAAAAAAATCCGACCCGAATACCCGCCCCATTCGGGTCGGGTCGGGTCGGGTCCCTACGGGTACGGGTCAAATTGCCATCCCTAGTTGGGTAGCAAGCCCAATGCCATCTCGACCAGTACGTCTCCCTTTTAACTGCAAACTTAAATGCGGAGGAGAGGCGGGTCACACTTGAGGGAGCCAAGGACGCGACACCGAGGGAGTTCTGTTGGAAAGAGGGAGATTTGTACTGAGGAAGATGACCTAGACCGTCAAGGGATTGTCGAGGAAGTCGGCGACAAGAGACGACGGAAGAAACAGCAGCAGAAAACAAGCAGCAGCAGCAAAACAGGTTCTCCGGTCGACCGGGCCGGTCGACCGGACGTGCACGACGTGCACAGTGTCAAAGAGCGGTCGACCGGACCGGTCGACCGATATGACTGACTGTAAAGGGCCCAACTCTCTGTTGGAATCGGTCGACCGGCCCGGTCGACCGGTAGAAGGGTCGGTCGACCGTCCCGGTCGACCGACAGTCGGGTTTGGGCTGAAATCTGCAGTTCAGAAACCTGTTGTATTTAAGGGCTGCTAGGGTTTTCTAAGTAGAAATCTTGTAGGGAAATCTTGTAGAAGAACCTGCGAAATTAGGAGGCTTAGGGTTCTCTTGTGTTGAGAGAGGCTAAGATCCATTGTAATCATCTTCCCTAATTAAAAATCTCCCCTTTGATTGCCCCGAGGACGTAGGCAAGTTGGCCGAACCTCGTTAGATCTTGGTTGTTTGCGATTGTGTTCTTCAAGTTTGTGATTTCATTGTTCGGTGATTGAGATCTGGTTGGATCCTCTAAGGGTTGTTGTCTGTCGCGCACAACAAGTGGTATCAGAGCATCCAGGTTGCTCTTTGGGATTTTCTGTAGATCCGGAGGCCTCGAGTTCAGATCCGGTGGAGATCGTGTGTCGATCTCAGATCTGAGGAAGTGGGTATTCGAGAGATCGTGTGTCGATCTCAGGCGGACTCAAGGAGGGTTTTTTGGATCGGAGGTGAAGTAGATCTGGAGAGAAACTCAAGTTAGGATTTCACGGGAGAGGTAAAAATCACATTTTTATCTCAGAAATAGATCTATTTTTAAAGTATTTGATCTTCCGCATAGTTAGAGGGTCAAGGAAAGAATCTCAATGGCAGAGGAGGTTGCTTCTGTTAAAACAATGAATCACTCCAGGATTGAAGTTGTTAAGTTCAATGGAACTAATAATTTCGGGATGTGGAGGTGTGAGGTTATGGATGCATTGAATGCACAGAACCTCGAGGACACGCTCCTATTGGAGAAGAAGAAGAACACTACTACCGAGGAGGTATGGGCAAAGATGAATAGATCGGCATGTGGCTTGATTCGTTCATGCTTGACACAAGATATCAAGTACCTTGTGCAACATGAGACGAGTGCAAAGAAACTGTGGGAAACCCTAGAAAAGAAGTACCTGACCAAGAGTGTGGAATCACGGCTGCAGCTTAAGAGTAAGCTGTATTTGTTCAGGATGCAGAGGGGGAGCACAGTGAATGAGCACATAAACCGGTATACGAAGCTTCTCACAGAACTGATGAACGTGGATGTCAAGGTAGAAGAGGAAGACAAGGCTGTCATTCTCCTGAACTCGCTCCCATCGGAGGAGTATGAGACATTCACCATGACGTTTATCAATGGTAGACAAACTTTAGTCTATGATGAGGTGTCGTCTGCATTGATGAGCTATGAGACAAGGAAGAATGAGAGACATTCTGGTCAGTCAAGCTCAGTGGCGGAGGCATTGGAGGTGAGAGGCAGAAATTCATCAAGGAAGGGTAGAGAGATGGGTGGAAGATCGAAGTCCAGGCCGGGATTCAAGGACCTCAAAAGAAACCAGTGCATGTATTGCAAAGAAATTGGGCACTGGAAGGTAGATTGCCCAAAGTTCAAGGGGAAGAAGAAGGAGTCGAATGCTGAAGCAAATCTATCAAAGGTGACAAAGACTCAGCGGAGTAGTTCACAGGCAGATGGAGAAGATTCAGACTCTTCAGGATTCTCTTTTTCAGTCAGTTTCTCCCAGTGTTAGTAACTCATGCAAAGATGAGTGGATTATGGATTCAGGTACAACATACCATGCATGTCCAAACAGGAGCTGGTTCACCAGTTTTGAGAAGCTGGAAGGTTGCTCAGTTGTGATGGGTGATGATCACTCATGTAGCATGGAGGGTGTTGGTACAATCCCAATCAGGATGTTTGATGGGATGGTTTGGGAGTTGACAGGTGTGAGGTATGTACCTCAGATGAAGAGAAATTTAATCTCTTTGGGAACTTTGGAAGCATCGGGCATGATGATATCGGTTCGAGATGGCGATCTCAGGATGATCAAGGGCTCGATGGTTGTGATGAAGGGCGTCCGCCGAGGAAATTTATACTACTTGAAGGGTAGTACTATTTCAGATCAGGTGGAGACTTCGAGTACAAAAGATGAGGTTGGCCTGGGGATTCAGCAGGAAAAAGCCGGACAAGAAGAAGAATCTTTGCGAGCTCCTGCAAAGATGGAATCAGTAGAAGGTGCTGCTACCTGCAAGTCAGAAGGTGGACACAGGGTTCTGGACAAGAAGAAGGTGAGTTTCAGCACCAGTTCTCACCAAAGTAAAGGTCTTCTTGATCGTGTTCACGTGAGTGTATGGGGACCTGCTAAGACGGCATCGCTTGGAGGTCACAGGTACTTTGTCTCGGTAATTGATTGTTCATCTAGGCAGGTTTGGATATATCCGATGAGACAAAGGGGTGAAGCCCTAGATGTGTTGAGGAAGTGGAGTGGAAGAATGGAGAGGCAGATAGGTAGGAAGGTAAAGGAGCTTCATATTGGCAATGTTGGGAAAGACATTGACCAATTCCTACAGTTTGGACAGAACACAGGAATTGCTACACACTTCTCAACAGGTACAGATGAGTTGGCTAAGGAGTTGGTCCGTTCCTTGCTGGAGGAGGTTCGGAAACTATTGTCTAATGCAGGATTGGACAGGTCGTTTTGGACTGAGGCGATTGAGTATGCTAGCCATCTCAAGAATCAAACGACTGCGATAGGAGGTAAAGCTCCACTGGAACATTGGTCTGGGAAAACAGCTCAATATCATGGTTTGCTGCGGGAATTTGGAAGTTCGGCTTACTTCAGTGCCAAGAGTGGCAAGGTGAATCCGCGAGCAAAGAGGTTTGTCTATTTGGGTGTCAAGGGAAACAGCTACAGGTTGTGGGATCCCAAGGACAAAAGGATCGTGATGAGCAGGAATGTCACATTTGGAGAGGCTTCAGGGTTGAAGTCCATCGTCTCTCAGCAGGTGGAGAGGACGAAGACCAAGGGAGGATCGCAGCGGGTGGAGGTCGATGCTACTCCATCATCTCCAGGTAGTTCGGCATCAAAGGAGACTTCATCGGAAGTGACACCGGGTGGAGATCATGATAACAAGAGTGATGCTGAACAGGTTGAAGACATTGCAGAGGATGTCAAGGTGTGTGCAGCTATTGGAACCAAGGAGAGACCACGTTCGTGGTCAAAGAAGGATGAATCTCAAGCTTGTGGACGCGACAAGCTCAAGTTGAAGGCCGTTGCTCTCCATGATGGTCAGGGGAAGGTTCATATGACTCAGTCTAACAGGTTCACTGCTGCAGGAACAGGTAACATTATTCGAGCTTGATGAAGCTCAGTTTAAAAGAACTACGGTTGGCTTGATCCTTTTGGGCAAAGGTACGTAGGCAGCCGTAAAGGCGCAGCCATTGGTGATGCAACTCTTATGAAGCTATGTATGGGTTCTCGAGAAGTTGTTTGGAGCTTCACATAGAGGTGAAGAAGTGTGGTCAATGGAGCTTTACGTAGAGTGAAGAGACTTCATGTAGCGGTGAAGTGGTGTGGCCAGTTGGTCTTCACGTAGAGGTGAAGTGGTTGTGATCTCGAAGAACAGTTTTATCTTCCGGAGAGGAGATGTTGAGCTTGCATAAGGAGGGGTGTGCATCCAGTTGAAGCCGATGATGTTTGGTTGGTTCTACGCAGACTTGGTTGGACCGTCAGAGGAAGACAGGTAGACTAGATAGAGCTAGTCAGTGGAGAGTCAGTGTTGGCTCATAAGGAAGTCTTCGTGAGGTCATAAAGTTGCAGAGAAGGAGCCATGGTTAGTGATCGGCAGGTATGGAAATTCTCCTAAGGTGAAGTGCAGGGAAGGCATGTGTGATGTTTTCAGGAATAGATGAGCCAAAGATTCCAAGCCGAGATCGTGTGTCGATTTCGCTGAGATCGTGTGTCGATTTCGACCGGTGCGCGCAAGCCGAGATCGTGTGTCGATTTCGCCGAGATCGTGTGTCGATTTCGCCAGGTGATAGACTGGGGTTCGTTGGATGTCGGCTCAGATTTTGGAATCTTCGCCGAGGTGGAGAATTGTTGGAAAGAGGGAGATTTGTACTGAGGAAGATGACCTAGACCGTCAAGGGATTGTCGAGGAAGTCGGCGACAAGAGACGACGGAAGAAACAGCAGCAGAAAACAAGCAGCAGCAGCAAAACAGGTTCTCCGGTCGACCGGGCCGGTCGACCGGACGTGCACGACGTGCACAGTGTCAAAGAGCGGTCGACCGGACCGGTCGACCGATATGACTGACTGTAAAGGGCCCAACTCTCTGTTGGAATCGGTCGACCGGCCCGGTCGACCGGTAGAAGGGTCGGTCGACCGTCCCGGTCGACCGACAGTCGGGTTTGGGCTGAAATCTGCAGTTCAGAAACCTGTTGTATTTAAGGGCTGCTAGGGTTTTCTAAGTAGAAATCTTGTAGGGAAATCTTGTAGAAGAACCTGCGAAATTAGGAGGCTTAGGGTTCTCTTGTGTTGAGAGAGGCTAAGATCCATTGTAATCATCTTCCCTAATTAAAAATCTCCCCTTTGATTGCCCCGAGGACGTAGGCAAGTTGGCCGAACCTCGTTAGATCTTGGTTGTTTGCGATTGTGTTCTTCAAGTTTGTGATTTCATTGTTCGGTGATTGAGATCTGGTTGGATCCTCTAAGGGTTGTTGTCTGTCGCGCACAACAAGTTCCCCGCGGAGGGCGACAAACAGGCCGGCGTTAGAGCGATCTCCGATCAAGGGGGGCCGATACACCATTGAAGCTGACGACACCGTGCTGGTACACCCTCCCCCTCCTCCGCAACCTACTAAAGTGGAGGTCTCACTATCGATTCAATGCGGGAGAGGAGCATGTGGCAACGATAGGGGAGGCACATCGCGAGCCGAGGTGGTTCTTCGAAAGAGCCCGAGGCAACGTCTGCTCTCGGGGGAAACAGCTCCATTGGCGACATGATCTCACGTGCAAATGAACTACACCGACTGCATGCATGTATACATCAAATAAAAGCTATCTATTTTTAAATATATGTCGGATGAGTTGTTATTGTTCATTGCCAATACATGCAGGATAACGAGGGGTTGTCCCGAGTTCTCTTAATAACTTTGTTGATGCTAAAAATTTCGAGAACGTTAGAGCTAGTGATACAGGAATACAGAAAATGCCTATTCACGCTAGACTAGATAGAGTTTTCAACTTTGCGGATTGGAAAACTTGTTTCCCGGTGGTTTCTCTATACACATTGCCTAGATCCACATCCGACCACGCTCCTTGTGTCTAGCAATAAAGAAAACTTTGTCGTCAAATGAAAAATCTTTGTTTTGAGAAGATGTGCCTGGAAGCTCTGAATTGTTGGGCAATCATCAAGGTAAGTTGGAAGATCCTTGTCCGTGGGCAGAACGATGCTGCCACTCTCGCCACTAAACTTAGACAACTGCGAAAGACCCTGCGATCATGAGAAAAGCATTCTTTTGAGCTGACGCGTGGATTGTCACTTCGGAAAACATCGAAGGACACAAGTCCCCAATCGTCAACGCTGACTTGGCATTAAAAGATCCAACAAGATCTTTAAGACGGGCTGCATGTGACGCTTAGGAAGCTGCGTTGGGCGCATACTCAAAGGTCGTGTCCACAAGTCCACGACCTTTCATAGACCTGAGGGTTGCGTTCTTTTTATTCCTGCTGAAGAGGCCACAACCGCGTCTTCTAAAGTGGTTCAGAGCCGCGTCTCCTCAGCAAGTTGGGACCATTCTCCACGACTGTTCAGGGTTGCGTCATGAGTTCACACCCATTCACAAGACTTGGAGGCTGCGTCCTAAAGTCGTGTCTCAATCATGAACTCAGTACAGCCCGATTTTGCGCCCTCTCAAGGGACCAGAATCGCGTCTCTATTTAGTCAAAGCCGTGTCCTCACCAACCAGCTGAGAAACGCGCGTCATTCTTGATGTGGTCGCAGTTAGGACCCCAAAACCGCGTCTATGCTGCAGATAAAGGCCGCGTCCATGGATCCTCGTCCTTTCATGAACCTGAAAGTCGCGCCTAGTCAACAGAGTGAGAGCTGCGTATTCACGTCAAAGATCGCATCCCTCCAGAGGCCGCGTTTCTTCAGCAAATTAATAGATGCATCCCTACTCCGAGTGAGGGTTGCGTCTCTAAAGCAACATGACTCATGCGTCTATAAGACTTGCATTCAGTTTTTACTTCTACAAATCAGTTCAACAGTACACTGGTATAAGCAGACGACTATTTACCCCTGATTCAACAGTACACCAATAACTAGCTCAGAGCACTGAGGAGGTCTGGACTGCGTATCTAGACACTCACCACGATCATCTCTGGTGGTTTCAAAGGGTTTTACAGTACACTCACGAAGACCATAATTCAGACAAGATCAAGCTCAGAGTATATCAAATGATTGTCAGTCCAATCATGAGAAGTATGAATTTTATTATGATTGGCTGTTATCTCAAATGATTGTCAGTCCAAGCTCAGAATTTCTATACTCTACATGCAATAATTGGCTGTTAACGATATTATGATGATTGGCCAATACAGAATAAAGAGTCTTATTTTATTAATTTCAGTATTATGTTTTTTGCTAGCAAGTTATCTTGCTTCTCTATCACCTCGGTCTTCTTTCACCATCTTTTTCCTGATGGGAGTGTCATTTTTTTTCCATGAACAAAATCTCGACTTTTGATTACTTGGTCACGTGTCATCATCTTGTGAGGGGTTAGATTTTGACTACTACAATATGAAACAATGCACAATAACAAATTAAAAATGTAGATGATAAAATTTTTATCTACCCAACCAGTAATGTAGCTTGTTTCAAAAAAACTAAAAGCTAGAAAGTAGAAATAAACTAACAATAAATTTACCAACTGGTCAAGAAGCCAGAAGACTCAGAATAATACAACCTGATTTAAAGCCTTGAATCAAATGGATGAGATAGCTTGAGAATTTTGCCAAAAAAAGTGACTTCCCTCTTCTCGCCTCTAAAAAGAAGGAAAGAATAAGCAAATAGTAAGAAATCAAAGTTTAGATATTCCTTCAATCTGAAGAAATATCTAAGTACTCAATCATTACACCATGAAATAGATACTCGAAGGTGAAGCGGTCATCGATCATCTATCGATTGAGTATAAAATCGAACAAGGGCGAGAGAGAAACGAACAAGGGTGAGGTAAATGAATAACTGAAGAAGAGCGTGGTAAAGAGAAATTAATTAAAAAGGAAAAGAAAAAAATGAAAGGAATATTGACTGGGGGAATAAATTCAGAAGGTGAAGCAATTGATTACATAGAAAACGAAGAGACGCCCAAAATTTTCTCTCTTCTTGTGGGGCCCCTCTAAACTTTAAATCAGTCATCAAGGGGTGAAGCTGTTTTTGGGTCTCGTTCTCCTGCTCTTGTGCCTTTATTTAAAACTTTAAATCAACGCCTAAAGCTTTACAAGCTGCTTTTAAGCCTCGTGCTCCTGCTTACGGCCAGTTCAAGCGGGGCCCCTAAAATTGGAGGTCATGTGCAGTCACACCAATTGAACCGGTCCAGAACCGGCCCTGAAAAAGCTCAGGGATTTTTTGAAACGGGAGGTTTAAAGACAATTTTCCCTTGGCCTAAATCTCGAATTCTCGTCCCTCGGTCCAACTTAAAACTTTCACAACCTGAGCTACTCTTTCCATTACCAAGAGACCAAGCATGGAAGAAAGGTGGGGTACCTTTAGCTGGGAACCGCAAATAAATTCAACGGTCCAAAATAGTTCCGCACTCCTGAATCCTGATCAAAAAATTGTAAACCAACATCAGAAAAGTTGAGCAATGGTTATTGTTGGATTTTAGTGCAAGCATTCCTGGGATCTGAGCGTTATCTGTGGCCTTTCCCACTTCACCAACAGTAGAGGTCACTCCAAATGCACTTTTCACGATTCACATGCATGAATCCTGGAAAAATATCTGCTCTCTCTCCTGCACTTGGACTCATAACTGACTTCACAAACGAAACTCCTCAACACGCAGCTGGGACTGTTGCCACCTCTATATATAGCACAGCCCCACTTTGCCTTCAGTTCAGCAACGACTGCAACCAGTTTCAATTTTCTTGCCCAAAAATACTCGGTGAGAGACTAAATGGAGAAGCTCTTGGTGATGTCCATTCTCAGTTCAACTCCTGCGGACATCTTTGGGAGCTGGACGACTGTCTCCATGAAAAAGATCAAAGAAAAGGCATGTGAAGAAAGCAGCACCTCCTCCAAGAGTACTAACAGTGATGATAACTGGAGGAAAGCAGAGAGTAAGGCGGAAGATGAGAAGAAGAAGCCCCAGAAGCAGCGGCCGCAATCGCGATTCGCGGTGGAGTTTGATGGGCTTTGCTGCTTTGAGACAATCGTCTCCCACTGAACTCTGCTTTGTTGTTTGTTATGGAGGGATAGATACAAGAGTTGATTGGAAAGGTTCTGTATTTGTACTGGTACAAAATCTGAGAAATTATTTGTAGTCTAGTTCAAGAAACATTATGTTTGTTTGTTTGTCTGACGTTAAATGTTTTGTTTGAGATTCGAATTTCGTTTTGGGCTGAAGCTTATGGCGAGTTTGAAATTAGATTTGAGTTCAATGAATGGTACGAGGGAGATCAGATTAATTCCATAGACTGCTGTAGGTTGGTTGACAAATTCTATTATGTTCGGCAATTTAACAAACAACTCGTGTGCAAACAGATTGTAGTTTGAAACCTATGAATGTAATCTAGTGGTTAGCACTTGGCAATGGAACCTACATGAACCAAAGTAATTTAAGATCAGGAACGCTTCTTCTTCGATCTCAGCGAACAAAAATCTGGACTCAACCTGATTTTTTTTAGTTTATGTTCTAAAAGTAAACTCAATTTCTTATTGATAGAGATATAGATTCTTAATAACCTGAAGGTCTGAATTGTTTATTTCACTTAGTCCAATCTAAATGTTCTTTTTCTTCCAAACTAATTTACATAACATTAATTATTTATTTTTAGATATGCCTAATATTTTAGAAAATGTAGAAACAAACAACATTTTTAATCAAGAAAAATCTATCAAATTCTATTTACCAGTAGCTTGGCCTCAGTGGCAAAAAAAATATGCCCTTTGGTTCTGCTTAGTGAGGAATTAACGAGGATTAAAAGAGTTTATTTCATTTTTAACTTGCCAAAAAAAATGAAACACGGGTTAAATTACTTACATCCTTGCTTAATGTCATGCCCCGCTTCCCAAAATAAACTGGAGCGAAAACGTGACGAGAGTCGGCGATGTATATATGCGAGGAAAATACCACGTATACACGTTAAGCATAAAGTAACACAAGCAAGCTATATAACTCAACTATAATAATTAATATCACTGCAATACAATATATAAATTCCTACACAAGGATAGCATTATTCTATGAAAAATCAGATAGAGCAAATACAGAGTCCAAACTATAGAGAATCAAAGAAAGTCAACAGAATAAAAAGGAAGATATGAACTGTACCAAAGAATCCGGTGATCGAGTAAAAGAGATTCCGTACTCCTCAAATACACATGATTTTCTCAAATACCTGTTCAGTAAAAGAAATACTCATATACATGTGCAAATCCAGGGAGTCAGAACGTCCAATGAGTGCGTAAAAATAAGGAAAGGTGCACGTGCATATAACGTGTAAGCATGCTATAATATTGCTATAAGAATACACTTAATAAAAGATAACATGAATAATAATATAATAAGAAGACTGTATAGTATAATATGATATCAATCAACATGTTACAAGTATTACGATAAATAGGCAGTACATAATAAGTGACGGAATCAATCTGTTATAAACTAATGTGTCAGGTGTTTATCATGGCATAAAGAAACATCATAACCAAGCATACATCAACTAAGGTGTATTGTGCAACTCTATTATTATTAATTATGTTACTGAACACCAATTGCCACATGTAGTGAATGCAACTCATACTACGTTTATTACACATGTCAATCAGGGTCCTATATTATTGAAACTGATAGAAGGAGACATTATCCGTGCATTAGGTGGGTCACGTACATACCCAGGACCACGACCCAGACTCCTCGCGCAGAACCAGACCTACCGCTAGGTAGTCAGGTAACATGTATAATAAGTCAAGTAACATGTATAACATGTAAAACAGAAATAAGAACATGACGGGGTGTCAGTCACCCTACGGGAACCCTGCAGTGGAACCCTCTTTCGGCTGCGCAACTTATATCCTATGTCCACCCAAAATAAAGACGTTGTCTCCTCTATCAATTTTTTCAGTCTCGATGTAAGTTGTTTAATATCATGTTATTTAGATTATCTATGAAAGAGAAGATGAGAGAAAACCGCTTACGATGGTTTGGTCATATTCGACGTAAACCTACAGATGCGCTAGTCCGGCGAGTAGAGCGTATAAAATTAGGACAAGTTAAAAAAGCGCAGGGGAGACTGAAGAAAACATGGATGGAGGTAATACGACAAGATATAGAGGCTAAAGGTCTTAGTGAAGGCATATTGCTTGATAGGAATGTGTGGAGAAAGCTGATCCATTTGCCCGATCTGGCATAATTCTCTTTTGGTTCATGTAGCATACCCCAAATACTTGGGACAAATGGCTTAGTTGTTGTTGTTGTTGTTTAGATTATCTAGATTAGATCACTGGGATAACTCGGTGATAGCCACGGTAACAACATCAACAGTATAAATAGGATATAAATATAACAAGATGTCAGCGTACAAGATAAGCAGGATGATGTTGTTATCGTATAACAATATTTCCCAGCAACTTTAGTAACATGGACAATATGATTATCAAGTAAATGTCAAGTATAACCAGTTAAGTTTTCAAATGGTATCATGATGTTCAGGGCCAACAATAATATGCAGAATTCATTTAAAGATAGAGAAAAACATTTAGAAGGCAATTCATTTGTGTATAATCAAGGTTCTAAATATCGGATATCGGGATCGTATCGGATGGGATTTTTTCATATAGGATATCGGATATCGGGGGAGATATTGGGGATACGCGCGCATATGGGGCGTTCATATTAGACACTATATATAATGAAATATTGATAACTAAAAGTTGGTTTAGAGTCATAAATATCATCTACCTAATAAAAATAATGTAATATGCTTGCAAAGACAGTAAAAAACAAGGTATATTTTCACGCAGTCGGGCAATAAATAAGTTAATTCATATCGGACGATATATCAGGCGATTTATAGGCCAATATCGGGCGATTTATCGACCAATATTTTAAATATCGGCCGTTTTTTGCTGCAAACAATATGGCGAATAATTTCTCCATATCGTATCGGTAGCAGGCAAAAAAAGAGATATCAGACGATATATCGGCCAACTCGACCGATATATAAAACAGGGTGTATAATACATGTGGACGTGAATAATAGTTAACATGTGTGAATCATCATGAACAATAATTTAAATATAAAATAACGTTTATTGAAACAAGGTTAAAAACACTCACGTGAAATATTACTGAAAGACTCAATAAAGTAAACAAAGAATACTCACATGAAATGACACAGTTTCAGGTCCAAATCGCTGTCGGGTCTGCACTGCAGAGTCTGGTCCGAATTTTTGAATCACGTCGTGTCGGTCTTCGAATCTTCAATGTGTCGGGTCTATAACGAACTTCAGTCCGGATCTCTGTTATCGGGTTCGGATCGCACGAGCGAGTTCGTAACGCTAAAACACACAGTGATACAAACATGAAGAGGGAGATGGAGATATAGAGAGAGATACCGATTCACATCCACCCACGTATCCACACACAGTCACACATGCATGTGTACACACTAACATACACTCATGCACATAATACCTCATACAACACACACTGCTATACACCTACACTTATACCCAACACACACATAAGCATGCAAATACACAAAGCCATGCAAACATCTGCACTTAGACAGAGAGAGAAAAAGAGAGAGAGATAAAGAGAGGGAGCGGGTATTACACAACCCACAGCCATGCACAACTATATACATAATATATACACACACTTATATGCATGCACACTCATGCACATCACTAACTGATAACAACAAACACACCTAATTACACACAAGTTGCACATAAATGAACAAAAACACACATTCATTCATAATTACACACACATCTACATTACACATACATATATATATATATATATATATATATATATATATATATATATATATATATATATATATATATATATATATATATATATATATATAGAGAGAGAGAGAGAGAGAGAGAGAGATTACCCATACACAAAGAGGGAGGAGATGGGGGCTCACACACGCGTGTAGGGGGAAGAAGGTCGTCGACAGCAGAGCGGCCATGGCGGAGCTCGCGGAGGAGAGGAGGAATAGGCCGATTCTCGCCGGAGATCGTCGGAGCTTGGGATGCCTCCGCGTGGTGTAGTGGTGGCTTGGAGGAGGAGATGAAGAAGATGTAGAAGAAGTAAATGGGTGGTTGCGTGATGGAGGGTGCACGAAGGGAGATGCGTGAGCAGGGCAATAGGAGAAGTGGGGGAGGTTGGTGCAGTGGTTGGGGAATAGGAGGACGCGGCCCAGCCATGGGCGCAGGGCAAGGGAGGTTGTAGGAGATGGTGTTGGCCGTGACGGGCTGTGGTGGAGTCCACGATGGAGCTGCTGGCCGAGAAGTGGAATGCGGCGGCTTCGGCGGAGAAAGGAGCAACCGACCATGCGTGGGTTGTGCGAGAGAGGAAATGGCTAGATGCACTGCTTGACAAAGGAAGTGGCACGCACAGGGGGTCTGCGAGGGTGTTCCGGCGAAGCGACGGAACAGAGGAGGATGGAGGCGCCATGAGGGAGAAGATGGTGGATGCGACTATGCTTGGGGCGGTTGCGGGCTCCGGCGAGGGTTAAGTCTCGTGGAGGAGGTGGCTAGGTTTTGCAGGTGGGTAAAGAGAAGAAGAAAGGGGTTAAGGTTAGTGATTAAGTTTAAAAAGGGATTAGCTTAGTTAAGATTTAGATTTGATTGTTAGGATTATATGGATAGGTTTTGGGTTATGGGTTAACGAGCTATTTGGTTTGGGTTTAGGATTAGAGTTAAGATTAGTTTAGGAAGGATTATATAAGGAATGAAATAGGGTTATACTTGGGTAGTAGGTTGTGGGTTTTCATAATGGGTTTGGGTAGATAATAGGTATGGGTTTAGGTTTTGGGCCTTATTGGGTTTAGAAAAGGAGAATAGAATGAAATAAAGGGGGAGTATATATGGGAATGGGCTCAAATTTGGGCTTAGGAAAAATAAAAAAGAAATGAAAAGGAACTAGGAGAGAGTATTGGGCTTGATGGGCTTGGGGTTTAGAAATAAAGGAATAATAATAATAATAATAAATAATGAAAGGTAACAATAACTAGTAACCATTAATAATAATAATTATTATTATAATATTATTAATAACAATAATAATGATAATAAAAGTTAATAATAATTACATAATGGTAATAAATCATAACAATGACAATTATTAATAATATATAATATATACATATATTTACAAACATGATCATACTTGAGTGAACACAAGTCATGAATATATCTCTAATTTATATACACACACACATACATGTATACGCATATACAAAAAATAGATTAATCAATAATAATACTGGTAGTAAATCCAATAAATTAATGAGAATGGAAATACAATATTATTATGTAGGGGATATTACATTCTACCTGCCTTAATAAAAAAATTCGTCCTTGAAATTTCATTAAAGCGGGGAGTGATTGAAATGTATCAGGATTGACAATGAATGTAGATACGATGGGATAGGAATCAAAGGAAAGATGATCGATCGCCATTAACATCTTCTCGTTCCACTCTTCTATGTGTATCATGGATCCACTACACTTTCGCTGCACGCTCTGATCTTTATCGTCGATTCAGATATGATGGTCGGTTCCAAGAGACAAAATCGGATAAAAATGAATCGATATGAAATGAACAATAATGAGAAAAATGCCGATACTAGAGTTGGAATTAGGAACATCAAAAAATTCAGGAGATAGACTTGCAAAGGAAGGAAGGTCGATTCCCCAAGGACTCAATATCATGTTGTGGACATTATATGTTTACTGTAGTGTAAATGTAACTCGCCTCAGGTTACCAGTAAGAATCAGGTCCGCTTTGAGACGAACCTGGCTCTGATACCAAAAAAAAACCTGTCACGTCCCGCTTCCCAAAATACACTGGAGCGGAGACGCGACGAGGGTCGGTGATGTATATACGCGAGGAAAATACCCCACTTATACACGCTAAATCTAAAGTAACCCAATCAAGCTATATAACTCAACTATGATAATTAATATCACTGCAATACAACATATAAATTCTTACACAATGATAGCATTATTCTATGAAAATTCAGATAGAGCAAATAATGAGTCCGAGCTAAAGAGAATCAAAGGAAGTCAACAAAAAAAGGAAGATGTGACTGTACCAAAGAATCTGGTGATCGAGCAAAAGAGACTTCATACTCCTCAAATACACATGATCTTCTCAAATACCCGCTCAGTAAAAGAAATACCTATATACATGAATGTGCAAATCTAGAGAGTCAGAACTCCCTATCAGTGTGTACAAATGAGAAAAAGTGCATGTGCATATAATGTGTGAGCATGCTATAGTACTGCTATCAGAATACATTGGATAAGAGATAACATGAATAATAATATAATAAGAAGACAGTATAGTATAATATGATATCAATCAATATGTTACAAGTATTACGATAAATAGGCAGTACATAATGAGTGACGGATCAACCTGTTATAAACTCATGTGTCAGGTGTTTATCATGGCATAAAGAAACATCATAACCAAGCATACATCAACTGCGATGTATTGTGCAAGTCTATTATTATTAATTATTTTAGTGAATACCAATTGTCATATGTAGTAAACGCATCTCATACTACGCTTACTGCACATGTCAATCAGGGTTCTATATTATTGAAACTGATAGAAGGAGATATTATCCGTGCTTTAGGTGGGTCCAGTACATACCCGAGACCACGATCTAGACTCCTGATGCTGAATCAGACCCTACCGCTAGGTAGTCAGGTAACTTGTATAACAGGTCAGGTAACACGTATAACATATATAACATGAATAAGAACAGAACGGGGTGTCAGTCACCCCACGGGAACCTTGCAGTGGAAAACTCTTTCGACTGCACAACCTATATCCTATGTCCACCCAAAATACAGACGTTGTCTCCTCTATCAATTTCTCAGCCCCGATGTAAGTTATTTAATATAATATTATTTAAATTATCTAGATTATTTAAAGTAGATGTTATCTAGATCACTAGGATAACTCGGTAATAGTCACGGTAACAACATCAACAGTATAAACATTATATAAGTGTAACAAGATGTCAGTGTACAGGATAAGCAGGATGTTGTTACCATATAACAATATTTTTCAGCAACTTTAGTAACATGGACAATATGATTATCAGGTAGATGTCAAGTATAATCAGTTAAGTCTTTCAAATGGTATCATGATGTTCAGGACCAACAATAATTTGCAGAATTCATTTAAAGAGAGATAAAAATATTTAGAAGGCAATTCATTTGTGTATAATAAATGTAGACCTGAACAGTAGTTAACATGTGTGAATCATCATGAACAATAATTTAAACATAAAATAATGTTTATTGAAACAAGATTATAAACACTCACGTGAAATTATACTGAAATACTTTAAAAAGTAAACAAAGAACACTCACATGAAATGATAGATTTTGTATTCGAATCACTGTTGGGGCTGCACTGCACGATCTGGTCCAGATCTCCGAATTACCTCGTGTGTCGGTCTTCTGATCGTCAACGTATCGGGTCCGTAACGAACTCGAGTCTGGGTCTCTCTTATCAGGTTTGGATCGCACGAGCGAGTCCGTAATGCTAAAACACACAGTCATACGCATATGAAGAGGGAGACGGAGATATAGGGAGAGAGAAATACTGATTCACATCCACCCACGTATCCACACACAGTCACACATGCACGTGTACACATTAACATACACTCTCATGCACATAAGACCTCATACAACACACACTGCTATACACCCACGCTTATACCCAACACAAACATGAACATACAAATACACACAAGCATGCAAACACACGCACTTAAAAGAGAGAGAAAAAGAAAGAGAGAAAGAGGGAGGAGAGGGTATTATACAACCCAGACCCATGAACAACTATATGCATAATACACACACACACACACACACACTTATATACATGCACACTCACGCACAACGCTAACTAACAACAACAAACACACCTAATTACACACAAATTGAATATAAATAAACACTAATATATATTCAGTCATAATTACACACAGATCTAGATTACACATACTACACATACTACATAATATATATGTGTGTGTGTGTGTGTGTGTATCTGTGTGTATGTGTGTGTAGAGAGAGAGAGAGAGAGAGAGATTACCTACACACAAAAAGGGAGGAGATGGGGGTTCAAGCACGCGTGTAGGGGGAAGAAGGCTGTCGATGGCGGAGCTCGCGGAGGAGAGGAGCAGTAGGCCGGTTCTTATCGGAGACCGTCAAAGCTTGGGGTGTCTCCGCATGGGGTGCTCAAATGTAGTGGTGGCTTGGAGAAGGAGATGAAGAAGAAGATGTAGAAGAAGTAGATGGTGCTTGCGTGATGGAGGGTGCGCGGGGGGAGATGCATGAGCAGGGCACTGGGAGAAGTGGGGGAGGTAGGTGCAATGGTTGGGGAATAGGAGGAGGAGGCCCAGACATGGGCGCAAGACAAGAGAGGTTGCAGGAGATGGTCTTGGCCGTGGTGGAGTCCACGATGGAGCTGCTGGCCGAGAGGTGGAATGCGGCGGCTCCGGCGAAGAAAGAGCAATCAGACATGCATGGTCTTCGTGAGAGGGGGAAGGGCTGGATGCGCTGCTCGACGAAGGAAGTGACACGCACAGGGGGTCTACGAGGGTGTTCCGATGAGGCGACGGAATAGAGGAGGATGGAGGTGCCATGAAGGAGGAGATGGTGGATGCAACTATGCTTGAGGCGGTTGCAGGCTCCGGCGAGGGGGGAGTCTCGTAAGGCGACGACTAGGTTTTGCAGGTGGGGGAAGAGAAGAAGAAAGGGATTAGAGTTAGTGATTAGGTTTAAAGAGGGATTAGCTTAGTTAAGATTTAGATTTGATTATTGGGATTATATGAATAGGTTTTGGGTTATGGGTTAACGGGCTATTGGTATTAGGTTTAGTGTTTGGACATATCTATTACATAATTATTATTGCATCTTTACATTCATTCTGTAATAATTCCTACAACTCACTTGTCTTAATGTCCTAATTCATGTTAGAGATAAGATAAACATGAATTTTATCCAAACAAATCCAAAAGTTCAAATCAAACGGAGATCGACTCAAATTCAGAGGATCTAGAGGTTATCTTATCTGAAGATTGGATTTACCAAATAAGATAATGCTATAAAAATTCAAAGAAAAAATAGAATTTGTGAAGACCCTATCAGTTTTGCTGAGGATAAAAGAATATATTGTCCCATACGGAGCAGAGATTCAAAATTCAGAAAGAAAGAAGGATAGAGGACAAATGGACGGAGATACACCCCCAGATCCTGGCCCAATGGCCAGGATCCAGCCGCGAAAATGCAGCAAAAGCCGTGTTTCCGCGACCCTTCTTTTGAATTAGGGGGAGCGTTTGCTCCCCCTATCTCCCTACGATATCCCGTATCCCTATTTTACTCTAAATACTTGTATGCATTGAGAGAACTGTACAAGTGAGGCTGAGAAGCAATTGAGGGGAAAGTTGTGCATTGTAAGGCAAGTTGGGGATCAAGAGTTTGTAGCAACGATTCTTCAATAAAAATCAGTCTTCTTCAATACAGATTTTGCAGCGTTTCAGTCTTAGCTTTCTTTACTTCTTTCTTTTATTTTTGTGATGCAAATTTTCTTCTTTTCTTTGCATATTTTACTTTATGAACTTATCAATAATTTCATGCATGCTTACTTTTATTTTCTTTTATTAATTCTTCTAGCTTCAACATAGATCGGAGGAGGAAGACATTAAAGGTACATCAAGGGACAAGTCACCGAGTTTCATCTTCCTCTTCCCTTCATCCCAATCTCTGAGTTTCTTTTTCATCACCTTAGTTATTTAATCTTTGCAAAATGTTAGTGTTCCTTTTTATTTTTCTTTTATTTTCTTCATATTTTAATACTTAAATATCTTTATTTTTTAAACAAAATTTCAACTAGATTAAGATAGAAGTTAAATTTTTAATAACTAGGATTTAACAAGTCTCTATGGATTTGACCCCTAACTTGCCACTACTCAAATTTGATAAAACGATTCTAGCAAGTTTAGGTTTTCATAACTTGTACGTGATTTAATAACGATGAATTTATTCATGAATTTTAAACCGCGAACAGTTTTTGGCGCCGTTGCCAGGGAGTGGTGAAAATTTTTGATTTTTGAAAATCAACATTTAATCTTTTTCTAGTTTCTAAAAAAATAAAAAATAAAAAAATTCAGAAATTTAATTTAAAAATTTTAAATTCAAAATATTTTCTTTTTATTTTCTTTTCCATCCCTAAGATCTAAACTTCAAACTTTTCTTTTGCAGGGATATTGCATGAACGAGCGAAGATTTGCACAACAGGACGAAGCTTACTTTCTTATGACATAATTGCTTTGCTAAACAAAAATAAAAAAGAATTACTTGCATCAGAGTCGTCAGAAAGGTTAGTATTTTCTAAGTCTACCCACGAATTTGCTGTTAGTGAGGTTTTGGAGGTGCTTATTGATTGAACTTGTGCTGCATTAGTGCATATTGCAAAAAAAGATCTTAAGAGTTGTCCCCTCTCACATTAGGTCAGGATTTCATCACCCGTTCCTTGGCTCAAAAATCACAATGCATATAAGTTTTCCCAAGCTTGAACTAAATTTAAAATCAGTTAGAAACTTGACCACTAGGAATTCGAGCTCATTAAGTGGATTCATTTTGGGAATACTCTGGTGATTACTTTCAAGCTAACGAGAGAGGAGTTTCTTATCTAGAAAGGGTGGTGATTTAGCCATTGCAGCGGTGCCTGGCCTGGAGGAAGGACCGAGGAACTTCCCTATCTAAGAAAGGGTGACTGAAATTAGTAAGCTCTCAGCCTGGGGAGAGAATCGAATCACTTATTTGACGGCTTTAACCGATTAGCCCACAATCTGTCCAACCTAGTTAGGAACTGTCTAATTAGGGAGAATTTTATTCTCTTAAGATTAGTGATTGAAAAACTGATTACCTTTAAATTAAATTCAAGATAAAGAAAACACCTGATTGCAATTGATTGATTGAGTCATCTTGTGTGCAATCTTATCTAGGATTTAGAAAATCCTTCATCAGGACAGTACCTTGATTCATGCGAAAGGTTCGTGTTAAGGGTCGATTAGAATCCATTACCGTTTCTGACCCTACTGCAATAATGGGTGAGGCAAACCAAACCCAACAAATGACTTTAAACAATTACATTTATCCTATAAGATCCACCCAACCTTCCTGTATCACTTTGCCAGCCCTTACGAAAAATTTCGAGATTAAATCTGGTATGATACAGATGCTTCTAGTCTTTCAGGGATTGGCAAATGAGAACCCAGACCAACATGCTAGGAAATTTGAGGATATTTGTGAAACCATGAAATACAACCAGATGACAGAGGAATCCCTAAAACTTAGGTTATTCCCTTGTTCCCTAAAAGAAAAAGCCAAAGCTTGGCTTCTTTCTTTCCAACCGGGTTTAATTTCCACTTGGGTAGGATTAGACGAAGCCTTCTATAAGAAGTTCTATTCCAAGCAGAAAACTGCTACCATTCGTCAAGCTCTCAACATCTTTCATCAATTATAAGGGGAGATGTTTTTCACATATTTTGAAAGATTCAAGAATCTTTTACTTGAGTGTCCCCATTACGGATTTGAAAAAATCTGTTTAATCCAAATTCTTTATGACGGCTTAGACTAATCGAATAAGACCATGATTGAGTCCCTTTGCAGTAAAACGGTCGATGATGCATGACACTTTTTTGAAGTGGTAGCAGAAAACATTCTAAAATGGGAGCCTATTAGTATTGATGATAAGCAACCCACCACAACTGCCACCAAGAGGAATGGTATGCATAAAGTCAACCCCAAATTTGAGAGTGATGCCAAATTGACATCAGTTATACGAAGACTTGAAGCGTTAGAATTGAGCAAGGGAGCACAATCTTCGGCTCTCGAACCATCTAAGCCAGTGGTGTCTCCCGTTTGTGTCCTTTATGACAGTCAAGACCACTTAGTTGAACAATGCCCTGGGTTGCCAATTATCAAAGCAGAGCAAGCGAATGTACTCAATACATTTCGCAAGCCCAACCCCAATAACAACCCATTCAATGAAACGTACAATCCAGGTTAGCGGAACCATCCCAATCTTTCATGAAAATCTTCTCAAGGACAAGGATATGGTGAATCATCATCATTTCAAGAACCATCTTCTAATAATCAATTTCATAAGGAAAATACAACACCATCTGTCCCTACTCCATATGTACCTCCCAATCAAAGAAAACGATCTTTAGATGATACTATCCAACAATTCATGCAGAGCCAAGTCATAACTAATCAAACCCAAGCCCAAATATCTCGCAATCAGGATCAGACGATAGCCCGGCTCGAGGTCCAGATAGAACAGTTAATTGCATCTGTTAGGGAGAGAGAGAGGATATTTCCCTAGTCAAATTGTTCCCAACCTGAGAGGACAACCTGTTTGAGGATATTTCCCTAGTCAAATTGTGCCCAACCTGAGAGGACAACCTGCTCCTCAAAATACTCCTATAGGCCAGTTCGAAATTGGTTCTGGTTCAAATCATGAAGTTCAAGCCATCCACACTTTACGGTCGTGCAAGAGAGTGGACAACCAAGTCCAAGCTCCACCAAACAATTCTAATGTTGTCAATGAAAAAGAAAAAGAAAATCCAAAGGAATCAACAAAGAAAGATGACCAAGTTTTTGTTGACAATCAAGAGAAATTCTTTGTGCCCAAGGCTCCATTTCCTCAATGTCTTCAACCAATTAGGAAGAAAAATCACTGCGAGGGAATTTTAGAAGTTTAAAAATGTCCAAATCAACATTCTCTTCTTGGATGCCATCAATCAAATTCCTTCATATGCCAAATTTTTAAAGGACCTAACCACGGTCAAGAGGAAAATTTTTGTGCCTCGTGAAGCTGCATTTGCTACACAAGCATCACGTCTCATCCAGCAACCCATTGTACCTAAGTATGAGGATCCTGGGATTTCAACTATCTTTGTTAGGATAGGAGATCAGATTATGGATCGGTGTCTGCTAGATCTAGGGGCAAGTGTAAACCTCTTACCTTATTTTGTGTACAAATAATTAGGTTTAGGAGAGTTACAACCCACTAATCTTACATTGCTTCTATAAAATAGGTCAGTTAAGGTCCCCAAGGGAATAGAGGATGTTATTTTGAAGATCGACGAATTTTATTTCCCTGCAGACTTTGTGGACTTAGACACTGAACCAGTTAAAAATTCAAGCAATTACTCCCCTATGATTTTAGGGAGACCATTCCTTACTACTGCTTATGTTGTCATTAGATGTAGGAATGGAGTCATGACCTTACCATTTGGGAATATGACAGTTGAGCTAAACGTTTTTCACACTAGTTCCCAACCACATGTAATGGACAATCATGAGGAGGTCAACATAATTGATGTGTCAGTCAATCACACCTTTGAGGAGTCATGGTATGAAGACCCCTTTGAGAAATGCTTGGCCCATTTTGGAATGAATTTTGACATTGAAGAGTCTATAGAAGAGGCCAACACATTATTAGATACTGTTCCCATTATGGACACCAACCTATGGAGACGTAAGATAGAACCCTTACCATTACCAATATTTGTTCCTATTCCATCAATCGTTGAGCCTCCCAAGTTGGAGCTCAAACCTTTACCTGATGCTCGAAGGTGAAGCGAGCAGAAGTTTTGAGCAGACCGTGCAGGTCCATATGTCAATGTCAAGCTCTTAACATGTATGGAATGTTAATGTGCTCTTTTGAACTACCGTTTGTAGAAAAAGCTATAACGAGTCGTATTCACAGGGAGGATATGCGATGGAAGCTTTCTTAGTTCTTGTTGTTCTTATTTTTGGAAAGAAAACAAAAGTTCTTCTTTGTTCAAGAATTGAAAAAGAAAATAAAGTAAAAAGAAGATGATGAAATTTTTTTATGTTGAAAAAAAAAACATGAAAATGAGGAAGGTAGAATGAAAAACGGTAAAAATGGTATTTGGAAAAGTAAAAAAGAAAATAGACTTTGTTTGAGAAAGAAAAATTTTAGAAATGAGAAAAGTTTTTATCAAAGAGAAGGAAAGTCATGATCAACTAACAACTCTACACTACTAACTTACTAATCTCTTGGATGAATTGTGACTCATGTAGATTCATTGGCATTTTGTCCATCTTGAATCATCAAGTCAAAGAGTTGGCCCAATTTATTGAAGTGTTCGTCTCTTAGCTTGGTTAAGTGACCTCCTTGGATCATAGCCTCCCAATAGGTTCACAAGAATGGAACATAAGAATTTGAGAGTCACAATTTAGGTATGCATAACAAGAATATCAAGTTCATTAGATCATCAAAGTCATGGTTTAACTAGCATGAAATAAGAAGCTAGTGCATTAATTTGTTAGCATACTAAGGTGAACCGATCATCATGTTCCATCAAGACTCTTGCTAAAGAAATAAGGCTCTAAATGAGGCACACATGAATTATATGAAAGAAATCAGAAAACCTTCATTAAGATCAAAAACAACACTCATCTTCATTGAGAATTAAAGAGACTTGTAAAGTATAAGACTAGAAATTATAAACATCCAATGACTCATATGAGTTAGCATCATCCAAGAGTTAGTAGTTGTTAGATGTTAGTTAGTCAGGTTAGAAGGTTAATTAGCCATAGAGAATTAAAGAAAAGAAGAAGCATGTAAACTAAAGTGTAAGAAATTAAAAACTTGAAAGTAAAAGAGTAAGAATTAAAAGAGAAAGAAATTAGAGGAGGAAGATCTTGAGCTTTGTATTTGATTATCACTCTCAATTACAGAGAGTTCACTCTCATCCTCTCTCTTTTCTGGAATCTAAAAGAAGAAAATAAAATTACAAAAGATGGCTAAAGAAGAACCTAAAGAAATCCTAATTCTTCTCCTAAAATTTATGACTATCTCCAACTTCTATCAGCAGAGGCCCTGGGAGTCTTTATATAGGCACCAGAGGCTCATCAATTTCAATCGCAACCGCAACATCACGCTGCATCAACGGTTCAAGAATTGTCGCGGATCCGCGGCCAAAGTCGTGTTTCTGTGGCAGCATCTTGGCTGTTATGCCAGCGATTACGCTGACATGATGTCTCTACTCAGGTGTACTGTGGGAGCTTTTAAAACTGAGAGAATATTCCCTGGTTCGTTGTAGATATGGGCTTCTTTGGATTGGGCGCTTTTTAATCTCTTTTAAATCCTTTAATTGGCTTGAATTTGGGCCTTCTTCTCCATTTAAGAGTGGACCTGAAATTTAAGAGAAAAAATCATTAAAACCTCATTTTTATTGATAATATGCATGAAAATGTGATGAAAAATGATACAAAATTGAACACTAATCACACCCCTAAACCTAGCTTTTGCTCGTCCTCGAGCAAAATAAGAGAAAAAGAAAAAACCCTAACTAAATTATTACACCACTTTTGGAGGTGACACAATTGCACGGAGCATGTGCAACAAGTCGTTAAACCTCTAGGTTGCCCTAGAGGAGGAGTGTTGTCTCTTAAGAATTTTCAGCAGATTGCACCCACAAGATCCATAAAAAAGAAAAGGAAATGTTAGTGGTTTTTCACAAAAAAAAAAAAGAAAGTTTATGATCCATTTTTACAAAAATTTAAGTGATCTTATTGTTTTAGATTACCCTAAATTATTCCTTCTTATTATAAGTCTCCACTTGAAGTTTTGTCTTCAATTAAGGTTAAGTTTCAAAAGTAGAGATAGCATTAGATTTTGCATCAAGTCTAAAATATATACATTTATATGTATGAGGAATTGCACTTAGACTATGATACCTTTACTTATATTTTCATA
>JAVJIF010032938.1:0-117500 GCA_038442645.1 Agave tequilana | reverse complement strand
ACAAAGGACAAGAAGAGAAAGGGAAAGAGAGACACAATAACAATGCCAAATTCAGACGCATCCATTCTTTGATACCACTTCAGTTAATGGAGACTGGCCTAAAAGCTCTGTGCAAATTTCATCGGTCCTTCCATCTCGGTTGTTTACTTTCGCAAGATGCACCTTGTATATTCCCTGCACTGCTATAATCAAACAAACAGAAGCAAATCCTGCTCAAAATATAGCTTGGATAAATTTCAAACCTTGGATAAATTGATAAGTTTCATTTCACGGATATTAAACTTAAATATGAATGTGACCCGATTCACAACTTTGTTCTTCAGTTTCAATTTTTGTATATATGTTGCCTTTGGTATCCCTACTCGATTTGGACCAAACTCTCAAGCCAACATTTGTTCTCGAACCTATAGAGCTTGAAATTAAACTACCGATTTTGAAAAGTTACATTTCATTGATGGGAAAAAAATATGAACTTCAATTCTTTGATTTGGACTCAACTTTTGAACCAAATCTGACTCTTAAATCTAAACTTAATTTAAGTCATATTCTCGAGTCAGTATCGTTTATCAAACCTTTCACTCTTGAGCCCAAATCAACTATTACACCAAGTCACTGTTAATTTCTAGGATCAATCTGACAACTAATCAATATCACTGAAATATCACTGATCTAATTGGCCAGGTCGGTGAATATCAGGTAGGAGGTTTTCCGGTCAATAAAACGTTTCTTAATTAAAGAACCACCTTTCAATTACCTTTCTTGGTTAAACACCAATTAGACTGTTATAAGTCAGTCTCAGTATACTGAATATCAGTATAGCCCATGTATAAAGAAAATTAATTCACTTATACAGTACTTAGAGTGAGGTACGCTTATAACGAATCTTCTTAAGACAATTACGCCCCCCGCAACGGTGCTAACGGGTTACTGGACGCTGGTCTCCCAAGATACAACACTCATTCACGGTATTTGGATATCACTATCAAATCACCGTACGGTCGAACCGTAGTTAACCAGTACCTTCACAGAATTATTGAAGCAGCAGGACCAAGACAAATTTCAGGGAGAATATTTGTCTTTTCTTTAGAGGTTGTAACGCCCCGATTCTAAAGATACGGAGACGTTATGGCGACGCATATACGCGAGGAAAAATACCCCTCGTATACGCGCTAAGCCTAAATGTAACCTGATCAAGCTATAAATCAGAAGCATAATAATCAATGGTCACTGCAATAATACATATAAGACCACACATGATAGCAATGAATAACGGGAAGAAAATGATAGCTGAATAGAAGTCAAAGGTGATATACAGGAATCAAAGAATAATAACAAAAATGAAATGCAAGTATACCAGGATCAAGAGGAGAGGACCCAAGCTCCTCGCAGGGCGTACCGTCTCATCGAACACCTGCACATTAGAACAATCGTCCAATAGCTGGACGTGCAAATCCAGGGTCGTCAGAATGCGACCATAATGAGTGTGTGTGTAAAGGGGAAAGAACTCGTGCAGAAGAAACAATGTGCATAATTAGTAGTAAGAGCAACAGTAAATAGAAAAGGCTAAATAACAAGATAAAAAGCTGAACAGTAATACACATATGATAAAACATGAATACAGGTAGTAAACAAATGGCACAACTGTAAATATGCAATCAATGTCAAGGCGTGTAATCTATCACATGTCACTAGGTTGGCATCCAAGTCTGGGCATAAATCTGGTCCTGGTTACAATCATGGGTCTATCATAATGATATATATAGATATACAATCAGGTCAGTCACAAGGCATCAACAGTTTATTATTAATTATGTCAGCGAACACCAATTGACACATGTAATAGACGCATCCCATACTACGCCTACCACACATGCCAATCGATGCCCTTAAGTTATTGAAACTGATCGGTTGGAGACATTGTCCATGCTTTAGGTTGGTCCTGTACATACCCGGGACCACGACCCAGACTCCTGGCGCTGAACCAGGACCTACCGCTAGGTAGTCAGGAACATGTAAACAGGAATAAACAGGACGGGGTGCCAGTCACCCCACGGGAACCCTGCAGTGGAACCCTCTTTCGGCTGCGCAACCTAAATCCTAGGTCCACCCAAAATACGAACGTTGTCTCCTCCATCAATCTCCCCAAGCCCAGTGCAAGTTGTGTGTTATCATGTTTTAGTTTATCAAGTTTATTTAATGTGCATGTTACTTTAATTACTGGGATAACTCGGTGATAATGACAGTAACAATATCAACATGTGAAAGTCAGGGTACCGGTATAACAGGAATATAATATATGTCAAGTAACAGGATACGGTGTAACAGGAATATGTATAACAAGTAAACATGCGGGTGTTGTTACCGTGTAATAATATTTCCCAGCAAATTTCAGTAACATGAACATGATAGTTGTCAGGTATATATCAAGTATAATCAGTTAGGTTCCACAAGTAAAACAAGATTATCCAAGGCTGGTACTGATCTACTGTCAAGTATGGAATAATCCAGTCAAAGTATACTATAACTCAGATTCTCAAGACCATCTATACATCACTCTCAAAGTCACCAATAAGTAAGGTCGATCCATAACTATCAAGTAATCCAGTCTCTAATATCATAACAAGTGCACGTCAACATCTGAATGAATCATTATCACGTCCTCAAAAATGAATATCAAGTCTGGAAAGTACTCTACTGAAAATATATCATCTAAAACAAATCCCAAATGATCACAACCCTAACTCAGCAACGTCAACCTCATCTTAATACAGATCAGGCTACAATATAAAGAACATAGATTCTGGATAACCTCTACTCAAGATCACAACTCCACTAATCCAGTCATATCTAATATGTCCTCGAATACTCAAACTAATAAAGTCTTGTCTAATTACTGATCATCATTCAATGCAAATAATCTAAGTCCAGGTCAATCCAAGTTATTACAACCAACTCATATCCCAATAGTTACATGCTCAACAAGTATCAATACAATTCAAGCAATCTGATATAATCGTTATTCCAATATGTATCAATAATCAGTACTAACCTTCTCACTCCAACAATCTATTTTGATTCCCAAGTCCTCAAGGGTTCACAAAACATGATATCCCAACACTCGACAACATACCATATACATGCATCTAAGTTCTAACATGATAAGTCAAGTCATTACCTCCAATATCCATTTCTAGGAATCATATAACTGGAAGCACCTTACAAGAAATTTCAAGAATCAGGAGTTAAGGACATTAGGCTATGTCCATGAGATCAAAGGAAAGTACTTCTAGTCAAGTTAGAAACCACAAGTAAATGAACATAGTGTTAGGCAGAACACTACAGAGGTTACCAATCACAAGGGCAAAGCATATATACTAATGACCTGGACGTAAGCTTTGTTGTTAAAACTCGTAAGCATGTAAAGCCTGATGAAGGCCAAACTCCTCAATATGATTTTTTTTTTGCATATTTGTTCACTGTAAGATATACACAAAATCCCAAGTGAATGGCAAATACTCTAAAGTTAGCTTCCCTGTTTTTTTTTTGTTTCAGTCAAACGCCATTCTCCATTTTTATTTACCATAAATGATGGACAAGAGCAGAAAGCTAGCTAAACAAAAGTTGGTTTGCATACTCATGGGGTTCACAGATAAAAACCATAGAAAGTTTACATTCTCTTTTACATTAATAATATGAATAAATCACAGAAACGTTGCTATTTTTTTGTGATAAAATATTTGAAATAAAATGTACCAGAATATTCATTTACTCACACACGCAGATGCAAATAAACACAAATACATAACACCAAAACAGAAAAACATATATATATATATATATATATATATATATATATATATATATATATATATATATATAAATACAAGAAATGAGAGAAATAGAAAGAGAGGAGGAGAACACTCACTCAACGGGGTGATTTGCGGCGCGCCAACGGAGGCTCCGGCGGAGGGTTCGGAGGCCGCGGATGATGCTCCGGCAAGGAGGAGGAAACCGTGGAGTTCGTCACGAAGCGCACGGAAGTTCGCCGGGGATGTTGATCGGCCGGCCAAGGGCTGGATGTTTGGGCTGGCATGATCCTGGGAGATGCAGGCTTGAATTTGTTCTGACCTAGTGTTTGGCATAGCATTGTTGTTCTTTGGTACAGGAGAGCCTTGAATGCAGCTTATAGTGGAAGCCTGTAGTGTCGCTGGTGTAGAAAAAATGGAAAGAATAGAAATGGTGGGGCCTCGTGGGGTCCGTAGGGAAGGAAGAGAAACAGACCGCGGGCTTCAGCCAGGGGAAAAACCATATTAAGGGTGCTCTGTTATGATGGAGAGGAAAATCATTAAGGTGATGATGGCGGCTGTTGTTGGGGGATTCGGAGAAGAAGAATTAGGTTAGGATTAAAGGAGATTATAAGAGGTTTGGTTCGTTAAGATAGGATATGTATTTAGGTTGGGATTTGATCTAGTTGTTTGGATTGGGATTTGTTAGTTGTGATTAGGATTATGTTAGGAAGTGTATATTGGGTTTCGGGTAGTGGGCTTGAGGTAATGAGTTAATGGCTTGGCTTGGCCCAAGGAAAAGAAAAATGAAATATAAGTGTGGGCTTAGTTTTTTTTTTGGACTTAAAGGATTACATAATGGGTTATTGGATTTGGGAACGGGTCTTGGATTATGGAATCCAAACGGGTAATGGGTAACAAGGGTGAGAGGTTAACAAGGAGGACAGCACCACCACCATGATTAGTATCAATGCAAATATTAAAAATAAATAAGTAATACCAATCACAAATAATGATCATAATAAATACTTGAAGAAAATAAAATACAGTAGTTTAGATTAGGGATATTACATTCTACCCACCTTAATAAAAATTTCGTCCTCAAAATTTCAATAAAGCGGAGAATGATAAAAATCAAATTAGGAAGAAGGTAAAGCTTCCACACCACTTCTCACTGCATCAAGACTTCACCACGCTTCCGCTGCGCGCTCTGATTTCTGGTACCGGCTTCAACAAGGAGTAACTAAACTCAAGAGATAGAATTAGGAGAAATGAATAGGAAAGAAGGATGAAATCAAGATGGACATCCAAATCACTCTAAATGAAGTGTTGGAAATCATGGATATCAACAGATCAAGAATAGAATTCCAAAGGGGGGACGATCAATTCCAAATATAGTCAATATTATCATGTGAATAGTATATGTATATTGCAGTATAAGTATAACTTCAAGTTACCGGTAAGAACTAGGTCATCTTGCGAGTATCAAAATTCAAAATTCAAAATTCAACATCGCAAGTCGAAAACCTAGGCTCTGATACCACTCTGAAACGCCCCGATTCTAAAGATACGGAGACGTTATGGCGACGCATATACGCGAGGAAAAATACCCCTCGTATACGCGCTAAGCCTAAATGTAACCTGATCAAGCTATAAATCAGAAGCATAATAATCAATGGTCGCTGCAATAATACATATAAGACCACACATGATAGCAATGAATAACGGGAAGAAAATGATAGCTGAATAGAAGTCAAAGGTGATATACAGGAATCAAAGAATAATAACAAGAATGAAATGCAAGTATACCAGGATCAAGAGGAGAGGACCCAAGCTCCTCGCAGGGCGTACCGTCTCATCGAACACCTGCACATTAGAACAATCGTCCAATAGCTGGACGTGCAAATCCAGGGTCGTCAGAATGCGACCATAATGAGTGTGTGTGTAAAGGGGAAAGAACTCGTGCAGAAGAAACAATGTGCATAATTAGTAGTAAGAGCAACAGTAAATAGAAAAGGCTAAATAACAAGATAAAAAGCTGAACAGTAATACACATATGATAAAACATGAATACAGGTAGTAAACAAATGGCACAACTGTAAATATGCAATCAATGTCAAGGCGTGTAATCTATCACATGTCACTAGGTTGGCATCCAAGTCTGGGCATAAATCTGGTCCTGGTTACAATCATGGGTCTATCATAATGATATATATAGATATACAATCAGGTCAGTCACAAGGCATCAACAGTTTATTATTAATTATGTCAGCGAACACCAATTGACACATGTAATAGACGCATCCCATACTACGCCTACCACACATGCCAATCGATGCCCTTAAGTTATTGAAACTGATCGGTTGGAGACATTGCCCATGCTTTAGGTGGGTCCCGTACATACCCGGGACCACGACCCAGACTCCTGGCGCTGAACCAGGACCTACCGCTAGGTAGTCAGGAACATGTAAACAGGAATAAACAGGACGGGGTGCCAGTCACCCCACGGGAACCCTGCAGTGGAACCCTCTTTCGGCTGCGCAACCTAAAACTAGGTCCACCCAAAATACGGACGCTGTCTCCTCCATCAATCTCCCAAGCCCAGTGCAAGTTGTGTGTTATCATGTTTTAGTTTATCAAGTTTATTTAATGTGCATGTTACTTTAATTACTGGGATAACTCGGTGATAATGACAGTAACAATATCAACATGTGAAAGTCAGGGTACCGGTATAACAGGAATATAATATATGTCAAGTAACAGGATACCGGTGTAACAGGAATATGTATAACAAGTAAACACGCGGGTGTTGTTACCGTCTAATAATATTTTCCCAGCAAATTTCAGTAACATGAACATGATAGTTGTCAGGTATATATCAAGTATAATCAGTTAGGTTCCACAAGTAAAACAAGATTATCCAAGGCTGGTACTGATCTACTGTCAAGTATGGAATAATCCAGTCAAAGTATACTATAACTCAGATTCTCAAGACCATCTATACATCACTCTTAAAGTCACCAATAAGTAAGGTCGATCCATAACTATCAAGTAATCCAGTCTCTAATATCATAACAAGTACACATCAACATCTGAATGAATCATTATCACGTCCTCAAAAATGAATATCAAGTCTGGAAAGTACTCTACTGAAAATATATCATCTAAACAAATCCCAAATGATCACAACCCTAACTCAGCAACGTCAACCTCATCTTAATACAGATCAGGCTACAATATAAAGAACATAGATTCTGGATAACCTCTACTCAAGATCACAACTCCACTAATCCAGTCATATCTAATATGTCCTCGAATACTCAAACTAATAAAGTCTTGTCTAATTACTGATCATCATTCAATGCAAATAATCTAAGTCCAGGTCAATCCAAGTTATTACAACCAACTCATATTCCCAATAGTTACATGCTCAACAAGTATCAATACAATTCAAGCAATCTGATATAATCGTTATTCCAACATGTATCAATAATCAGTACTAACCTTCTCACTCTAACAATCTATTTTGATTCCCAAGTCCTCAAGGGTTCACAAAACATGATATCCCAACACTCGACAACATACCATATACATGCATCTAAGTTCTAACATGATAAGTCAAGTCATTACCTCCAATATCCATTTCTAGGAATCATATAACTGGAAGCACCTTACAAGAAATTTCAAGAATCAGGAGTTAAGGACATTAGGCTATGTCCATGAGATCAAAGGAAAGTACTTCTAGTCAAGTTAGAAACCACAAGTAAATGAACATAGTGTTAGGCAGAACACTACAGAGGTTACCAATCACAAGGGCAAAGCATATATACTAATGACCTGGACGTAAGCTTTGTTGTTAAAACTCGTAAGCATGTAAAGCCTGATGAAGGCCAAACTCCTCAATATGATTTTTTTTTTGCATATTTGTTCACTGTAAGATATACACAAAATCCCAAGTGAATGGCAAATACTCTAAAGTTAGCTTCCCTGTTTTTTTTTTTGTTTCAGTCAAACGCCATTCTCCATTTTTATTTACCATAAATGATGGACAAGAGCAGAAAGCTAGCTAAACAAAAGTTGGTTTGCATACTCATGGGGTTCACAGATAAAAACCATAGAAAGTTTACATTCTCTTTTACATTAATAATATGAATAAATCACAGAAACGTTGCTATTTTTTTGTGATAAAATATTTGAAATAAAATGTACCAGAATATTCATTTACTCACACACGCAGATGCAAATAAACACAAATACATAACACCAAAACGGAAAAACATATATATATATATATATATATATATATAATATATATATATATATATATATATATATATATATATATATATATATATATATATATATATATATATATATATATATATAAATACAAGAAATGAGAGAAATAGAAAGAGAGGAGGAGAACACTCACTCAACGGGGTGATTTGCGGCGCGCCAACGGAGGCTCCGGCGGAGGGTTCGGAGGCCGCGGATGATGCTCCGGCAAGGAGGAGGAAACCGTGGAGTTCGTCACGAAGCGCACGGAAGTTCGCCGGGATGTTGATCGGCCGGCCAAGGGCTGGATGTTTGGGCTGGCATGATCCTGGGAGATGCAGGCTTGAATTTGTTCTGACCTAGTGTTTGGCATAGCATTGTTGTTCTTTGGTACAGGAGAGCCTTGAATGCAGCTTATAGTGGAAGCCTGTAGTGTCGCTGGTGTAGAAAAAATGGAAAGAATAGAAATGGTGGGGCCTCGTGGGGTCCGTAGGAAGGAAGAGAAACAGATTGCGGGCTTCAGCCAGGGGAAAAACCATATTAAGGGTGCTCTGTTATGATGGAGAGGAAAATCATTAAGGTGATGATGGCGGCTGTTGTTGGGGATTCGGAGAAGAAGAATTAGGTTAGGATTAAAGGAGATTATAAGAGGTTTGGTTCGTTAAGATAGGATATGTATTTAGGTTGGGATTTGATCTAGTTGTTTGGATTGGGATTTGTTAGTTGTGATTAGGATTATGTTAGGAAGTGTATATTGGGTTTCGGGTAGTGGGCTTGAGATGATGAGTTAATGGCTTGGCTTGGCCCAAGGAAAAGAAAAATGAAATATAAGTGTGGGCTTAGTTTTTTTTTTGGACTTAAAGGATTACATAATGGGTTATTGGATTTGGGAACGGGTCTTGGATTATGGAATCCAAACGGGTAATGGGTAACAAGGGTGAGAGGTTAACAAGGAGGACACACCACCACCATGATTAGTATCAATGCAAATATTAAAATAAATAAGTAATACCAATCACAAATAATGATCATAATAAATACTTGAAGAAAATAAAAATACAGTAGTTTAGATTAGGGATATTACAGAGGTGTACTTTACGCAAACAGTACTTTAAGCAAACAGTCATCTCCAAGTGTTTTGGCGTTAGCCTGTTCCTCCAGGGTGTCAAAACTCTACCACATGCAGAAAATGCGCTATCGGACGGTACTGAAGAGGCCGGAGGTGTCAGTATATCTCGGGCCATGGTAGAAAGAAAAGGAAATTATTTTCTCTGTTCTTTCTATCATGACAAAATATCAAATGTTTCTCATGGTTCATCATCATTTTCATTTATTTCAGCAAACATTATGTTCAAATATAAATTAAGTTTATCAAATGAAACTGCTCGTAAAGAGTATTTCTTTCTAGTATTAGAGGAAAGTAAACTTTTAAAATTAGATAATATTTTACCTAGACTAGTAGAAAAAGTTTGTGATGGTGTAGGTGTCCTACATTCAGAAGAAGAAGGGGAAATAACTCATCTCTGTACAATGAGTGCATTTCTTCTAAAAGAGATCTAATTTCTAAAAATAATTTATCTACTTCTTGTTCATAATTTAAACATAAAATAAAATTGGATAATAAAAGTTTTAAATCATCTATTTTAATTTTAGGATCCATAATTGCAGCTAAATAAAATAAAAAAGGCATATTTTCAAAATATTTTTGAAAATTTTCTTCCATATCATGTCTAACCTCTTCAAGACTGTCATCATCTCTGTATGTAGCAAATACTTGAGCAATCTCATTCAGATTATAAAAAAACTAAGTTACAAGTGGGATAATATGTACCAGAAAGTGCTTTTGTGGCAGTGTCAAATTTTTCTAGAAAAGTACAAAATTTTTCATACAATTTTCACTGTTCATCGCTAATATAACAAGATGAACATTCATTTACTATAAAAATTAAATTGATTGTTTATAAGGAAGGCAATTTTTAATCATATTATAGTTTAAATTCCAACGAGTTTTCACATCTGCTTGGAGTAGTTTTTCCTTCAGTCCACATTATCGGCAATAATTTTTAAAAAATTGTCTCCTATGTCTACTGTATTTTATATGTAAAATAATTTTTTAACTTTATAAATATATTTGTCTAAGATTTTTAGACCATCTTATACGCATAAATTCAATACATGGCAAACACATCTAACATGAAAAAATTTACCATTTAAAGTTGGATCAATACCGTTTCAATTGTCTTATTGAAGCAGTATTTTCACTTGCATTATCAAAAGAAATAGAAAATATTTTATTTTCTAAACCATAATTTCTACAAGTAAAAAAAAATTGAATTTGCTACATTTGTAGCAGAATGTTTCTCAGAAAATTTAGAAAATGATAAAATACGTTTTTGTAAAATCCAGTTATCATAAATAAAGTGAGCAGTAACACATAAATAATGAATAAGATTAAGAGCTTTTCATATATCGGAAGTTAATAAAATTTTTCGAGCATCACTAGTAAAAAGAGCCTTCAAAATATTTTTTCTATTTACAAATAAATCTTCAATTTTTTTAGTTATAGTTTGTCTGCTAATTCTCTTATAATCAGGAGCAAAAACAGATTTAAGATAATCAACTAATGCATCTGATTCAGTAAAAGAAAACGAAAGTTCTGCTCGAACAATAAATTCAGCTAACTTATGTTTATTTACTTCAGGCTTATATCTCCAAGTGGAGAGTGTGCCTGAATCAGCTAATATCTGTACTTGTTGTGGTGGTAAATCACGATTTTTAGCATGTTTTTTCATAGTGTTTACTAAGAACACCTGTACTGTATCATTCTTTATGGTCAAATAGTTGATGGCAGTACTTACATTCTACCTTTCTTCTACCTCAATAACTTTTTCTACGAAATGGTTCCACACTAGAGAAGTTTTGCCTCTTACTTTAGTGGTTGTGCTAGTTGGTTGTTTTGTTTCTGAAACTATAGTATCATGCTGTATTTGTTGTGTATCGCATTGTTCTTGTGTTTCAGTAAAAAAAAAGGAGCCAGAGATTGTGCGTTCATTGGTGATGTGACATTAAAGTTGAGAATATGAGGAATATTGAGGAGGGAAGGAAATAGAACGACGACCTGTACCACTATCACTGGCACATGCAGCATGTGTATAGGGTGCAAAACCACTGCAGTCAATTGCATAGCTTGACGAATTATGATAGGGAGCAAATCCGGATGTTGAGGAAGCATAATTGTATGATGGGTAAGCGGCATATGTGACGATGAGCTACCGCCAGTATCGGTGTAAGGTGCGACAGATGAAGGATTGTGTGCTGACGAAGAGATACCACCGACTTCGAATGAGGTACCGCCAATACTCTAGTTGGCTCCATTAGACTAGATTAGAAGTTGATAGAGATTTGTAACTGTAAGAGAATAAGATGATTTATAATAGAAGAGAGATGGTTGAGGTTAAGTGAGATGAAAGTAAATGAAATTGGAGGGTATTTATAGAAGTTAGAGGGGGTTATTATTTATTTTTTTAAAGGATACAACGGCTCAAAAAAGAGCCACGTGACACCCTCTTTCTCACTCACAAAACGTGGTACCTCTTTCTCACTCACAACAACTCTTTTTGAGCTGTTGAGGGTTGAAAAAAAAATGAATATAGGGGTCTGAGACTAATTTTCTCTTTAACAGTTATATAATTATATTGGATATTTAAAAAAATTAGAGAGGGAGTCGGGGAAATTTTTCCCGACGACGAATTGGATTCGTCTCGTTTATACAAGACGGGTCAATTCGTTTTGACTTGCTTCGTAACCCACTCTATGCGACTTAAACGAATCACAGGGCGGGGCGTGTCGACACGCCCCATCAGCCATCCTAGTCAGAAGGGTAAACATGAGCTGGTCTCTAGTTGCCAAACAAGGACTTCCGTCACTCTCCGTCCATCACCATGTGATTTTCTCCCGCCAAAATCATCCCCTTTCATCAGCATGCTTAGCACGTCCTCGATCCTCCCCTCGCTTTCCCGAGAGAGGGAGAGAGTCAACAAAAAAACCCTTTTTTTCCCTAGGGTTTTGCCATTCGATCTCAATTAATGGAGGTGTCGAGCCTCCCGATCTCGCCCTCTCACCGCTCGAAGCTCCTCTCGCTGGTTATGCGACTTTCTCTTCTCTCTCCTCCGTCTCCGCTCCCCAACTCGCCAAAGGTAGTCTCTCCACCCTAAGTTCTCATCAATTTAGTTTTTGGTTTGACATCTGGGGCTTTTACTCGTTCATCATCACCTGATTGCAGTAGGATTTCTTCTTGCGTCGCATCAATTTCTTTCTCGTATGCATCAGTTTCCCGTTACTGAAAATTTATCTAAATTTTGCGGAGCAGCAGGTGTTAAAAACCAGTATTTTTTTATTTTTTTATTTTTGGTGGTAACTAGTTGGGAGCAATTAGCTTTCTATTTGCCGTCAGATGAGTATTTAGTGAAAATAAAATCTGTAATGCTGACTCTACATATTATTATTACGATAGTTTGTAAAAGATCAGCCGAAATGGCAGGATCCTGACAATGTTTACGGCGATACAACATCTCATGGATTACACACAATTGGACTCTCTTTTAAGAATTCTCTATCATCTTCTATATCTTTTACCGTTTTGAAATTATGGTTTGGAACATCATTTATCACTTTTTGACTCATTGATGATTTGTTCATGGATGAGCTTCAAAGAATTCTAGCAACCCATGTTGCTGCACATCAAAGTGGAAGAGTGGAAAATTGATCTGTGTAGTTGAAACTAGGATGGCAACATCTAATGAGTTAACCTCTTCATTTGATGTATATGGCGGCTTCAGATTGGTGTGTAAATTATGAATTGGTGGAAGTGGAGCCTATATTACTATATTAAGAATGACCCAATGAGCTCTACATGGAGGTACTTGATCTGCGGTGTAATTGTTATATGAAAATATTTTGTGATTTGGTTCAAAGTAAAGGAACTTGAATCAACTTCTTAATAGAAATGATAACATGGATAATACCAAGCATCTCCTTCCTTGTAAATCGATAATCTCTATTATTTAACGCAAGAGCATGGAACCTGCCCTTTCGCGAACTGGCCCTGAAAGAGACAAAAAACCACTGGGGCCTGCCTGTTAAACTTTTAAGTCATTTTTTCGATAGCATGCATTCCATGTGCCAAATACTAGTTTTAAATGGAGATAATAGGTGGAACATCATATAGTTAATTTGGCAAAAACTTAATTAGTTTGAAGGACAGCTGAACAAAATGATAAGAGGGATATACTGCTTTTTAACTTCTAAATGATTAGAAAGTTGTTGAGATTCTATTTGCTTTCAGCATCTTATATATATAATTCTGTTTCTAATCAGAAAGAACGGAGAAATTTAAAGGAGCATGGAGCAGGGGTGGGAATATAGTTTGTATTACCTTCAAGAATATGATTAAATGGAAAAATGTAGAATAGGTTCTGGTGCATTTTCAGTGTTCTTTTATATAAGAGGTTGGAGTCTGGCTGCTCTGGAACTAAGTTTCTGACCTTGGAGGATTTGCATAGGATTCATGACTTTATTTATATTATTTAAAAAGCAATCTGAAGATAGTCTAGTCAAAATGTCTGATAAATAAATGATAGATAAATCATAAACTGTGTCAAGCTGAGCACTATCTATTGGTATAACAAATTGTATAAAATAATTCTGAGTTCTTTAATTGTGTCGAAGAGTGTGATAATTTGGGGCCAAAATTAGAGTTTTTGGATCATTTATATAGTTCCCCTGCTTTGGTTCTTCTCATCATCATTAATAAATAGTGCACATCTCACTGCCTGAATATGGGTGAGAGGTGGGGATTTGAGAATTGATCCTATTTTATTCTTCATTTTCTTCGATGTCAAGTGAATTAAAATGGTTACATATTTGCTCATGCATTAAAACACTAGAAAACATGATCGATACTGAGTAGTTGCAGCATCGCTTGAAAACACATAAACAGAAGGTCACTATTCTAGGTTTTTGCTTAATTGGTGAACCACTTACGCAATATTAGACCTGTATTATTTTTTCTCTTCACCTTGGTGTGATCATTTCAGCAGTGGGGATCTGGATCATTAGTATGTTTTTTAATTTACAACAGGTCTCGGGTGGTCTCAGATTGAGCACTTCAGGTACCTTGATTTGCACTTTTGGGCAATTGGTGGCTGAGATGTGGTATGATAAACCTAATAAATAGTCTGTAAAAAGTTGAAAGCCTAAAGGGGCTTATGGGAGTTTCAATGAAGAGAAATGCAAGACGAGATATATGCACAGAGAAGGCTAATTACATATGACAGGGGAGTTAAAAGAATCTGTCCCTGGCCTTTTAAGGTATTGCATAAGGCTTTTAGAGGTCATGAGTGATGGGTTGTCCTGGGCTTTATTTATATGTGACCCTACATTCAATTCTAGACAGAAAAAGTTTTTAAATGAAGACAAACCTATTATTTTTTTATTTTAAAGGAGAGGGTGAAACAACATCTGACATGTTATCTTTGTCTAATCTTTGATGGTGCAAGAGAACATTATAACGGTGAATTTTAACTAGCTCTACTAATAAAATTTATATTGAAACTGGTTGAAAGTTCAGGAACACAAGCCTGGGATTCTTTATAACATGATGTTCTCATGAATAATACTATGTAAAAATATATTTTGTGGTTCTCATTAGGAGAGAAGCTTACTTCATTTCTGAATCACTTGTGCTTGAAATTATCTGACTGAAAACTATTGGACAGATCTGAATGTTGCACCTCAGGAAGCATTGGATATTTTGAAGGTTGCATCAGAAAGTAGTTCATCTGTAAGATTAGATGGCTGTCATGCAATTTTAAACGGTACTACAGCTTCCTATCTTTCTATCATTTTTCTTTCTCCAAATCTTTTATAAATTATATCTGGATCATTTATTTATTAATTGGACTGCTTGTCCGAATCTTCTAAAAAGTGCAAATGTGATTCACTTTTTTGTGATAAAATATTTGTCAGTTGCAGAACTCTTTGCTTATACATCTAAATCCTAAAATGTCCATTGTTGTTTAGAGTCCACTCACATGATTTTCTTGAAGTCTCTATACTCTAGTAAACTTTAGGGTTCAGGACAATTATGGAAAATAAGTTGCATTTGTAGTTGGCCTTTCAACCTCTTCTGTCCATCTGCAGGAGAGAGGGCATGTATTTTGCAGGATGCATGCATTTAGATATATAATAATTTATGTTAGAAAGAACAAGATTGGTGGACATACTGACACGTGCATATGTCATGTATATTGTCTTCATTGCATATTATTTTCTCACAGTAGGGGTCAAACATGTGCCTATGTGTGGCTTTGTTTTTGAATACATGTTTTGTGTTGTAACCCTTTCTGTTTCTTTTAAAGTGCGCGCGCGCGCATAGAGAGAGAGAGAGAGAGAGAGAGAGAGAGAGAGAGAGAGAGAGAGAGAGACTTGTGTCATTTCAGAAGGATTGGAGGCTGAATCCTTTCTCTCAAATACAACCGTACGACATCCGATGCAAGATCAATCCGTTGAAGTTGAAATACATTATTTCAAGTAATTAAAAACAAAAATTTATGCATTTTGAATACTTTTTGCTCATCCATCAAGTAGGCGCTAAATGGACTGCTGAAAATAGCACATTACTTAGATCTGTGTCTTTAGACATACAAATTCTCGATCCGACCATTTCATCATGTTCTAAACACTTAAAAACCCTCACACGCTAATTTTTGTTAGATTTCAAATATTCTACACTGTTAAACTAACCAACTCACTATTTCGACCGTCCATTTTGTGTCTACTTGATGGATGGGCAAAAAAATTCAAAATACATGATTTTTGATTTTTTACTTACTTGAAATAATGTAGATCAACTTCAACGGAGTGGATCTTGCATTCATATGTCGTAGGGTTGTATTTGAGTGAAGGATTAGGCCTCGAATCCTACCGGAATGGCGCAAGTCTATCTCTCTCACTCTCTCTATATGTATATATCATGTGTGTTACAGTAGACGTTCCTTGCTTGGTGCTTACAGTACCTGGTAAAGTGCCAAACAGCCTTTCCTGTCTTTGATATAAAAACTTGAAGAGTGACTTTGTATAGGCCTTTGTGTCATGCTTGGAGTTGAAACTGCACCCTCGATTTGTTCTTGTCATAAACTTGTGTATCTATCACTATTAATGCTCATAGAGAAACCAGCCTTGGGTTTGGTCATTTGTAAAAAAGTACCAAAAATTCTTCACTCCTTCTTCACAACTGTCTGATATATTATGACATGTTCTAGGTTTGACAACTAAATTCTTTGAAGGAGGCGGTACAACTAGCATTCACATTAGCACTAAGGTCTCTTCTCGTATTGAGTATCCAAGATTTGCTGTCCAAGCTATAGAATCTTCCAGCTTACTAATGCAAATACTCATGTTTGCATTTGGTAGTAGCGCATAACCTAATTTATATTTAGACGTTACCAGTGTGGAAGAGACATTACCATTATAAATATTTTTTGAGGAAAATTGTATTCTAAATAAGAGAGTTAAGGAAAAAGTGCGATATTTGTTGGATATATATGAGAATAATCTACTCATTATTATTTGAAACTATGTATGCTAATACCCTTTGATATTTATAAACTTATCTTAAATTGTTGAAATTCTTATGTTGAAAGTCATACACCCATCTACTTCCATCATAATTATTTTTTGTTTGGAAAATTGTGAAGCAGATCAAGTGACCAATAAAGGTGACAAGTATAATTTTAATAAGGACTTGGAAGTAAGGTTGGTACCGTGTAGATATTGGGCAGTATCTGCGATACTGTTTTTGGCTTTTTGGGGGTTGATCTATCTGGTTGGCATGCTCAAATCTGATTTGATACAGCCGGTACACATTGGAATCAACCAAAATTTCGAACATTGCTGGGAAGTTATCATCACTGCTAATATCTTCCCCGTTGGAAAGAAAGGTTGGGTATGGATCAATAACTCAAAAGTATAGGAAGCTTAAAATAAACTGATCAAAACTTTAAACCTGCTGCAGCCTGACATTAACTCACTTTAATTTGGTGACATTTTCGTGATTGAGGCAACTGCTACGGACTAGAGAACCCATGTAAAGCTAGATGTCAGGAAATACTTTTTTGCCATACCATAGCATGGTTTCAAGCTCCGTCATAAAGGAGAAACTCCCAAAATTCTCTTAGATCGTCCAAAAGTTAGTCTAACTGGAAAGAGAAATTGGTCCCACAAGGAACCACATTATTTTCCTGAGAGACGATTGAAGTCAAAGAGCCAAATTGCTGCCGCACATTCCCAAGGAACAAGGGTAGAAATGGGAAAGAATATCTCCAGAGAAGGGAAAATATCTTAATTACATTAGCCACAAATCTTTACCAATCATTAGCGGCCCTTGATGAAAAACTATGCAAGAAGTCATGAGGAGAAGGTGTAAATGGAGGTGAATGATATTGTTTAATGATGTTTATGGAAGCATGGTTAAGAAATATATTTGAGTAACTAATCTAAACAATGTTCTCTTATTAAGCTTTTATGATTAGCTTCTAAACTATTAGTGCTCAAGCAATTATCCTATACTTGTCTTTTTCTTTTTTCCTTTTGGTTGCTTGAGGAGGATTAGAACCCCAGACCAGTGGGAGGACCCCAAGAGTCATTAGCATCTATGAAGCATGACCACTTCAAAGTGAGTTCTATGTTTGTGTCTGACACTTGCACAACACTTGTTCAAAACGTATCAAATACTTGGAACCGTGTCAGATTTTAAAAGCTAGAAAATTGCTAGTTATAATCAAGTTAGATTTAAATAAAATCTAAAATTACGTGTTGGAAACCTTGGAGCCATATGTTGTGCAAACAAACATTGACATAAACAAATACTATGCTAATAAAACCTAACAAATCACAAACGAGGTGAGGCATTGATTAAAGTTTCGAATTTCGTTTGATTTTTGTTACGTGAGTAGAAGACGTGATTATATAATAGTAATGTCACACACACAAAGTAATATCACCATGTCCTGTATTGCACTTTTTATGTATTTGCTGTGTCGCTTGTAGGGTCACAAATCTCACCCTAAAGGAATTACCTTTAGAAGAATGGATAGGATGACAAAATAACAAATGGAAATTTATTTATGGGTGTATCTCTAACACTCCCTGCACCAAAATAAAGGTTATTATTTTAGGGGTTCGATACCTCGAATAGACTTAAGAATCTATGTTAATTACCCATGGGGGTGAACCAAAGGTATCTTTGATTAACGGGTTACATGATTTAATATGAACTCAATCTTAATGGTAATATTGCATGTCTAAACAAAAAACTTGTTTTTGAAGCTTTTAAAATATCTCAGGTGTCATCGTACTGAAGGAAAATGATTTATTGAGATTTTATTTTTTTAGATTATTCTGAAAGAGAAAGGACATCTCTACCAAAATAATTGAGATTTTTCTGATAAAGACAAGACTTCCATTTGAGGAAAAATTGTTGGTATAAAGAAGTTTGCTTATAGAAATAAACCCTAATATCGAGGAAACTTTCCTATTGGTTTGGATTATGATTTGATGAATTTGAAGTTTTGATAAGATTCCAGTTTGGCGACGTGTTGGTCAATTTTAAATTTAGGTCCAGTTTAGTGACGTAGTGGTCGATTTTAATTTTGGGTCTACTTTAATGGTGTAGTGGTCAATTTTAATTTTAGGTCTGGTTTAGTGATGTGGTGGTCTTTTCCAAGATTTACTTGGATTTGGTGATGATTCATGAGCTTTGCAGAACTTGATTTTAGTTTAGAGACACTACGAAAGTTTTAATAACTTGGTAGCCTATGACATTTTGAGATTTGATTCTGATTTTGGAATAGAGTCTGAGTTTTTGGAGATTATACTGGATACTGGTGGCCTTGATTTTTGTTTGTAAAGGGCTTTTTTGTCTGATAGTGGAATTTTAGACAATTCATTTGTGGTCATTTTATAGTTTTGGATGTCTTTTGCATATGCTCTCTTTTTTATGCCAACTTAATAGACTTATGGTTTATTTTGTCGTATTGACATGTAAGAGGGGTTTCTTGTTACTTTTTTAGCCACCGTGATATCTCAGCCTCATCTAAATTTCATCTGTTGGTGACATTTCTGCTCATTTTGAATAGTGTTCATAAGACTTGTTAGTTTGGAATTAGATAATGGGTAATTGGGTAATTGGGCTTGGGCCATTACCCATATCCAACTACTTGTACTATATTATATAATATATATAATATATATATATATATATATATACATATTAAGTTGATTCTGGTGAAAGGTGATCTTTTTGGTGAAGGTGATCGGTTTTAGTTGCTAACATGGTGGTGTCAGAGCACAATTACAACCCTAACCCTAATGCCATCTCTCTCTTCTCCACAAATCCTTTGTTTCTCCACAAATCAACCCTTGCCACCACAAATTCTCTGCTTCCCACCATAAAACCCTCACTGCCACCCTCTACATCATCTTATGAGCTCGTCACCACCTCAGCTCACGCCCTTTGCCCTTGCTGATATCCTTGCTCACTTCCTCTGACCTCGGCACAGTCATTTATCACCTCCCCTGCTGTCTCCGATCTCCACTGCTACCTCGACTGCTGTCACTGAGGTCCTCTGCCCTTATGGTTCTAGGCTTGTGATCTGGCCTCGTCGACAACATACATCACCTTTCCATGCTGTCCTCGATCTCCCTTGCTACCTCAATTGTTGTCGCCGAGGTCCTCTGCCCTTGCCTGTGCTCGCTGGTGACTCCAGACTTGTGATCTGACCTCGTTGACAACCTACATCATCTTCTTTGCCACCGAAGAGGTTCCTTGATCTCTCGCTGATGACTCCAGACTTTAACCTGACATTGTCGACAACCTACAACATCTTCTCTGCCACCGACGAGGTTCCCTGATCTCTTCTTTGAACTCTCTAACATGCTGGTTTATTGGTTTAAGTTAATCATGCTGGCTAACTGAATCATGTTGGTTTATTGGTTTAACTTAATCATGCTGATTAACTGAATCACACTGGCTTATTGGCATTGAGACTTTGACATTGAGACCTGTCTTCATGCTGGTTTCTGTTAACTGAATATGTTCTTTGATTTATTGGTTGTTCTCTGACCTCTACTAGCTGTTTTTTTGTGTTTCCTTGGACTGGCTATGATGTCAGATGATACGAGTTCCTTCACTATTTTGTCCTCATATGCTATTGGGATGTTTGGTTCCAAGACTATCTTGGGGTCTACTGAGAAGCTAAATGGGTCCAGCTACTTGTTGTGGGCACAAGCTTTTCGCATATTCATCGGTGCTCAGAACAAATTGGCCCTTCTTCTAGAGCCTTCACCTGCTATTACCGATATTACATACGAGACCTGGCTTTTTAGTGACTATCGTGTGATGACCTGGCTCCTCAACAGCCTACAAGAGAAGATTAGTAGTAGTGTCATATTCTTATCTACTGTGAAGGAGATGTAAGATACCCTAAATGTGGTGTATGAGAATAAGAAGAATCCTTCGAGGGTTTTGAGATCTATGAGCGACTGTTTAAGCTTAAGCAGGGAGATCAATCTGTGCCTGAGTTCTATAGAGAACTCAAGAGTCTGATAGATAAGTTGGAGATGCATCAGCGTGCTATTTCTGATGCAGCGACACTAAAGAGATATCGTCAGGATCTCGCAGTGTATAAGTTTTTGTCTGGCCTGAGTCCCTCAATGTGTTCTTGAGAGGCGAGGACAAATACTAGAAGGAGAATATTTCCTCATTGATCGCTACCTTCTCCAGAGTTATGCGTGTGTCGACTGGAGATAGTGTGTTATTTGCACCAACTATTGAGTTGTCTGAAATGGTCTCCGGACGTGGTAGAGATCGCGATCGTGGTTCTGTCCATGATTTTGGAGGAGAAGGTGGATCCTTTGGGGTGACGTGGCTCATATAGTGGTAGACAATGACTTTAATGAAAGACCACATCAATGCAGACATCGTGACAGAATAATCACATCACTGAGAAGTGCTGGGAGAAATTTAGTCGCCCTGAATGGGCAGTTAATTTGACTTTACTACCCCTGGTAATACTGCTCATGCTCATTCAGCCACTCATTCTGTTTCTTCCACTGTGGTACTTTCACAGGCTGAGTATGATAGGCCGTGCCAGCTCAAGTTATCTCAGAACAACCATTCAACAACTCATGCATCCTCTTCAGGTATGAATGCCTATATTGCCTCTTCATTCAACTTTGGATATTAGATTCAGGAGTCTCAACCCACATGACATGTATTCAGAATAAGTTTGACTCTTTGCATCTATCAAATAAATTTTTCTGTTTGCATTGTTGATGGTACAAGTCTCCTGTGCTTGGTAATGGAGTAGTGCATGCTACTCCATTAACTCTTACTAGTGTTTTATATGTTCCTAAGTTTCCTGTAAGTCTATTCTTCATCAGTCAATTTACCAAATAAAACAATTGTAAAGTAACATTCTTTTCTTCCTAGTGTATTTTTTAGGACCTGACGACTGAGAAGAGGATTGGTTCGGGTCATGAGCGAGGAGACATGTACTATTTGGGTGACAAGGTGTCATCTACTGGTTTCATTGTGGATCAACCTGATCCTATTCTTTTATGGCACTAGCATCTTAGACATCTTTCTTTACACAAAGTTCGGTCTGTCATTCTTGTTGAGTCTTCTATTTTTATCTTAGGCCGTGCGTCTTATGAGTTAGGTAAACATCGTGCTTCATTTCAGAGTTGAGTCAATGGCCATAATAGTTCTGCATTTGAATTAGTCCATTCTGGGGTTCTTGTCATGTACCCTCAGTTCAAGGTTTTAGGTATTTTTTTTATTTTTGTTGATGATTTCTCTCGCATGACTTGGCTCTATTTGTTAAAAGAGAGATATGAAGTTTCTGGTGTTATTGAATTATTTTTTAATTAAATAAAAACTCAATTTTCTATCTCTCTTGGTGTGCTCGCACTGATAATACTTTGGAATGTGTGAAAAATGATGTGTCTTTGTTTGTGCTAAGATGGAATTATGCAGCAGACTTTTTGTTCACATACTTTTCAACAAAATGGAGTTGTTGAAAGTAAATACAAACATATCATTGGTGTTGCTAAAACGATGATGATGTATATGAATATTCCAAAGTATCTGTGATCTGATGTTATTTGAGTGCTTGTCACTTGATCAATAAAATGTGTTCTTCTGTTCTTCAGAAAAAGGTTCCGTTCTCTTGTCTTTATGCGGATAAAAGTGTTTCTCATATTGTTCCTTGAGTCTTTGGGTGTTCATGCTTTGTTCAGGACTTATTTCCTTGTTTAGATAAACTGTCCCCTAGGGCTATCAAAGTTCTTTTTGTAGGGTATTCGAGGACTTAGAAAGGATACCGGTGTTACAATCCTTCTACGAGGAAGTATTATGTGTCGCTGATATTACATTCAAGTCTATTCCATACTTCTCTTCAGACAGTTCAGGTATTCTATCAACACCTATTTCTCTCTCACTGTCTCTTCCTCTGTCATCACCAGAGCCTATTTCGGATGCTACTACGTCTAGATCACAGAATGTACAGAGCAACCTGCACCAAAACACTTCAGGTGTTCACTCGACGTCCAAAGGTTCCCGCCCCTCCATCTGTCCTGGACTATCCTCTAATTGCAGGTCCACCTCCTCCGCAGTCTTTGTCCCTTCTGACCTTGATGTTCTTATTGCTCTTTGAAAAGGTAACTAGTCTTGTACTGGCCATCCTATTTCTCATTTTGCCTTTTAAGACCATCTTACCCCTCCTTTTGCCAGTTTGTCCTGTATTTGTCTTCTGTATTTATACTCAGGAATATGAGGAGGTTTTATTGGTATCTGCTTGGAAGTAGGCCATGGATGAGAAGATGGATGCTCTTATTTCTTGAGGAAAATGGGAGTTGGTCTCTGCATCCAAAAATGTTGTTGTGGGTTATCGCTGGGTCTATACTTTGAAGTATTGCTCAATGGTTAAGTGGATCAGTATAAGGCTAGACTTATTGCCAAAGGTTATACTCGGACCTATGACGTGGATTACTTTGAGACTTTTCACTAGTTGCTTGGTTGAACTACATCAGGATTCTGTTTTTTATTGCCGTTAATCTGTCGTGGCCATTGTTTCAATTGAATGTCAAGAATGCCTTATTGTATGGTGATTTGAAGGAGGTATATATAGCATGGTTCACAGTCGCGGTCTCGACCGCCGACTCGGCGGGCACTGAAACGGATCGGTCTCGGCGACTTGGATCGGTCTTGGCGACTTGGATCGGTATCGGGCGATACGTACAAAACGCTACATAGAAAGCTAAAAATTCTAAAAAATCACGACAAATCTTAAAAAATGTAGACATCCACATTCATGTATTATATGTCCAAAATATATCACCTAGCACACTAAACATAAAGCGAAAGTATAAATACACGCGTCGTCGGTAGAAGCATATCAAAATACATGCACAATATAGTAAATTACACAAACTACATTCATAAATACATGCTAATGTAGTTGTTTCCACATTGAATTGCGATGAGGCACAAAATTATCATAATACCGAGTCGACCGAGTCAACTCCGATTCTCGGCCTAGTCGGTCTCCTCTGAGTTGAGTCGACCTACTCATGACTTGGACTCGTCTCGGAGCGGGCCGAGACGGATACGACTCGGCCGACTCATCTCCGACTCGGCCGAGTCTTTGAACCATGATATATAGAGTAACCTCCAGGATATATTGCTTAGGGAGTGAATAAAGTCTGTCATCTTAGGAAGGCAATATATGGACTCAAACAGAGTTCAAGGGCGTGGTTTGAGAAGTTTAGCATCACCATCTCTGGTAATGGTTTTCATCATTGCCATTCAGATCACTCTGCCTTTGTTCGGCGTCCTAAGTCTGGCTTGGTGATTCTGGCAGTGTACGTTGATGATATTTTACTGATTGAGAGTGATTCAGCTGGCCCAGTGGAAACAAAAGAGTATCTTAGATGTTATTTTGTGATTAAGGATATGGGTAAGCCCAAATATTTTTGGAATTGAAGTAGCACATTAAACATGGGATACTTCTTTCTCAAAGGAAGTATGCTCTGGATCTTCTGGAGGAAACAAGACTTTGCAAACCTGCTAGTACTCTAATGAAAGTCTATGTGGACTTGTGGTTGATGGTAGTTTACATTCTTGATCCAGGAAGGTATAGAAGATTGATTGAAAAATTAATCTATCTCACAGTTACTAGATCGGATATAACCTTTGCAGTTAGAGTGTTGAGTAGATTCATGCATCGAGAGGTTCATTGGCAAAACCGCACTAAAAATTCTGGCTTATATTAAAAGCTCTCAAGAAAGGGTCTATTGTGCAAGAAACATGGGCTTGTACACATTTCTGGGTACTTTGATTCTCGTTATGCCGGTAACAAGGATAATAGGAAATATATCACTAGATATTCACCTTTGTTGGAGGAAATCTTGTGACATGGAGGAGCAAAAAACAAGATGTGTTTCAATCTAGTGCAGAGGCTGAATATAAAGTTATGACTCATACTACTTGTGAGATGATGTTGAGGAATCTAATGTTGGAGCTTGATTTTAAACAGCCTTGACTTATGCCTATGTATTGTGATAATCAGTCTGTAATTTATATTTCTCAGAACCCTTGTTTCATGAGAGGACTGTAACACCTCGATCCCGCGGGTACGGAGATGTTACTGCGACGTATATACGTAGGTCAAAAATGCCCTCACATATGTACGCTAAACATTAGTAATGCAAGAATTAGGGTACAGAAGCACGTGGTGCATTATCCATTCCAACATATAAGTACAATTACAAAGTTATCATAAGATGTGACACAATATTATAAGAATATTACATCACCGATAGACACAAATGCGAGACTACAAATAGTATACAATTATGAACTGTACAAAAGGCGCTCACGAGTCACAAAGAGAAAACTCGAGAGCCGAGCAGGGGGCCTGGAAGGATAGGGCCTCAGACGGTCTGCCGATGATCTACGCTTCCGCTGCGTATCTCTGATCAACAACCGTGAGAATTCACAAGCTTCAAACTCCGAGATCTAGACATGGAGATTTAGGGGAGTTAGAACTTCCCAACGAGTGTTGAGGTGAATGCCAAGCGACATGCATAGTTAGACACACGTGTACAAGATCAAGAGATGTGATTCAGGCAAGCAAGTACAGGCGTTGACCAGAAACATGAAGGGAAATCAGGAAATAAGTGGAAAATCAGGAATCAAGCTAGCACATGCATAACGATAAATCTGAGCAAAGAAAGCATACATCGAAACCGAGTTGTGAGCATAGGTGCACAAAAACATGGGATAAGCATCAAGTAATATGTTAAATACAAGAGTGGACAAAACCAGTTGTAAAGGCTTATACTTTAGATTCATGAGATTGATATGTCGAGGGGATAATCCAAACAAAGAAACCCTCATATATATACCGTATACCTCATGTCACCATAACCTGAGCTAATACAACTTGAGTTGCCTCAATGTAATAGAATAAGAATGTCATGAGTACTTACAGTGTCACAGAGATCATATATAGGTGATGGGTTGGATAACTTAATCGTATAATAATAACAATCAGTGTCACCTGTTATTCTAATCATTTCCTTCCAGTGTTCCATACCACTGTCAGTTCACACCGGGTCCACACTCCTGTAGAACCCAATCTGAACTCTGATATACGGACACCATTATTCGGATGAGGAAGTGATTCAATAACACTCGCTCCTGACTTTATTATTGTTTAGCAATTAAGTTATATCTGATACAGGGTTATGTGTTGAGTCACAAGCATGCTAATACAAATCAGTAAACAAGAGGTCAGGAAATCCAACAATAAACAGCAGTACTGTCTCATCTCCCTACCAGTATCTCACACCATTAGTAGTCCGTACTAGGATGGATATTCCAGTAGAACTCATTTGGATCTGATATGTGAGTACTAGTACCCGAACGAAGGACCACGTTCCTAATATTATTATTGTTATGTGTCAGGTGCTGGATCAGGAAGGCAGGAAAACCATGGACGCCATAGTGGATACCTAGAGGTGGCCCCCACGGATACCAAGAGGTGGCCCCCACCACGTGTGTGGTGTGACACTTTACTCTGTGTGGCACTTAGCTCCAGACCATATACATTCCAGGTAACAGGAGCAAAGAGGATACGATGTGGATACCTAGAGGTGGCCCCCACGGATACCAAGAGGCAGCCCCCACCATGTGTGTGGTGTGATACTTTGCTCCGTGTGACACTTAGCTCCACTCGCCATCCCTCTGGATTCAGGTACAGGAAATGTGATACCGTTAACAAATCATGAGTCAGATATCAGCTGTCAGGGGATTAACAGGTCAGGTGACAGGAGACAGCATGGTAAATGTTAGTACATCAAGTGAAAGCACGCCAAGCGATACAGGAATACAGTACTGATATAAGAGATCGGTACGAATACCAGAAAACCATGCAGTCTAAAAAACAGTATAAGTAAGATTTCAAACTCTTAACAACCATTAATAGAAGAATAGATAAACTGTCAAGCAGAGGATTAACAAGCAAGCGAACATCCAAGCGGAGCTAAGCAAGCTGGAGGCGCGGACAACAAATAGTATTTAGTTACTAGAGCGCTTGACGGAGTTACTGGAATGACTCGGCTTAAAAGGCGAGTCTAAAATCCGGCAGAGTTTCGCTTAGGCGAATCCAGTGATAAAGCACTAAGCGCTAAGCATGCCTACCAGGCGGAGCATGAGAGACCTGATGGTTTAAGCGCACTCCTCTTTCGAGGAAATAGGCGAGAGCCCAAAGGCGAGAGCAAGCCCGGGGTCTAGGCCCTCTAGGTAGTTACCACGAAACCCATAAGGGTGCAAGACCTAACACCTATTGGGTAGCCATCCTGGGAGTGAGTAGAAACCCAGAGTCGATACAAGGGTACCTGCACTGTTAGTACCACACATGCACACATATAAATGTGATATTAACTAGGCTGTCGTGGAGTGGTGAAGCCCGGAGGCTAAACGACCACGGAAGGTCGGCCACACATGGTATTAAAGCAGTAATATAACACATCACAGGTACGGTATATGGACATGAATGAAGCTACATTAGTACAAGCATTCGTCACAGGTACACTATACATACAGTTCTAAGCATTCGGCCATATACAAATACCAATATACATGCGAATGAATACAAATACAATCAAATACAGAATAAAACACATAGTCAACCCGACGAAGCGGGGAAACCCAAAATGAGGCGAGGACACTCGCCTAAATCTCTTCGGAAAAGCCGCGAAATCCCCGACCCCAAAACACGTGCACACGCGCACGGGCACACCCACCCTCTCCATGGGAGAGATATTTTTAGAGAGAAAAAGTTAGAGAGAAAGAGATCTAGAGAGAGGAAGATGGAGAGCTAGTGAGAGAGAGTTAGAGAGAGAAAGAGGGAACTAGGAGAGGGAGAGAGAACAGAAGAGGGAGAATAAGAGAGAAAACAGGGGAGAGAGAGAATAACCCGAATCAGATAGAGGACAAGAGAGAGAAAATAGGAAAGAGAGAAAACCCAAATCAGAGTGAGTACAGGAGAGAGAGAGAGAAGGGAAACCAGAATCAGAGAGAACATGAGAGAGAGAAACCCGAATCAGAGAGAGCACCCCTCTCTGTTCACGCACAGGGGCCTCCTGGCCCCTTGCTGCGTTGGCCGCCGGCCGCTGCCGACCAGGTGGTTGGCGCAACCTCAAAGGAGAGAGGGGGTGTTGGAGTTAGTTATGGTGGTGATTTTGAAGGAGGTGAGGAGATGGTAGTGAAGGAGGAGGAGATTTGGAGGTGGATTTGAGGTGGTGTAGTGGTGAAGAGGTGGTGGTGGAGACGGTGGAGAAGGTGGTGGAAGTGAAGTGGAGGTGGGGAATTTTTTTTGGGGGGGGTTTGAAGGAGGTGGTGGTGAGGTTGAAGATGAAGATGTAGATGTTGATTAAGGAGGTAGAGGAGGGAGTGGGGGAGAGGAGAGGCCGGAGTAGGGGGCGCCGCCTGCCAGGCTCGCCGGAGGTGGATGTCATGGCCGCCGGGTGGAGAGGAGAGGAAGAGAAGAGAATGGAGGAAAAAGAAAGAAAAAAGGGAAAGAAAAAGAAAAAGAAAGAGAGAGAGAGAGTGATGGAGAGGGAGAGCATTGGGGGCAGGCCCCATGTGGGGGGACTGGGTCGGCAGGTGGGTGATGGGGGGAAAAGAAAAGGAAAAGAAAAGACAGAAAGAAGAAAGAAAAAGATTATAAAAAAATAATATTATAATAATATCGGGAAATACCCACTATTTCAGAAAAATTCCTAAAAATTCCCAGAGGTAGAAAACGTCACCATGTGAAATAATATGAAATCGATTTTTCAAAAATAAAATCTTTTTTTTTAAATTAAAAATTCTGAAATCAACCGGTGATACCGGTCGATACCAAATCCGGCTGAGTTTCGATAAATTCAGAAAAATCTTCAAAAATACATTAAGATAGAAAATGTGATTTTAAGAAACAATGTGAAAGCGGATTTAAGAAATTCAACTTTATTTGTAAATTTAAAATCATGCAATCGACCAGCGATACCGGTCGACACCAATTTTGAAAATTTTATAATTTAATTCGAAAAGTTTCAGAAAATCATGAAAAATATAAATAGCGAAAAATGATGTTTGAAACTGAAATCGATCAAATCTGACTACTAAAAAGACTAAATCGAGCAATACACTAGAATCAGGTCCCCGATTTAGACTAGGGCCGACTTTGAGTCCACAAATCCAGATCCAATACAAAACGATCACATAAATAATTATAAAACAAAAACAAATACGGGAAGTAAATTGAAAATACGACTGAGAATCTGAATACGTAATTTAGTACGTATTCGAGGAACGAGGTGTTACAAGGACTAAGCACATTGAGATTGATTGTCATCTGATCAGGGGTGCTTGGACCAAGAAGGTAGTTTCTCTCTCGTTCACACCATCCTCAAAACAGTTGGCTGATTTTCTTACCAAATTGGCTTCACCACAGCTGTTTTGTAACTTATGTAGCAAACTGAGCATGATAGATATTTATACTCCAGATTAAGAGGAAGTGTTAGTTAGGATATTAGATAATGGGTTAGTGGGTAAGTGGGCTTGGGCCCATTACCCATATCCAACTACTTGTACTATATATACATGTATATATTAAGGGGGTGTTTGGTTGCAAGGAAGTGAGCGAAAGTAAGGAAATGGGGGAGTATAATTACTCACTTCCCTATCTATCCAAACACCAGAAAAGAAAAATAAGAAAACTCTTTTTTCTTTCTCTTTTACACAACCATTTTCTCACTTTCAGAGTGCTACAATTAATTTTGTGGTCATGTAAATCTTATTTGTAATAAGTTGTAGCACAAAATAGTTAATTTTTTGATCATGTAAATCTCACTTGCATTCTAATTACAGTCTATTTTTTATTTTTCTTAATTAATTTATATTTTAATATTATTTTGCGGTCAACTTTATGGTCAACTTTTCCACTTTCACTTCCACATTACCATCCAAACACCGAAAAAGACATAATATTTTCCAAACCACACTTCCTAACAACATTCAAACACCGGAAAACTTACTAACAAATTCTCAAGTTCAAAAGGAACTATTACCACTTCCTCACTTCCTTACTTCCACCTTTAATCAAACAGGCCCTAAGTTGATTCTAATGAAAGATGATCTTTTTGGGTTTTAGTTGCTAATATGACTAAATTTACGCCTTTTTATTAGTAAATATTGAACACTTATTATTATTATATAGATATCTTTGGCATCAACATAAAGCTCTAAGCAATTTTGCGCCGGTACGGGGCTTCAAAAGATTTTTAACCCATAGTTTAAACCTTTTATGGATGATGGAGCATAAGCCCGTGGACTTACAAATGATTTTTGTTCAAGGAGTTGCATGTGCTGAATTATGGATATGAGTCAATTATCAACTTGGGTTTCCTTTGAACGTGCATATTCACAACTATAAGTTACATCTAATTGTGTGACATGGACAAAGCCCAATAATTATGGAGTCTCCTATTATTAGTTGAATTTGAGTTCTTATTCTAAAAGCAGTCCCGAAGAGAGTAACTTATTCGGTTTCATATGTTATTCGGAATCCTTATAGGAGTAGTCTTGTTTTATAAATAGACAAGCAACAAGCTTCAATATACACATGATTTAGGCTTGTAGAGAAGCACACACAGGCTGCAACTTGAAGGCGTAAGAAGAGGACTGCAAACTCCATTTGGAGTGCGAAGCGTCCAATGGCGATCACGAGTAAGGTAATTGTATATGCTTAATTTCCTTTTAACTTTTATCATGTTATTATTTTTCTGTGTGTGATCGAATTTCTGCATTTATCATGTTTGCTAGTATCATGTACAAGTTACACGTTGTTCGTCTTCATGGAGATTGCTTGCATTAAAACACGAGCCCATGCATGAGACGTATTCATGAATTCTACCATCATGTTTCAGAACTCAAGAAATCAAGATTAAAATCAACTTTAAACATGATTGTATTATAAGGTACGTGCATTAGTGCTGCTATTTAGGATAATTAGATCACTCCCATGCATGTGTACGTAAGATGGATTCCAATTACATCGTAGGCTTAACATCAGTATTACTCACTCATGAGCGTACATGTAAAATTTGATATAATGAGCATAACCCCAAAAATCCTAAAGTAGTTGACTAGATCACCACCGTGACTTGAATTCGGTTTGACGTTGAGTTTTGATCATGAATCAGAGTTGAGACCAGTAAGAAAGATGTGCTCGTGGAGTTGAACTCGACACCAAATCAACCCTTACAACAATGAAAATTGTTATCTTTGATCATGAAGCCAATTTTTGGGTCTTTTATCTTTGTTGTTGATGATAAAGCCATTTGGAGTGACAATGTTTATCATTATGTTCAGTTAAGGATTGACGTCAAACTTTAATCTTGAATTGGACTGGGTTTGACGTCAAAGCTTGATCATGAATCAGACCGGTTTGATGTCGAGCTTCAATCGTGAACCTGGACTTGATTTAGGATTGATATTAGCGTAGGTGGATTACGTTGATTTGGAATAAAAACAAAGTCACAAATTGGTTGCAAAATTGGACTGCTCGATGCTACTGAACAGAGGATAACTGCTTATTAAGATGTGAGCGTAACTGCTTGAGGGGAATGAGTCTCGATTAAGAAAAATGAGTGTAACTACTCGAGGAAAATGAACGCAAGTGCTTGATTGTAATGAGCATAACTGTTAAAAAAATGTATATGAGCTTAACTACTGGGAAGGGGAGAAGGAAAAATAATTTGAGTAAAAGAGATTTTTACCTTGATGTTTGATGCATGATGCACTCTTTGTTGTCACTGAATCAATGATAGATATAAGAATAAATATTAGCAGGATTTTGATAAATTTTGGCGTGTGGAGGAAGTAAATGAATGCACTAGGTTCCCTCATGAATGGATTTCTCTTGATTATGAGCTCTCTTTTTCTTGGACCTCCATCCTTCTGTTTATCTGGCCCTTTTGGTTGTCAGACACTAGGACAGATGCAGCAAGTGAAGACAATCTTGGAAAATAGTTGGAGTCTTCCCTTGCTTAGAGATACCCAGGGATGCTGTATTATCTTGATTGATTGAGTAGGAGCTTGCTTTAGGTATTTGCGTAGCTGTGCCTGTGGTCAATCTATCAAAACCACTCAAAGAAAAATGAGAGGGAGAGGCCAAAAGAGAGAGAGATCATAATCAAGACAAAGCTAGTCGTGAGGGAACTGAGAGCATTCATCCACTTCCTCCACACATACACACCAAAATTTTCCGAAATGTTGTTACTCTTTATTCTCCGATCTATCATTGATTCATCAACAACAAAGGATGCATCAAACATTAAAGTAAGATAAAAATCTTTATTTTACTCAATTTATTTTCTCCTCTCTCCTTCAGAGGAGTTAAGCTCATATAATATATATATATTTTTGAGCAGTTGGGGGCTTATTTCCCCCGAGCAGTTACACTCAATTTTCTTAATCAAGCAGTTAGGCTCATTCCTTTGAGCAGTTAAGCTCATTCTCCTCGAGGAAAGCTCACATCTTAGTCAAGCAGTTACACTCATTACCATAAGCTCAAATTCCACCTAGTAGTTAAGCTCAAATCAGCTCGAGCAGTTACGCTGATGCCCTACTGAACAATTATGTCACCACATAAAAAATATTCTCCTCAACCTTTGGGTCACTGATCTTAATTATAATTGGATTCGGCTCCCTAGTGGGCATTCGACTCAACTAAAATCTATTAACCAACAAGCTTTTTCCTTACAAACTTGAAACCAACACCCATTTTAAAGCGGCTTACCCTTTTATTCATTTGATTAAGACCATGCACAAGCTAAGCACCCGTGAGTCCAATTCATAATCAAGAACAATTTCTTTGTGCTCTAACCCAAAACCAATTATTCTCCTCCCACAAACAATAACCTCCTCAACTCTCTGCCAACCGGATTAAAGCTCCTCACACTTCTATCTGCTTCACGCCAACATCTATAAAGGTTACCTCGTGACCTCGTCATTGCAGCGATGGCACGGGGTAAACTACCTTCACCGAGCCAAACAACAAGTAACAACGGTAGTGCCGGTTGCTGCCCAGTTCAACTCAACGAGCACATCTTTCTCGCTGGTCTCAACTCTGTCGTCGCCTCGATTCAGCTTTGAATCCAACTTTGCCGCCATGCCACGACCTTGCTCCAGATTCAACTTCGCCATGGTGCTTTGAATCATCAACTCTGAGTCCAATTCTGCCGCCAATCTTTGACTCTCTTATGACCCTAATCACCGGAATCCACTTGCGCTAATATCAATCCTAAACCGAGTGCAAGATTCATGATCAAAGCTTGACATCAAACGAGTCTGATTCAGGATCAAAGATCAACATCAAACCGAGTCCGATTCATGATTAAAACTTGACGTCAATCCTTAACCGAATCCGATTCATGATCAATAACACCGTCGTCCCAAATAGATTTATCATCAACAACAAAGATAAAGGACCCAAAGATTGGCTTCATGATCAAAGAAACAATTTTCTCTGTCATCGTGTGTGTCTTTATCACAATAAATTACCCTTTATGAAAACTGGAACAGAATCTGAACTTGAAGGGATTGCAAAAGAGAACCCGACAGAATGATCAAAGGATTACATGAAGGACTTGCTGGTAAAAGGTTTGCAGGGAGTTCTTATTCAAAATGGCATTATCATCACATCCCTAAACTTGAATGGTTTGACATTAACACAAACGACTTTTCTCTTGATGTCAGTCCTAAACCGAGTCTAACGTCAATCCTAAAACGAATCCAGTTTATGATAAGGATAATTTGTTCAAAGCTCGATGTCGAATTTTGTCCAATTCATAAAAATTATAGAGCATGATCTTAATTTCTCCCGTTTCGTCCCGAAGCATGAGCCTGTGTTCTGTAACCTACATGTTAGTGAACATTATAGGGGTAGACTAATACTAACACTGATGTAAGATTTCCCAGAATTTTTATGAACAAACGGAGTCTAACCCTTAATCAAAACTCGATGTCAAACCAAGTCTGACTCATGGTGGTGATCTAGTTAATTGGTATAGGATTTTTGGGGTTATGCTCATTCAAAGTTTGCATGTATGCTCATAATTAATACTAATGTTAAGCCTATGATGCAATTGAAATTCATCTTACGTACACATGCATGGGGGTGATCTAATTATCCTAATTTGCAGCAATGATGCATGAAGCTTGTAATACAGTCACTTTAAAGTTGGCTTCAATCTTGATTTTCCGAGTTCTGAAACTTGACGTTATTTATGCACATGACTCGTGCCTGGGCTCATGTTTTAATGCAAACAACCTCCATGAAGGACAACGTGGAACTTGTACATGATGCTAACAAACATGGAATATGCGGAAGTACAAACACATGCAAAGAAATAATAATGTGATTAAAGTTAAAATGAAAATGAGCATATAATTACCTTTACTCGTGATCACCATCGCATACGTTGTACTTCGGACAAATTTTGCAGTCCTTTTCTCACGCCTCCAAATTATAGCCTCCAAGCGCATTCTTTTATACCATAAATCGTCTGCATTTATTGAATTCCGCTGCTCGTCTATTTATAAAACAACACGACTGCTCCTATAAGGACTCCTAATAAGATATGAAACCTAATAAGTTTCTTCCTTTCGGGATTCTTTTTAGGATAAAAATTCAAATTCAACTAATAATAGAAGAAGACTTCATAAGTATTGGGCCTTGTCCATGTAGGCCGCGACAATGCACGCACAAAGAAAGCCCAAGTTGATAATTAACTTCTTATGGTTTATTCTCATCCATCATTCAACCCATGTAACTCTCTGAACAAAAATCCTTTGTGAAGTCCAACCATGCACGGGCTTATGCTCTGTCATCCATAAAATGTTTAAACTATGTGGTAAAAATTATTTTTGAAGCCCTTAAGTGAGGCAAAATTGCTACAAGCTTTGTATTGATGACAAACATGTAAAAAAACTATATATAATAATAATAAAAAGTGTTCATTGTTGTCAGATAATGAAAAAGATCAAAATTTAGTTTTATGGCCATTACTCAAAACGGGCTGAAAGTTGCCAACCAGTGAAATTTATCAAATAACACCAAGATATCTAACTGGCAGGAAAATTATGAAGAAACCACTCTCACATGTCAAAGATGACAAAACAAACCCTCATGTCTTTAAATTGACAAAAAAGGAAGGGAGCATATGCTAAGTTGCCTCCAGCTTTAGAAAACAAATGCAAATGCAAGATGTGCCCCCACACTTTAAACGGGCTAAAATTTAACTAGCGGACCGAAGAGTTCTTAAACTACAAACAAAATCAAGGCCATCGTTATCAAGGATCATAATATCTGGAAAATTAGATTCTGTTCCAAAATCAAAATTAAGTCTCAAATCTTCAAAGACCGTGAAGTTATTATAATTTTTCACTTGACCACAGTGCCTCTAAACTGAACTCAAGTTTTGCAAAATTCATGAACCATCACCAAATCTAAAAATCTTGAAAACGACCACCACGTCACTAAACTGGACTAAAATCTAAAAAAATGACCCCGACATCAGTAAACTAGAATTAAATCTAAAAAAAATCGACTACTACGTCACTAAACTAGACCCAAAATTAAAATTGACCCTTACATCACAAAACTGGAATTAAATCTAAAAAATCAAACTACTACGTCACTAAACTGGACCTAAAATTAAAATCGACCACTATGTCACAAAATTAGACTCAATCAAAATCGAGCACTACGTAACTCAACCACTCAAATTACCATAACGTCACTAAACTGGAATTCCATCAAAACCTCAAACTCACCAAACTATAATCCAAACCTAATAGGAAAGCCCTCTCCTTATTAGGATTCATTTGATAAGAAAAATTCTTTCCAACTTAGATATCCTAACAAATTCTTTTCTGATATAAAAGTCCTCTCTTTGTCAGAAAAATCTCAATAAATAAATAAATTTTTTTTCAAAATCTAAGATTTTCTTTTATAGGCAAATTTCGAGTTCATATTAAATTGTGTAACCTGTTAATCTTAGGTACCTTTGGTTCACCCCAAAGCGTAATTAACAATAGGATCTTAGTCTATTGGAGATATCAAACCCAAAAATAATAAGGCTTTATTTCGGTAGAGGGAATCTAGCCATCTAGGGATACGCCCATAAATACATCTCCATCTGTCCTCCTATCCATTCAAAAGGGTAACTTCTTTAGAGTGCGATTTGTGACCCTAAAGGTTCTAGCATGCCCGGTGGTAGTTAGGGAACTGATAGCATTCATCCACTTATTTTTTTTTTTTGCTTTATCAGATTCTGGCAACCAATACCCTCAATTCTTTTTTATTGAGTGTAACTACTTAAAGAAAGAGATATGAGGTATAAAACCACCCTGATCGCTGTCAAGGCCATGAAGTGACAATGAGCATAATTTGAGATGAGCAACAACCACCACAAAACGAGCATAATTTGAGATGAGCAACAACCACCGGAAAACTCGGACTTGGATCTGAAACCGGAAACTAGGACTATAACTTTCTCGCTGATGATGCCTTTCTCTCTCTACCCATAACCCATTGATGGGATGAGGAGACAAATAAGTTTTTGATGGCCTGAGGAAGGTGGGAGGCTGTAGGTTGTGTGTGCATAGGGGGGACCAAGGGGAGGGTTGTCATTGGCTTTGCTTTGACAGGAGAGGGTATTGGGTGCTGGCATGGAGAGGTATTTCTTTTCTTTTTTTTGGTGGATAATTTTTTTCCCCCTCCCCTGCATCCCTCTTGTATGGTGCAACTTGGGCTTTTATAGAGAGTTAAATGGTTAGTATTTGTTACTAAGGTGAAAATTAGTGGGATAGTGGGGGGTTAGAGAGAGATAATAGGAATTTGTTTGTTGAGAGGTTGAGAAAATAATGGAGGTAGTTTGGATATTAAAAGAGATGATGGTAAAAAAATTACAAGGCCTATGCTGGGAAATGAATTCACATTATGCTCATTATTGCTTTTTAGCGAAGAGAATCAAGAGTTGAACATTATGTTGCACCTTGTTTATTGTACAAGTTTGATTTGTGGACACATTTGAGTTCTCAGTGGCCCATTTTTTTTACTAAATAACTCTTAGATGTCAACACCTTAATTTATTATTTTATGCATGCACACTTCCATTCGGAATCAAGCTTTATTGTCCTCCTGTAACCGAAATGATTTTTTCCCCCCTCATATTTGTTCTCTGAATGAGTTCAATAACTTAATCTAAGTCTTATTACGGCTTTGTTTCTCTATTCGAGTCCAATAACCTTTTTCAGATATAATTCAATAGATCGAACCCAAACATATGGCTCAGATCCCAAATAGGTTAGAATTAGTATGTTCAATACTTCAGTTCATTTCATAAGTTTTCTCATTCTCAATTTTATACAATTTTTGTTCTCATAGTGTCTTGTCAGGTTAGCTCAACCAACATGAATAGGAGTGGACTAGCTAGTTTAAGCTTATTGGTGTTTAGCCTACACTCGTAGTATTATGCCACTCTAGAATAATATCTATTCCTGCCTGATTCTTGTACGTGGTGTATCATTAATGGTATAATATTGAGCTACAACTTATATTACCTCAACATTAGGCTTAATTATTATTAATTGTAATTAGAGAAATTTTCTCCTCCAATATCGCTACATCTGTGTCGTGTGGTATCTGTGACCCATGTCTATGTTCGTGCTTTATAGTTTAGCAATGATGCAGTGGCACTCATGTTATCCATTATTGTTGATGTTCCAAAATAACTACTTGGTTACAAAAACATAGACGAACAAAAGATCATTTGATAGTATTATTGCCTATCGATCAGTTCATGTATTGATAATTTCTAAATAGTCAAATACTCAATTAACTATAAAGTCACCATATACTCCAACTAAAGTAACATCAACCTCTATATACCATAAGGGGACATAAATGCGCAAATGAGTGTTGGCACATGGACCATATGCCGCATTTGTGCCTTCATGCAGTCAGCCTTTTGGATAGAGTGATGTTTGAACTTGGAATGCTTGAGTTGGAGAATGGTCATAGGAAAGTTTAATACCAACCACAAGACTAACAAGAATTTTGCCATACCAGATATCATATAGTGCTGTGGGCATCACCTTGGAAGATTGAGTACTGATTTGGTTTGGATGTGCTCTTTTCTGGGGCCTTCTTCTTCTTCTTCTTCTTCTTGTTGCATTAATGGTGGTGGTGGTGACAGCATTTCCAACCCACTTTTCCTTTTTGTGGTGTGTGTGTGTGTGTGTGTGTGTGTGTGTGTGTGGACTGGGAGAAAATCCACATACTCCCCTGTGATGAGAGAGCCAGAAACGTCTGGCTATTTTAGCGAGCCTTCTGTTCCTCTTCCAGCATTAATTTTTTTCTACCCCTTTCATGTCCTTATCAAATACTTACTATTCTGATCTGTTAAATGTTTAGCCCATGTCAAAAGCCTCTAACCTAGCACTTGCACATTTCCTTCATGTCGCAATTCTAATCCACAAGTAATCACTGTTCCTTCAGAATTGATGATGCAAACCTAACCAGTATAATTTACTTTATCCCTACATATTCTTCTCTTGCTTGGAGCAATAAAATGGTTTCAAGCTCCATAATCCTGTGGTTTTTAAGGATCCTGCCACCTAGGTGGTCAGGAATTAGATAGCACCCAAAAGATAAAACTAGTGTTTTGTTCTTCTTCTCTCTTTTTTTGTGGGGATAATAATCAGTAAAGGAAAGATCTCAAAATTCTCCCTTCATTATTCTGTAAAATTCTCCCTTCATTATTCTGTGCCAACTCACCATAGGAAAGTTTCCGACAGCTGAGCTCATATTTGCAGATATTGCTCCGAAAACAGCTCCTAGGCTACTAAAGTTACAAAAAGGACTTGTATGTATGCATGTGATAGTTCTCTGATGGCTTGTTAAGGGAAAAATAAACTATTGATACACTAAGCTATTAAATTGCGTTAATGTATTAACCAGACAAGTCAGTCACATTTCTTTAATTTTGCACAAAAACCACCATTTGTTAATTCTGATTTGGATGTAGCAGTTGCGAACATCTTAATTGTATTGATTTTATATTTAAATGAACTTACACATTTAGGATATCAACATCCTGATCTTTTTGGGTTATATCGTTCTACATACTTGTGCTGTTGGGTTTTATGTGTATTGCGTTTCTACTAGCAGATACAAACACATACAGGATCATTGAAATGTTGAACTCCATACCAGTAATTGTTGAATGCAAATATGAGGTGTAATTGGCATTTGGTTTCCAATTAGGTATTACTTGATATCACTAAAAAAGTTGGAGAGGAATTTACCCTTTAACATTTATCTGTGTGTGCGCACACGCGGACGCATGTGATAAAGCTAGTTATGTTACGGATGTAATACGGGAGGATTGCAATCACCTTCAACTAAAAGAAATAGGAAACTAGGGTTTTGACAAGAAAATAAATAAGAGAAATTTGGGTTTAAGAGAGAGATAAGAATCAGATAGATTTTGGGCTTCGCATCCCCTTGCACCACGGGCTTCACACCCTTTACGCCACAGGCTTCACACCTCAATCTTAAGAACTTAGGGCTCAAGAAATTTAACTGAAAAGTTTTAATTCATTCACTGTCTGTCAAAAAGAAAGTACTGAGGCTTATTTATAGGTTTTACAAAAGAGCACATCTCGAGTATAACGTTGTGCTATTAAAACACAATAAAGTAAGAACTAGACTCAAAAATAAACTAAGACAAATAAACACTAGTGTGATGTCCTCATCATTTTCCTCGTGTGGTAGAAACTCGACCCTGTCGAGTAAGGGCTCCCCTCATGAAGCAATAATCGAGCCAAGGTGGTGGCCGTGGCAGCAACACTGGTACACATATCGAGACCATGATGGTGGAGGTGAAGTTGGCCTTTGTGACAGATTGATTGTAAAAGATGGCAGCTCGATCAAGGTATTGATAGCAGATAGAGGCGTATCATCCCCGCTACTGATGCTAGGATCTCATGAAATGTTCAATTCGTAAGCGATGAAAAACACTCTTCTTCAGAATTCTATCGAAATATGTACGTCAGACATGCAACGTCCTTACGGCCTCAGGGTGGCTCGTAACCATCACTTTATTATCAACTATAAATTCCTGCAAAATACTATATGTATGCAACAAGTTTGTCAGTGTCATTGCAAATCGACTAGTGATATCATCAATATGTGCAACAGACAAATGCATTGCAGTAGCCACTTTAGGCATAGTTCTTAAAGATGGAGAAATGATATATCTGGGATGCCTAGGAGGGACACATCTAACCCCACAGATGGATGTATATTGGACTCAAGCACAAATTCCAAACAACTAGAACAAGAAGCCCTATAAACCATTTGCTGGATCATGGCAAGAAACTCAGGTGATTCATCTAAATTGATTAGAATAACCATAAAACTATATTCAATACAAGGGAACTCAAATGACTTACTAGGCACTGCGGGTAATTAGGCTCAACTATCTCATCCACGTCACCACTGGTACTATCAGAAGACATATGGACCTCATTAATAATCGGTGTGTCGGAACCAACTGATATGTCTTCAATTATACTAGCAGTCTTAGAAGGAACATATACATCCTCAACAACTTTTGAGTCGTTAACATCATCACTAGACACAGTTTTAATATGTTGACTCTCTGAGGGACACTGATAATCATAATGTTCATATCCCTCATACTTAGAACACTGGGCCTTGACACTGACTAACATTTTGAAAGTCATGTTTATCTTTAATGCAACAACAAAGGTCTCTTCAACAACGTCTAAATCATAAGAGCCAATAATCATATCACGCCTTATTTTAGGCCGTAAACCCTAAACATAGTTATAGTCTCAGAATGGTGCTTTCTCACGTCACTATGATTGGTTAAGCCCTTAAATATGGATATGTAATCCTGAACGGACATATGACCCTGACGGAGATTGTGTAGCTAGTTTAAGAGGAGGTCCCTATAATATTGACTAGTCATAATGGCTCAAATGCAAAATCCAACAATCAAACAGATGCAGTGGAGAATCCTAAAGTCAAGTAAACTAAATGCATGCACTATGTGAAAAAATATTCTAAAGTTTAAGTTTTAAATGTAAAGAAAATGCACTCCTCAAATGATAAAAAATAACATAGATGCAACCACTAGATAGAAGCAAATAGCAATTCAACCAACATATTATTACAATCTAAATAGTTGTAAGTAATTTAACAGTTAATAATTCAAATCAAGTTAGGATATCACCTAAGAGGTGAGTCGTTCTCGCTCAAACGCAAAATTTCTTTGAGAATCGTCGGAGATATACCCACACCGAAGAACTGAAAATCACGCCCAAGTTCTGGCACTAAACACCGACTGGTAGAGGTCGGATCTGCTACCTAATTGCTGTGAACTCTTTCCACTGGCTTCAGAACTCAGTTACGAACCCAACGCTTCAAACAGAACTCGAATCAGACTTCGAACTAGCCTGAAACGGTCTTCAGAAGCTTGCTGTACTGCACTGTTGACTGAATTGGCTCAGTCGAGTCAACCCGGCCGAGTTGACTCAGTTGCTCGAGTCTGGATTCAGTTGGAAACGGGCCTGATTGGGTCTGGTTCGTGGATCCGACTCGAATCAAACCCGATAAGCTAATAAGCTATTGGGTCAGGTCGGGTTTAAAGTAAACCCAAATGAATCCAATATAAACCCAACCACTGTCTCTCTTACTCTGCTTGAAAACTAGGGCTGCAGACGCCCTTCAGGTGTTGGCGGAGCACAGTGGCGAAGGTGGATGTCGGCACGACGATGGCGGTGGAGAGGGTTAGATCTGATGGTGTCGAGAAGATCGATAAAGGCAGAGATTTGGTGAGTTGTCGACAAAGGAGCAGTCGACGGAGATGGGGGCAGAGAGGGAGGAAGGAGGAGATGATGGTGCTGATGTTGGTGCTGCTGATTGAGAGGACGACAGAGATACTCAAAGTATGCTTGTGGAATCAGGTGCTCGCGAAGCCCTGGATTTGATTGGCGGCAATGAGTGAGGGATCACGGTGGTGAAGGATGTCGGCGAACTGGATCTTGTAGAGGGCGAGATTAGAGCTCTTCGTCGAGGGAGGAGAAGGGAGGAGAAGGAGGACTACACGATGGTGCTTTGGACTCATCGGCGGTTGTGGAGTCGGTGGAGTTGGCATGGTGAAGATGGTGGAGTTGGCGGCAGCTGTAGATGAAGATGCTGGTGGAGAAGACGAGGCAATGCTGTTCTCTGGTGGGAACACGACGGCGAGGCTCTCTGGCGCAGTTCTCTGGTGCAGTCGGAATCGTGGCAACTTCTGGTGATCATCGACGAAGTCTGGTGATGGAGATGTGTTGGAATCGACGAGTTCTGAGGAGATCTTGCAGAGGTGGTTGAGGAGATCTTGTGGAGGAGGACGTGGTGGAGAAGGTGTGATGTGGCGTCGATCGATCGATCTGGGAGGGTGATCTCGTCGTCGATTTGGGAGGGTGATCTCATCATCGATCTGGAGGGTGACGACGCCTGGAGGGCAGTGATGTGGCGGCATCGGGAGGGCAGTGGTGCGACAGCGTAAGAAGAGATGTTGGCGGCGAGTTACAGGTGGCTTTCGGCGTGATCTTGAGGGCGGCGGTGAAGTGCGGTGATGACGCTGGGGTGTTGGCGACGAGTGCAGGGGTTGGCGACTCTTGGTGAGAGATGAAGAGAGGAAGGGAGGAAGAAGAGAATGAACAATAGAGATTTGGATTTTTTTTTAATTTTCGGAGAAGGAAGATGAACAATATGACTTTGGAATTTCTGCTGATTTCTGAAGGAATTTTTTTTTGGGATTTGCTACAGTATTTTTTGTGTGAATAAATCTAGGGTTTGTTCTAGATCTAGGGTTTTGGAGAGGCTAGATATTTTTTGGAGCGGAGGAAGAAATTTGGAGGGAATTGAGACCAAAGCTTTGAACACAAACTGATGTAATACGGGAGGATGACAATTACTTTCAACTAAAAGAAATAGGAAACTAGGGTTTTGACAAGAAAATAAATAAGAGAAATTAGAATTTAAGAGCTAGATTTAAGAACTGAATAGATTTTAGGCTTCACACCCTTGAACCACGGGCTTCATACTTCTTACACCACGGACTTCATATCCCAATCTCAAGAGTTCAGGGCTCAAGAAATTTAACCGAAAAGTATTAATTCGTTCATTGCCTATCAAATAAGAAAGTATTGAGGCTTATTTATAGGCTTTATAAAAGGGCACTTCTCGGATATAACTGACGTGGTACTAAAATACAATAAAGTAACAATTAGGCTCAAAAATAAACTAAGGCAAAAAAACACTGGTGTGATGTCCTCATCAGTTACTATTGACAATGTAACAGTGTATAACAAATGTACTTACGCATACTGTTCTAGTGTCAATACAAAGATGAAGATCCTTGTTTATATGTTCTGCGTGCAAGTGTGTGTTTGTGTTAGTGCAGACATCAGAGTTCTCTATCAGCCATAACAAGAATACAAAATGGGATACACTTTTGTGTATGTGTCTTTGATAATGCAGATATCCAATATTCATACTTTTAAAAATCATTGTCATTGTATTTGTTTGCATCTTATTGAGTGGCATGCTTTTTCTTGGTTCTGTGGGCCTCTGGTTTCACATATAAGCAATCTTCTGTCTTATAGGAGCTCAAACTGCTTGGGATATGCTGTCAGAAGAACAGACTTTGAAACATATAAGTACAGGTTGTGAAGATCTGGATACCATACTCGGAGGTGGTATACATTGCAAAGAAGTTACTGAAGTTGGTAGGTCTCTCCTCCTAAAATGGATTTTTCCTGTTTAATGAATTTTTTCCATTATGAAGAAACTATCACTATGGTTAAACATGGATGTTTTGTTTCTGTAGAATATATATTTATATTGCAGATACATACACAAAGTGAGACGCTGTATTTAAATTTACAGAAGCATTTGTTTAAATTTAAAACAGTAGATGACTTGGGGACTTCTTCCACAAACTAGACAGTATATTCAAAGTCTCAAAGCCTAACAATTAGTTATCTGTCCGCATATGGATATGTGCAGAATTCCTCCCTGGCGCGTCATTTTTCTACTAATGCTCTTGTTTGTTTTCAACATAATTGATAATGCCAAATGCATTACTTTCCTAGTTGCTGATATATAGTTTTGTAGGTGGAGTTCCAGGTATTGGCAAAACACAACTGGGGTATGGCTCCCATCTTAGGGAATCTTAAGTGGTTAGCAATTTTGTATCAATGACTCTGCTCATACAGATATATACAGGATTCAGCTTGCAATCAATGTCCAAGTTCCAGTTGATTATGGTGGTCTTGGTGGAAAAGCAATTTATATAGGTAGACATCTGAATCAGTAACCCACTTTGATGGTCTCTAGTCAAACTTTTAGAAGGATAATGCTTTGTCTTGTTCCAGATACTGAAGGCAGTTTCATGGCTGAACGTGCTTATCAGATTGCTGAAGCATGCATCACAGATACTCAGAATAATTTTCTCCATCACCGAAAAGATTTTCAAAATTGTCAGGAAAAGATGCAGCCTAACCATTTTCTGGCCAATATATTCTATTTCCGTCTCTGCAGTTACACTGAGCAAATTGCTGTCGTGAACCACTTAGAAAAATTCCTTGCAGACCAGAAAGATGTAAGCTTTGGAATACTTTGGTAAATTGTTCAAACTTTTATTGAAAATCTATATTGATATTGTGATTATGCTATGCTAAATTTATCTTTTTTCCCCTTTAGGAATGTCATGCTTGGAGGACAGTTGCTCCGTCTGCACTGTTTTTTTTTGTGATTTTGTCTCATTAGATATTATTACTTTTGTCAAGAACTTTTGTGCACTGTCATGCACAAGAATTTCAATACAGATATTGGACATGCGATGGTGATTTTATACCTATGTGCAGTCTTTTCTATTGATGACTTTTAACTTTAGAGACTATGCATGCTGCATTTATAACTTGTTCGTGTCGGAGAACCAAATCAGAAAATTGAATTCCATTCTTCTTTGTTTGTCTGTTGGTGTTATTAGTGCAATTATACATCAAGTTATATGCCTTAAAAAGATTCTTTCCAATCAAGTTTCAAGCATGATGCGATTGCAAAAAGAGGCATGTGCTATGACAAAATCGGGCCCCTCGGGGAGCCTTTTTAGTGAAGACATATATGGACTGTGTTAGATATAATGGGTAATTCATTAGTTAGTAGAGCTAGTTGGTTATACATGATGCTATTTAGAGTCTTAGAGTCCTAGTAGTATCATGAATCATAATTTCAGTAGGATTTGGTTTATGTATGGGTATATATAGCAAAAGAATTCTCATGGTTCTATGTAATTGTATTTATAATTTTTTAAGTATCAATAAAGATACAATCATTTTGTAGTTTAACATGGTATCAGAGTTGCAATCCTAAGTGACACCCACATCTTCTCTTGTCTTCAACCAATCTTCTCCCTAATTTCTTTTTCTTCTTTTTTGTAAATTCTTCTCTACATCTTCTTCTACTTGTTTTCAAAACTTCGGAATAAAAAAAGGTCACTGCTTGTCGGCACTGTTCATCATGGGTTATTGGTCTTCGGGTACTGTTCATCAAATTTTCCTTTAGTTCATCTGTCTTTGGGAATTCACTTTTGACATTTCTTCGTTTACAATTTTATATTGTCCGGCAATTTGTTTTCCACAATTCATATAGAGTTTGACATTCTTTAATCGCTTTAGTTGTAAATCACCATCCTATAACATACTAAATATATATATATATATATATATATATATATATATATATATATATATATATATATATAGAGAGAGAGAGAGAGAGAGAGAGAGAGAGAGAGAGAGAGAGAGAGAGACTTGTGTCCTTCCAAAAGGATTTGAGCCCGAATCCTTCCAACTCAAATACAACCCTCCGACATTCGAATATAAGACCCACTCTGTTGAAGTTAATCTATATTATTTGAAGTATCTATAAATCAAAAATCAAGTGTTTTGAATACTTTTTACCCATCCATCAAGCGGCGCAAAATGGACGGCCGAAAGTAGTGAGTTTGTTAGATCTATGTCTTTATACATACAAATTCTCGTTCCGGCCATTTGATTATGATCTAAACATTTAAAAACCCTACAAACCAATTTTGTTAGGTTTCAAATGCTCTACACCATTAAACTAACCAACTCACTATTTATGCCGTCTGTTTTTCTCTTACTTGATGCGTGAGCAAAAAATATTTAAAACACTTGATTTTTGGTTTATAGATACTTGAAATAATATAGATCCAACTTCAATGGAGTGGATCTTTATTCGGATGTCGGATGTTGGTATTTGAGTGGGAAGAATTCAGCCTCAAATCCTTTTGGAAGGACACAAGTCTATCTCATATATATATTGAAAGATAAAGTAAATCATTGTTACTCTGAAAACAATAGTACATGTAATACATGCTGGTCAGCTACTCTGAAGTTGCTAATCTTGGATAACTATAGAGGTGAGAGGACCGTAGCCGTCAACCTCTATTATAGTATACCAAGTAAGAACTCAAATTGACCCAAGGCCTACAAATTAAAGTACTAACAATAAAACTATTTTATACATTCTTTTGCTGCTCATTTCTGTATTGCGGAATGTTGCTGCTGCTGCTATTGCACCCGCTGATTATGCTATAATATATATATTTCTTGAATCCACTTGAGCGATTAAAGAGAAATATGGCAAGTCAAAGATGGATCTAGTCCTACGTGGAATAAAAGAAAAAATGATTGAGTGTTTAAATATAATTAAATCCAAAACTTGGGTCATGAGGATTATAAGCATATAAAACACTTCTATTGAATTAGCGGTCCCGATATCATACTGATATCAGAGCTAAAAGTAGACCAAAGCTTATTTGTGGATGCATGGTGCTACAAAAGATTGATGAAGGAATTGTGGGTGAGCTTACTGCAAATATTTAATTGAGTTTAGGGATCAAAAAAATCAAGGGGTCTTGCACGTGAAGACCCGAATCAAGTTGAGGCACTAGAACAAAGTACAGGCTCGAGGAAAGATTAGGAATTGGAGCTGAAGGGGAAGTAGGCTCAAAGTGAAGTCGAGGTACTGGAGCTCAAATTAAGGTTTAATGTTGATCTTGGAGTACATGTGGTTCAAAAATAGGTTTGATTTGAGATTTGGTGTCTCAAATCAACTAGAGTGGTTAGAGAGGAGTATGATATGAGGCGTAATGGGTTTAGTCTCACACGAAATAAAAGAAAAGACGGTCAAGTGTTTAAATATGATTAGATGCAAGAATCTAATAGAGGGTTTTCCTTTGGGTCATATGTGTTGAGATTTAGCGCCTTAAATTCACTTGAGCAGCTAAAGAGGAATATAATAAGAGGCAAAGATGGGTTTAATTCTACATAGAATAAAAGAAAAGATAGTTAAGTGATGAATATGATTAGCTCCAAGACTTTAATAAGGGTTTTTCTTTTTTGGGTCATATAGATTGTAAGCATAATTAACTCATACTAAATTAGTGGGCCCGTTTGTCATAATAAAAAGGTATCATAGCTGAAGACGAATCATGCCTTATTTGTGAAGATATGATGCTACAAGCAATATAATGAAAAATTATTAGTGAGCTCAAAGTGAAGATTTGATTGAGTTGAGGAATCGAAAAAAATGTTAATAGTTTTATGTGTGAAGACTCGAGTCAAGTTGTGGGTCTAGAGCAAATGGATGGGCTCGAGGTGAAGACGATGAATTGGAGCTAAAGGGGAGTAGGCTCGGGATGAACTGGAGGTGTTGGAACCCAAACTGAGGTTAAGGTGGATCTTGGAGTACATAGAGTTGAAAACTAGATTCAATCATATTCTAGTTGAGAAATGTGGCAAGAGGCAAAGAATCTAGTCCAACATTAGGAAAATGGTATGTGTTTGAACATGATTAGATCCAAGATTCCAAAAGGAATTTACGTTTGGGTCATATGGATTCTAAGCATTACGCTTTTATTGAATTAGTGGGCCCATTGTCATAATAATATGGATTTTAAGCATACTTAACACTTCTATCGAATTAGTGGACAATTGTCATGACATGGCATATGAAGTCTGAAACTTAGTGCCTGCTAGAAATCCAGAACAAATACAAGGCTCATATAACCCTTAATTCCCATGCTCCAGCATTTCCAACTCCAACTTTATGGGTCAGAGGGGACTTAGACTTTTATCAATTGAATCATCCAACTTAAACATTAAGTTGGCCTCAAAGATTGAATGAAACATTGTAGTTGTGTCAATCAAATGATGTCAACTGCGTAAATTTGCAATACTAACATTCATAGTATAAGATGGACTCCATACAAAAGGAGATAAAATAGATAATTAGAACTAGATTTTTTCTCTAGACTACATGTTCTTCTACTGTCTATTAGAGTTTTAAAAATAGACGGTTCACCCTAGATGAAGATTAGCCTCTCTTTTTATATAGATAAAATAGAAAGAGAATTACAATAATACTCTTACTTGCTACATATTATACTCTATCTCAAGCTGGAGCAGAGATATCAATCATGTCTAGCTTGTTATAAAGACTAGAAAAAGATCTCCTAAACAAAGCTTTTCTCAACCAGAAAAATTAACAATAAATATTGAAACTATTGAAAACAATACTAGATTGCTGATGTCAAATCGCTGAATCATTAATCTCGATTACGGAGTTTCAGACCAAAGCAAGCTCAACCTGAGTCAAACCAAACACTTGCACGAAGACTGCATGAAAGTAGGTCTAGAATTTTAGAGCTTCCAAACTTGGTAGAAAAGAAGGTTGAGATATTCTCAAACTCAGTGCTCAGTAGAAGATGAGATTTTAGGAGATCCTCAAACGAGTAAAGATAGGTTTTAATGATTCCAAACTCAATATAACTATCAAATCCAAATAGAATGAGATCAGATCAAACAAAACCCATCAATGCGTCCAGAACACTGAAAAGAATAGGATTCAACTCTTAAATCAGCAAAATATGACTTCAATACACCAAGATATGACCAAAATAATTTCAGTCTTAAATTAATGAAATTTCAGACTGACATAATTGTTCATTATGAACACTAGCGTTGTTATATTGTTCACGTGAGCAATAATTTTTTTCTTTTCAGATCTGAATTGAATTCAAATCACATTAGATTTAAAGAAGAAAAAGAAAAAGAAGATAAGAAGAAGAAGGATGATGATGCTCGTGATGACGATAATGTGGAAGTTGATGGACGATGATGGAGGCACAAGCGGTGATGGAGGAGGGATCTCATGATTCCTGAAGGCATCGCTCCAGTACCATATTAGGGTTTTAAAAATCGACGGCTTGCCCTAGGTAAGAATTAGCCTCTCCTTTAAATACATGAAATAGAATTACAATAATACCCTTACTTGTTACATACTCTAATAATGTCAAACACATGCAAAATCATGTAAGTTGATTGTAAATACCACTTCACCCAAAAGGTTAAGCTAATCGATTGTGGGACAACTATGTATATCGATCAATTTTAACACTCCTCCCCCGCTTCAGCCTTCGAATCTGCCTCTGTCAAAATGTGAAATTTCTTAGATATCTTCTTTGTGTGTTTGACTGTGTAAAATAACCTTGAAATTCCCAGATACGGTGTCTTTCATATAGGTGACATTCCATTTTCTTCTTTGAACACTATATTGTTCTAATTTTGGTATTTAAAAAAAAAGTAATGTTCTAACTGAAATTTTCAGTTAATGCATAAAATAGATTTTGATGGTCATGACCTCAAGAATTGAGGGAAATGCATTGTATTTGAGTCTTGGCTTTATGTGTGCCTCAGAGTTGAATGCACTTTCCTGTAGAAAATTTATCATCTTTTCCCCTTTCTTCCTTATCTTTTCCGAAGTGTAGGAGAATCTGGAGGACGCCAACTGGACTATTAGGATTATGGTTAGCTCCACTTTTGTCAGTAGTTTCCTTGGCTTGGAGGTTGGCATTGATTATGAGAGGGTTGATATCAGGTCAACGCACACAAACTTGTCAAATCCTTCTGGAACCTTGCTTCACACCTGACCCCATTTGATGGGAAAACACTTAGACAATGATGATGATGATGATGATGGATCAAGAATTATATTATGTGTTATTTCAGTAACACTCAACTTCTATCATCAGGTTTTGCCACATTAGTTTCAAGAAACATTTCATGGAAGGTTTTGCTCTCCTTGCAATATTCTTGATCAGGAATTAAGGACTATTTCCTAGCACTACTATTAACAGCCCACTGTGAAAATTGCTCATCCTTCCAGTTATATTTCACAGTGGAACGGCAAACCTGTATGCAAATTTTCTCTTCACACTTATTGTCAGCTGCATATAGAAGACATCTACAGCTCAGTTTATTAGATAAATGTATGTGCTGTAACACTGACAGTGCTCTGTGTGGTAACTACCTCTTAATTTTTTTTTCTATTCAAACAATGTGTGAAATCATGTTGGGTTGTTATCGCTATTGCCTCATGGGTGGGCTATCTGTGATTATTAATCCAAATTCTTATGAAACTTAAGAGATCATTAACATATGATAATGCTGGAACATCTAATCTTACAGAAGTATCTTAGTGCATGATTTTTTATTTCTTCTTTGGTTTCTTTCTCTTTGTAGCTTATATGAATGACTATGTTTCATTTGCATTTTTACTGATATACTTGTTACATTAAGCTTTTCCTGTAAATCTTGCCACATTGTTTGTTTGACAATATGGTAATGAGCTCTATCCTGTTTGTTCTTTATTCCAAATTGATGTTTCCACAGGTGAAGATCATTATAGTCGACAGCATCACTTTTCACTTCCGCCAAGATTTTGATGATTTGGCCCTGAGGACTAGGGTACTTGGTGGATTGTCATTGAAATTGATGAAACTTGCCAAAAAATTTAGCTTGGCTGTGAGTAACATCATTATCTGAAATGAAAATTTTAATACCATCTTATATGAATTTGCCTTTAAGTCCCTAGAGCAAGGATTAATATAGCATCTTTCAAAGATCTATTAGTTGTACGATCTAAAGTTTTGAGTTATTTAGATGTGCTAATTTTCAAGTGTTCTACATATATGTGAGTATTAGGAAATCTGATGCAAATAGCTCGAATTAATTTTTCTGATCGCTGATCCACATCCACATTTTATATTAGAAAGTTATCTATGTCAATACCTAGGTATTGCAGGGTGGCACTTGACTTCATTAACTCTTTTGTGCCTCATCTATTTCTGCTATATCCTAAAAGCAATATTTGATTGTCTCATTATCTTCTCTTTTCTAAACTTTTCTTCTTTCTCAGTTTGATGGAATTACTATTATACATCTTTGTTTTCTGTGCTCTTTTTTTTTGGAGGGCCAGGGGATTTCACTGCTAGAATGTAAATAGAATTTATAGAAACTTCAACAGATGGGACGCATGTAGGATTTTCTTTTCTTTTCTTTTTGATAAATTTTTTATAGCTAACTCTTATGATTCAGTTTCCCCCCATTCCGTTGGTTTCTGGTGGCGCTTTAATGTAATAAATCAAATTTCCTGCTTTAATTATTTATTTAATCTAATTTTGCAATTATGATTTTTAATGGCAAAATATTAATAAATTGGCACATTCCAAATTGCTCGATGTGCTAGTAAGAGAGGAAAGATCTGTGCTATTTCTTCATCTTAATTTTTTTTATTAAAGAATAAACCTGCCAAGTATGTAACTTTAGTAGTACATTTAGGAGTTCATAATAGTTTGTAATCTGTTAACAAATGCAAATTTGATTGTGTTATTGCTTTCATGGCCACATAGATGGCTTCCATGTAGAGAACTTCTAGTACAGAATTGTTTAAAATAGTTGATTTGTTGTTTCAGCTGAATTTGCAGATTGAACCCACATTTTTCTTCTGTGCAGGTTGTTTTGTTGAACCAAGTAACTACCAAGTTCACTGAGGGCTCATTTCAGTTAACTCTCGCCCTAGGTAGCCTTTTAGTTCCTGCTGTTCTTCTTCAATCTTTTTCGTCTGATTTTCATCTTTCAGGAACTCAATTGTTCTTTGATTCATGTATTGCTCTTCTGATTTATGTTGTTAAAACTTGTGGCTATCATCGACAGTTTTCTACTTTCTGCATGCTTCTCTGGATGAACAACCTGCTGTTGCTCAATGGGCAAATTTGCTCTGTTGCTGACATTGAATTTACTTGATTGTGAGATGCATTCTACAGTGCATATCTGTGATCTATCTTTATCTGTGATCTATCTTTAACACAACATATATGGAAGAGGCTTCCAGACTGTTAGATTATGTAACTTATGTTCTGGAAGTTTGAGTAAAAATAGAACTCTAAAATTAGCACATTAAAAGAAAGATGGATTTACATTGATAAAGGTGCCTATTATTTAGCATTATATATGTACTGAATTTAATATGAGCTCGGCAATATTTCTGGCCTTTTCCCTGTATGAACCCACCCTTATTGTAACTTTATACATGCATAAATACATCATTTTGCTTAATTGTTATTACGCTGTTGCGTTTTATTTTCAAAACATTAAGTGGGCCTACAACATTAACTACTAGTTTAAGGGTATATTGACACTTCCATCATTAATTACTACTTTTAACCTAATAATCAAATTATTAGATAGTTAACCTCAAGAAATTGTTGACATTCAGCAGTGATTATCATGTCCATGGAACCGGTGTTTGAAAAGGCAAAAGTGTGTGGCTAACCGTTGGATCACTTTATAAGGTGAGGCGTAAGCCACAGGGGCCCAAGCCTCATGAAATTTCTATATTTTTATTCTCTAAGGTTTATAAATATTATAAGCATATATGAAAACGTGTAATGTTCTATAAATGGGTAAACCAGGTCAAGACATTAATCTAACTGGATGGAGAAGAGCCATAGACTACATGTCCTATTTTTAGCCACATGATCTTACTCAAGGCCACATGGATAAAGATTCACATAAAAACAAAAACAGAAAACACATATTATTGAAGAGATTGGAGAGAACAACTCTTAAAAGTAGATGTAGTACTTAGTTTTTAAGAGGGAGAATTCAACTGCAAATAAAAATGACAAAGAAAAACTGTAAATCAATTGCAAATTCAAAAAACACTATAGTACAAGTTGAATACAACAAAAGAAAGTAGAGGTTGGAATATTCACCGCAAAACACAAGATAGATGATCACTTGAGACACGAAAGAAAACATGGTTGCTTGCAACACTAGATGTTGTAGATGTGGAAGCGGTGAATGATGGTAAGATAGGTAGGGAAAAAGATAATACGAGATGCGAGCTTAAAAAATGCCCTTTCAAACAGTGGATGGAACATACAATGCTATGCTGCATACAAGATTACAAAGGCTGATGTATTGATTAGTTTTGGCATAATAGAAAGTGAGGGGCTTATTGTCTTGGGCCTTATAGTATGGCTGTATATATTTCCATTTCAATATTGCTCTGATCTCATGTTACATGAACTATAACCAGTGTATATGTTGGTTCCCTCTGTCTCAAAAGGTATAAAGAAACATAATGGTCCAGCCGTCCAGGTACGCGGTATTACAGTTTCCAAGCTTTGTCATGCTTTTGCTCTGTGGGGATTCATTGATAGCTTTTTAGGACCTAAAACTACCTCACTCATTAGGCCAGGTTCACAAAATGCATGATTGCCACATGAACTCCTAAATTTTATTATGCAACCATACAGCTGGCAGATTTCAGATCTTGCTAGTGCCTACCTATTTGCCCCAGCTAACTTTAAAGAATAGTCAAATTCCGAAGACAGGATAGCTGTATAGTTAGTTACTTTGATTATCATCATCAAAATTTGAAAACCGGCAGCACTAGGCAGATTGCTAAGTTGGTTTAAAATAATGAAAAACTAAGAAATACGAAAATAATATATATATATATATATATATATATATATATATATATATATATATATATATATATTATATATATATATATATATATATATATATATATATAATAAGTAATAATCATTTTAAGACATTCAACCTGATTGTGACCATGATTATCAACTTGATGATAGAGTTTATTATTAACTATAAACTTGTAATTAAATAAAATTGGATGTGTGCATGTGTGTGCTGTCATTGTTGGATGTCATACCGGTAGACTACATAAACATGCTTTTCTTCCGCCTACACCATACTTGGAACCTGCCAAGGGCAACAGGTCAGCTTAGGTAAGTCACCTGGATCTTAGGCACGGTGCCAAGGTGGCCTCTAGGCTGGGTAACATGTACACTTATGTCGTGAAGCCTGGTTGTGTGGGACACATGTCCAGACATGCATGCATATGCATATTTTAAAGAATTTTCTACGTGTTTGTGTGTCATGTCCATCTCGGCGTCTCCACATGCAACATAGTTTGGGATAGTGACTACATGAATTAGCTTGTACGTAGCTGGAGCTTTTTACCACACACCATTATAAAATTAGATCCCGGTTTCCTGTTTAATAGTTTGTATGTCAAGTGCTCTCTGGAAGCATTTTTGTGTTGGGAAGTTACACAAATCTAACTTTCCATTTTTGGTACGACTGATATTTGCCACGTGCAATGCACACACTGTCAATTTTAGTATCTTTACATCAAAGAGTGATAGGGAACATGGACTCAGAGAGAGACACAAGAATGGAGCAGAGCACATATGGAAAGTAATTAAAAGAAGTTGGGGTTTGTTTACAAACCCAGAGGGGAAGGACTGTGAGGTCCACACGTCTAGGGATAAGCAGTTTACTGTTTGTGTGAAAAGTGACTGCGTGACACTAGAGTTCTTTTATTTTCTGTTTTTGATTTATCTTGATTTGAATTGTCTAGTTAGTTCAGTTGGAGATGATGTTTGTTATCCGCATTTGTGCTTGTTTGTGAATTAGCTTACTAGATATCTTAACCCAATGCAGCCACCCCTTCCCCAAAATTTTCTTCCTCACTGCCTGCATTAATTGGTATGTGTAGACTTCAAAAATGGTTGATAAATCTTCAACGCTTCAAGCCTTTGAAGGTGATCGAGGCTTTGGAATATGAGCATAGAAAGTAGACGACTTCTCTGGGAACTTCTGAAATTTTCTTCTAATTGCCAGAACGTTGTGGTTATACGAGAGCTTCAAAGGTTGAGAAAGTTGATCTAGGGTGGCAAAAGGGTTATGTCAGGTTAAATTTAAATTGACCCTATTATGATTGACCCAAACTTGACCTTCTAATAAATGGGTCAATGCAGTCTACAAAAGCCCTGCCCACCCACAAATAGGGTAACTCGTTACTGACCTTCCCAACCCATTTACCACGGGTAAGGTTTGATATTGCTAGATGCAGGGTTTTCTTTTGAAAAATGAAATATGATATGTTAAGGCTAATATTTGAATGCAGTACAATAAGGAATAACGCTACACCCATTAACCAATTAGACACAATCAGCTGTGTTCAAAGTTTAATTTTGACTAGTTATATCTAAAGATTAGATTCATATTTAGGGGGAGAACATGCAAAGTCCAGGAACTGAACCGCACTCAACCAAAGCACTGATACTAACTCAGTGGGCAACACCTCAACAAAGATAAAGTGCAAATCCACATTTTTATACAGGTTCTTTTTGGGAAGAAGCGGGTCAAGGGTCATAGCAGAACCAGTCTCATTTATTAAGCGGGTAAGTCAGATTTATCTGGTTATAACCTTGTACCCTTTAAGATGACTTATGCCCGTAACTTGTTGGATTTGGGTTTTCTGGTTGGGTAAAAATTGCCACCCAAAGGTGATCTTCTGCAAGCTAAAGAAGATGAGGACCGTGGGCTTGTAGATTGGAGCAAATCATCCATAGAATTTGCCAAGCCTTTAAATTGATAGTGCAAATGATAGAAAGCGTGACTCAATTTTATTAATTTGTTGCCTTGGCGTTTCTACTTCATCACAGTGTTTGCATTTCTTGAGAATAAGATTCACAATGTGGAAGGGAATTGATGCAGGCTTGAGATTTTAGGATTTTATTCAGTGTTACATGGACACGGGTGTCAAGTGTTCGAGTGTCAGAGAGTCTCTGATATGGGAACCTTTCAAAAGTCAGATACAGGAAAGACGCCTATATTTTGTAGATGTGCATGGATATATATACATAGCCATGTATGTGATGAGTAATCAACTAAGCAAATTAGGCCTGAGTTCAAGAAAATGTCGTCACATTTACTCCATAACCTAGTATTTGTATGTTGTATACAAAAGCTCTAAGATTGGTACAGAACTTGAACCTTGTCGTAGTTTTATTACTTTTAGTGTCATGAGTGTTCGAGAAGTGTCCTCATGTTGCTTACTGTCTGAGTGCCCAACGCGTCGAAAAGCTTAAAATTTGAAATGTCCTGGTTAAAATGATTTTAACTTAGAACTAAATCTTTAATTTCAGTTTGCAAAACCAGATTTTAGATTAGGTAGAGTGTTTGGTTGAGAATTTGTAGGGATAGGATATGGTTGTTTGTGTAGCGGTTCTTATCCACGGAACAGTAACCAAATGGTAGTAAAGTTGTTTTATTTTTTCTTTTAGACCTATCTTGAATTGTTTGGTTTGTTTAGTTTGGAATGATGTTTATCCTTAATGTTTCATCTTGTAAATCTTATTAAGGGTTTTATCACATAACATAAAGTAGGAACGATGTACTAAATAATTGCATTCCCCTATCTCCCTATATTTCTTTCTCCTTCTGCCCACACTATTGTTAGGAAATATTAGTGTTAAGAGTCCTATAGTACCTAATTAGGAGTCATATTTCTTTAGGCATTAGGAGTCCTACTCATATTTTAAATTGTAATTGTATTTGCGTATAAATAAGAATATATGAAGAGGACTCATTAAGTCTCTAATTTTTATAGTCTAAATTGTAGGTTCACCTAGAGGGGGGGGGGGGGTGAATAGGTGAAGGCTAATCTAATGGTCACTTAATGATGAATGATGCGGAATAATGCGGAAGCTAAAAACAAATATGACCAAATAAAACTTCTTACACTAAACCCACGTATAACCAAAGAGTGTTGCCGAATTCCCCGTGAAGGGCTCTGGACAAACTCTTCTAGATTCCCCTTGAATGAGTTGAGGTGCCGCGTTGGCTCTCTTGGTTGAATACAAGTGTTAGCAAACAATCCCAAGCAATATATCAATATGAGCACAAGGAATATATCATGCATATAAAGGTAAAGACAAGATAAGTAATGCAAGATATAAACAAGGAGATAGAGAGAGAAATGGCAATCGCAAACACAAGGGTATGTTTCGAGGTTCGAGCACACTTGCTCTACATCCCCGCCTTCGACACACGAAGGATTTTCACTATGCAAGATCCCAATGGATCTCTCCTCGGTGCCGCAATACCTACAAGCCCTCGGACTCCCTAGTCCCGTACACACGCAAGCTCACTAACTCGCCGAGGCCGCACCTCAAACACGAAGTTCGCACCCGAACTCGAAACAATCGAGTCCACACTTGGACCCGAAACAATGCGAACACAACCGTCCGCCTCCTCAAATGAACAAAGTAGAACTTTGGTGATCACAACTCTTGATCACCTAAAATCCTCTCACTACAACACTCCTATAAGATGAATAGATCAATGGATGCTCAAGTGTTTGTGTGAGAAAAACTAGGATGAGAATGGTGGAGGAAAACTCAAAGACTTTCTTTTAAACTCTCTTGATAAAACTTTCCTTTGATAGGAAATATTAGCTCACTATTTTGTGAAGAAAAAACTTCTGAAAAGAGTGAGAAAAACTGGCTCTAAAATTATCTCCAAATCTTGTGTAAAACAGCCCCCAAATGACCCTTTATATAGAGTCTGAAAAACTAGCCGTTGGGGCTCTGTCAGAGCTGCCGGTCGACCGCCAACGGTCAGAAAATCCGACCGTTGGAGCCACGGTCGACCGCCTGGGTCGACCGACCCACTGGAGCTGAGAGTCGAACTCTCTGTCGGTCGACCCGTACGGTCGGCCGAAATTTCCAGAGAGCAGAGCTCTCTGGAGCGGTCGACCGGCACGGTCGGCCGTCCTCCAGTGCACAAAGGCGTGCGCGTTTGTGCACGTCGGTTGACCGGTCCGGTCGGCCGACTCAGTATTAGTCGACTACAAAGGTAGTAAGTCGACTTATTCGAAGCCTGAAACAATTTTCTGGGATAAAAAAGTTAGTCTTTTGGCTCAAATAAAATCCCATAAAATACTTAGAAAATCTGCAAAAATAGTTTTACCAATATACTTTGATATACAAAACATGCTTGCACAAAATCAAGGCATGTTATAAAAGATTGGACTATTTTTGTAACTTGGAAATATTTGGCTTATGATAAAAACTGTATTTTCCAAAACATGTTTTCTAAACTTTGTTTTTCCAAAACATCTTCAAAATACAAAAACAAGATATTATAATTCATTTTAAGGCATAGTGTGTATGGATATGATCCACTACACAATCAAGATGAAATATCTATGTTTTTGGCATTAAGCTCTAAATATGGTTTTGGTTAAAAGATAAGTATATGAGAAACACCAAAAACCAACTAGTATTTTTTCAAAATGAAAAATCTTTTCTAAACCACAAAATCTTTATGAAAACAATTCTATCAAGAGTGTGTGTGCAAGGTATACTTAAGCAATCCACCAACTACTCTATCCTTTACATTTTTAACTAAAACAAAAACAAAATCTTATACCTAGACACAAGTCTTGATCTTGAAGTCTTCCCTTGAAGTCTTCTCATCATCTTGACTTGGTCCAAGCTTGATCCAAAAGCTTCTTGGATCACACCGTGCTAGCTCCAAATCTTGACATTTTATCCTTTGTTGAGCTATGCACCTACTAAGATCTTGATAATGAATCTGTCACTAATTAAACACAAGATCATTAGTAAACATAACTTCATGAGTTGATCATCATCAAAACTAGGGTGATAGGCCTTTGGGCCAACAATCTCCCCTTTTGATGATGACAAAACTCATGGAGTTATATATGCATGGATTAAAGTTAAGCTTCAAAAAAGCTCCCCCTTAACTCATGCATAAACATAAATAATAATATATGACAATGAAACTCATGAATAAGTATGCAAATGATGGGATGAAACAAAATCAAATTCAAATCAAATTCTTTTCTCCTATTTGCAAAAACAAAACTATATATACATAAACATAAATCTTTCTCAAACATGCATATAAACTTAAATACTTCTCCCCCTTTTTGTCAATCATCAACAAAGGGTTCAAAGTAAAATCAAATTAAACAAATTTTTCTCCCCCTTTTTGTCATAAACAAAGAGATCAAGAAGGGGTAATACAAATCAATCAATAAAATGTTATATGCTATAACATTCATGAAGAGGAAGACGCTAAGTTAGCTTCCCTACACATATGCATTACATGAAAAAGGGATGACAAGCCCTAACTCACATAACACATATTATGTAATGCATAAGAGGAGATGTGAAGCTCCCCCTACACACGTATATCATATAAAGAAGAATTGTCAAGCTCCTCAATTTATAATATACTCAACATGAATCTATATGTAAGAGAGATGTTAAGCTCTCCTTGCATATAAGAAATACAAATAAAAAAATGTTTTTTTTAATTTTTCTTAAACAAAATTTTTAAAGGTATCAGAGCTTTAGTAAAACAAACAAATTTTATGATACCAAATTGAAAATAATCATTATTGTAAATCATATTGATACCAATTGACATTTAACAAATATGAAGTTGAAACATATTGATACCAATAGTAAACATAATGATCAAAAATTTTATTTTTCATCATAAACTTTGTGCTTTTAAAAATGTGAACAAATTGAAAGTTAAGCACATGAAAATCATATATATGTATGAAATGAGTATACCAATTGACATTGATACATACATATATAAGAAACAAAATATGAGTATATACAAAATAAGTTCATATTGATACCAATTGAAACGATTCAAAGATACCAATTGACATAACAATAAGATCAAGTGTATAACTCATAACCTACCACCCTACATATGCTCAAGATAGAAGATTTTCAATGAAACATATAAGGCATAATCGCCCATCCATCCTCCCATAGAGGTAGGAGTTTTCAAAAATAAATTTGAAAAATAAGCTTTGTTTGAAAAACTCTACCAAATGAGGAACAATAACTAGTTAAAATAATTTTTGAAAAACTAGTTAAAGATCCTTCAAAAAACATGAAATCAAAGCATATGTATATTTCATGAATCATACCAAATACAAGAATTGACACTCGATCTATGAAGCTCAAAAATATGTTCATGAATCAAAGTCATGACAAAAGAAATAAAGTGTGAGTGTTCAAAAGTCATGTAAATAGCATTTTCATGAAAATAGACATTGAAGCTCAAACAAACATGAATCTTATTTTTAGACAAGACATGAAATTTTACTCATTAAAAATAAATCATGAAAATTTATTTTTCATTAAAACACTAATCTTCATGGTATATGTATGATTATCCAAAACTAACAATACACATGCATATCCCAAACATAAAAGAGTCTATCAAATGTATTTGCATGAAGGCAAGAGACTCACGGGTATACATGTATATTTATTAGATTTGAATTAAAAATACATATACATGAAGTAAAACATAAAAATTGGCAAAGCATGTATAAATGAGAATCATCAAAACTAGTATATACATGTGCATATAGTGGGTACAAATGAGCATGAAGTGCAAACATATATAAATCACGTGTAACTCACTATTTGTACATGTATAAAACAAGTTTTGATAAAAATTACATCTAAGCATGTTTTACCACATGAAGCACATAAAGACATAAAACATGAACATGCTATGAATATGATAAATGAACTAGCATGTACATAAAAAGTAGGAGTTTAGAGATCGTTACCAACTCCAAAACTCCAAACATGGTGGTTGACCCACCAAAACTCCTTGATAGCGATGCATCTATATATGTGTCCATCAAGTCCAAGTGCATCCACCATCAAGGCACCAAATCTCTCACGTCTTGAGAGATCCCTCACCTACATCAAAAACATGGGGTGGGAGTTTTGGTACCCATTTTTTCTTGGGTCCACGGGGGTTAGCATTTAATGGAACCCAACAATTTTTCTTAGCAAAATTTAAAGCATATACTTATCATAACAAAATTTTGCTAAATGGCATTTGCGGCCACAATGTGTACACTTGTACACCTTAGTATGCTTATGAGTGTATTTGTGATGTGGCGTGCAGCATAAGCAAATGCATGATGAGAGTGATGTGCATGAACATGAGGAGTTTGTTTCTTTGCAAACAAGGACTCTAACCTAGTATGGTTAAATGCACACGAGTTCAAAGTTGAACTCAAACTATCTATTTTATTTTTCAAAACTTTTATCTCATTAGTGGTGGCATGTAAAGCATGATGAGATAAAGAATCATTTTTCTTTTTCTTTCGAAACAAATTCTTTTTCTTTTCACAAATCTTTCTTTTTAAAGAATTATTTTCTTGAAAAACAACTTCCTTTTGTTTTTCCACCAAATCAATTTTATCTTTCAAAATCGTGTTCCCTTCACAAAGATCATTTAATTTAGACATAAGGGAAACATTCTCATTTTTCAAATCTTTATTTTCTTTTTCTAAACATGCAATGTTACTTCTAAATGTATCATGTTCTACATGCATGCAATCAAGTTTCTTTTTCAAATTTTTATTATCTTTCTTAATCATGTCATATTTTTCAAGCAATAATTGACAAAATGTAGAAAGCTCTTCATATGACATGTTATTATCCTCATCCTCGGATTCGGAAGTTACCTCAAGGGGTTTATCCCCTTGGACCATATAGCACAAGTTGGAGGTATTGCTTCCAACGTCCGAATCGCTCCCCGCATAATATTGATCTTTTCACCGAGGGAGATGAGGGTATTCCAAACTACAAAGGCCGAATCAAAGTTAGAAACTCTAGATAAATAAACATCATCTAGGGTAGACTTTAAAGCATGAAGGGCTTTTGCATTAGCCTCAGAATTCTTACAATCTAAATAATATGCATTATTAGTAGTGGCAAGATAAACATGATAACCTAGGGCTTTGAGGTACAAGGACATCTTCACCTTCCATATATGGATGTTAAGAATGTCAAACATGGGTGGTGACATGAAGTCCATGGTGTGTGTACAAAATAATGTGATTAGCCTAAAAATGAGGATCTTTAACTCTAGGTTGTTAGACCAAAATCAGAGTACCAAGCTCTGATACCAATTGTAGGTTCACCTAGAGGGGGGGTGAATAGGTGAAGGCTAATCTAATGGTCACTTAATGATGAATGATGCGGAATAATGCGGAAGCTAAAAATAATTATGACCAAATAAAACTTCTTACACTAAACACCACGTATAACCAAAGAGTGTTGCCGAATTCCCCGTGAAGGGCTCTGGACAAACTCCTCTAGATTCCCTTGAATGGGTTGAGGTGCCGTGTTGGCTCTCTTGGTTAAATACAAGTGTTAGCAAACAATCCCAAGCAATATATCAATATGAGCACAAGGAATATATCATGCATATAAAGGTAAAGACAAGATAAGTAATGCAAGATATAAACAAGGAGATAGAGAGAAATGGCAATCGCAAACACAAGGGTATGTTTCGAGGTTCGAGCACACTTGCTCTACATCCCCGCCTTCGACACACGAAGGATTTCCACTATGCAAGATCCCAATGGATCTCTCCTCGGTGCCGCAACACCTACAAGCCCTCGGACTCCCTAGTCCCGTACACACGCAAGCTCACTAGCTCGCCGAGGCCGCACCTCAAACACGAAGTTCGCACCCGAACTCGAAACAACTGAGTCCACACTTGGACCCAAAACAATGCGAACACAACCGTCGCCTCCTCAAATGAACAAAGTAGAACTTTGGTGATCACAACTCTTGATCATCTAAAATCCTCTCACTACAACACTCCTATAAGATGAATAGATCAATGGATGCTCAAGTGTTTGTGTGAGAAAAACTAGGATGAGAATGGTGGAGGAAAACTCAAAGACTTTCTTTTAAACTCTCTTGATAAAACTTTCCTTTTGATAGGAAATATTAGCTCACTATTTTGTGGAGAAAAAACTTCTGAAAAGAGAGAAAAACTGGCTCTAAAACTATCTCCAAATCTTGTGTAAAACAGCCCCCAAATGACCCTTTATATAGAGTCTGGAAAACTAGCTGTTGGGGCTCTGTCAGAGCTGCCGGTCGACCCGTACGGTCGACCGCCAACGGTCAGAAATCCGACCGTTGGAGCCACGGTCGACCGCCTTGGTCGACCGACCCACTGGAGCTGAGAGTCGAACTCTCTGTCGGTCGACCCGTACGGTCGGTCGAAATTTTCAGAGAGCAGAGCTTTCTGGAGCGGTCGACCGGCACGGTCGGCCGTCCTCCAGTGCACAAAGGCGTGCACGTTTGTGCACGTCGGTCGACCGGTCCGGTCGGCCGAATTCAGTATTAGTCGACTACAAAGGTAGTAAGTCGACTTATCCGAAGCCTGAAACAATTTTCTGGGATAAAAAAGTTAGTCTTTTGGCTCAAATAAAATCCCATAAAATACTTAGAAAATCTACAAAAATAGTTTTACTAATATACTTTGATATACAAACATGCTTGCACAAAATCAAGGCATGTTATAAAAGATTGGACTATTTTTATAACTTGGAAATATTTGGCTTATGATAAAAACTGTATTTTCCAAAACATGTTTTCTAAACTTTGTTTTCCCAAAACATCTTCAAAATACAAAATCAAGATATTATAATTCATTTTAAGGCATAGTGTGTATGGATATGATCCACTACACAATCAAGATGAAATATGTATGTTTTTGGCATTGAGCTCTAAATATGATTTGGTTAAAAGATAAGTATATGAGAAACACCAAAAACCAACTAGTATTTTTCCAAAATGAAAAATCTTTTCTAAACCAAAAAATCTTTTATGAAAACAATTCTATCAAGAGTGTGTGTGCAAGGTATACTTAAGCAATCCACCAACTACTCTATCCTTTACATTTTTAACTAAAACAAAAACAAAATCTTATACCTAGATACAAGTCTTGATCTTGAAGTCTTCCCTTGAAGTCTTCTCATCATCTTGACTTGGTCCAACCTTGATCCAAAAGCTCCTTGGATCACACCGTGCTAGCTCCAAATCTTGACATTTTATCCTTTGTTGAGCTATGCACCTACTAAGATCTTGATAATGAATCTGTCACTAATTAAACACAAGATCATTAGTAAACATAACTTCATGAGTTGATCATCATCAAAACTAGGGTGATAGGCCTTTGGGCCAACATAAATCTTCTCATGGTATCAGAGCCTTATGGTTCTTGATCCTTTGCAACTTTTATCATCGTCGTCTTCACATACCATCGAAAAATCATCTAAGACATCTCCGTCTTCTTTTTATCTTATTTTTTCTTTTTCTTCTTTTTCAAATCTGATTTGAATTCAGATCTGTAAAAAAATAAAAAATTACTGTTCACGTGAACATTACTGCAGAATAGTAACAGTAAAAAATAAAAATAAAAAAGGAGAGGAGGATGTTTGGTATTTGTTAGGTTATTCTGTATTTGGAATATGCATTCTTTTTGAATATATAGAGTTTGGTGATTTTATATGAGTTTTAGATCCTGAGTGAGGATCATTTGTTTGGGTTATATTGGGTGTTTAGATCCTGAGGGGGGATAGTTTGCTTAGGTATTTTGGCGTGTTTAGATCCTGAGGAGGATCAGTTTAAGAAAAGAGTAAACAAGTATGACAGAAGAGGAATATACACACCAATAGTTTCTGGCATCTCAATAATTTCAACAATTTCAGATGTTTCAGCAGTTTCATGTTGCCCAAATGTCATCTTGTGATCAACTTGCTCAACAATTTCAACAGTTTTTTGTTGTTTCAGCAGTTTTAGGTTGCCCAAATGTCATCTTGTGATCAACTTGCTCAACAATTTCAACAGTTTTGATGTTTCAGCAGTTTCAGATTGCTCATGGCATCTTCTTCCTCTGAAACTGCTCTGGTCCAAACATGTAAACTTCACAATTTGTCTTGCATCATCTTCTCCTACTTGGATTACACATTCCGGGATTTTGATTACATGACTCAGAACAGAAGTATTATGTCCTCTCCTATTTCGACATGCTCTTTCCCTTCTGTTACATTAGCTGGTGGTTTTACTTCTTCTATCCAAGTCATAGGAATTGCTAATACTACATTTTCTCTATCATCTGTACGTTATGTTCCAAAGTTTTCTTTCAGTTTGCTATCAGTTAGTAAGATTACTATGACATTAAATTGTTGAGTAAAATACTATCCTATGTTTTGTGAATTTCAGAAACTTGAAATTAAGAAAATGATTGGCCATAGGCATGAGAAAGACAGGTTATATTACCTAGATTTGGTCTACAAAACCAATGGAGTTGGTCTCCAATCTAGTGGTATGCTTTAGTTCTTTAGCATCATTATCGGTTAGGTCATCCCTCTATCAGTTTTAAAAGTTCTGATTCCTGAGTCTAGTCAAGCCGAGTCTTTAGAATTTGAGTCTTGTTAGTTAGAGAAGCATTATCGAATGTCTTACCCTAGTAGAGTCAATAAATGGGCTAATCATCCATTTGATTTGGTTCATTCAGATGGATGGGGTCCATATTTAACAAAATTCAAACTTGGTTTTCAATATTTCAATATTTTATGGATGATTACTCGTGTGTTGTTTTATCTCATGAAATCTCGTTCTGAGATCTTTTCTATATTCAAAATTATTGTTTTGAGATTAAAACCCAATTAATATTTTTGTGAAAATCTTAAGATTTGATAATGCTAAGGAGTATTTTAGTTCATTTTTCATAAATTTTATAACTGTATGACATTATTCATCAATTCTTCTGTACAGACACTGAATAATATGGTGTTGCTGAATGTAAAAACTGTCATTTGTTTGAAACTACTAGCACATTGCTTATTCCTAAGAAAGTTCTTAAATATTTTTGTAGTGATATAGCTCTTAAAATATACTATTTAATTAATCGGATTCTTTCTATTTTGCAAAATCAAATCTTATATTCGGTTTTTTGTTCTAAATTTCGTGTGACCAAAGATTTTTGGGTGATGTGTTTTGTTTAGGACAATGATCCTCATAAAACTAAGCTAGATTTTCGTGCTCTCAAATGTATTTTTTTTGAATATTTTCAAACATGTATTGGTGTTATTGTCCTTCACTGGATCATTTTCTTGTTTCAGCTGATGTCACATTTTTTAGTCTAAATCCAAGCTTGATAGTGAGTCTTCTTTTTAGAGTCTAAGGACGACTATATGTTTTTCCTTGTTCTGGATCCACTAGTCATGTAAACTCCATCAGTTGATATAGATATAGGTGCATTACCACCTGTACATGGAGAACCAAAACTCCCTCACCAATTTAGAGAATAAACTAGAGTCTTCACAAGACATACTTCTCTTGCACCTGTGCCAACATCTTTTGCTATTTCAATTTTCTGTACACAAACCGATGAGAATAGATTTACATTACCCTCTAGTGATACTACTATTGATTTAGTATTTCTGATTATGATCTTATTATTGTCCTTCGTAAGGGTAAACACACTTGTACATCTCACCCTATCTCTCGCTTTATATCTTATTCACACTTGTCTATTTTTCATGCCTTTATTTTTTTTTTGGATTCATATTCTGTTCCCAAGTCTGTATCAGAAGATCTATCTTTTCCAGGTTGGAAGGATGCCATGAAGGAAAAAATGCTAGCTCTAGAATAGAGTGAAATCTAGGATATTGCGGTTCTTCCACAACTAAGAAGGCAATTGAATGTTGATGGGTGTACAATGTGAAGCTAAATCCTGTTGGGTTCTTGGCTTGATTGAAGGCTTGTCTGGAAATCAAATAATGTTATTCTCAAGTGTATGGCATGTATTATCAAGATACCTCGCCAGTTGCAAAGCTGATATCTGTGTGAATTTTTCTTTTGGTTATGACTGATCACTAGCCCCTCCATCTGTTAGATGTCAAGAATGCTTTTGTTAATGATGTTTTTGACGAGGAGATTTACATGAAGCAGTCACATGGTTTTGTCTCAGGAGAGTCAAGGAAGGTGTGTAGGTTGAAGAAGTCTTTGAATGGTTGAAGTAGTGACCGAGAGCTTGATTTGGGCGATTTGCCTCTGTTGTTAGGGCTTTTGGTCTTTCTCGTTCTTAGAATGATCACTCTGTATTTTGGCGAGAATATCAAAGGAAGAGGTTACTCCTTATAGTGTATGTAGCTTATATTGGTATCAGTGGTGACAATACGCAAGGGATTGCAAATCTGAAGTGTTTGTAGCTTATATCGTTATCACTGGTGACAATGTGCAAGAGATTACAAATCTGAAGTGTTTGTAGCTTATATCGTTATCACTGGTGACAATGCGCAAGGGATTGCAAATCTGAAGTGTTACTTACAGAAGCATTTTCAGGAAAAAAAAAAGACCTTGGATCTTTGCGGTACTTCTTAGGCATAGAAGTAGTTATGTCTAAGAGGGGAATTACACTTTCATAGAGGAAGTATGTACGTGATATGTTCTTTGAGGCAAATATGTTGGGGTGCAGAGCTGTCGATGCATCCATAGAAGCTAATGTCAAATTGCTATCAGATCAGGAAGGGATCTTAGATGCTTCTGGCACGTATCATCGGTTAGTGGGTAAGCTGACTTACCTAATGGTAATTAGACCTGATTTTATATTTGTTGTGAGTGTTATAAGTCATTTTCTCTCAGCACCAAGGACAACTCATTAGGACGCAGTAGTACTGATTCTCGGGTACTTAAAGAAAGCTCCTAGTAAAGGGCTTTTATATTCAGATTGTGGACACACTAGAGTTGCTGGTTTCTTAAATGTTGATTGAGCAGGATCACCCGCTGATAGACGATCTACCACAGACTTGCGTTTTTTGGAGAAAATCTTGTGTCATGAAAAGCAAGAAGTAGAGTGGTGTCACGATCTAGTGTGTAGTCAGAGTATCATGTGATGACGAATGTAACTCGTAAATTAGTTTGGATAAGAGACTTGTTGACTAAGCTCTCAGAGTTCTATGAGGTTATGCTGTCATAATCAGGCCGCTGCTCACATAGCTGAAAATTTTGTATTTCACGAGTGCACAAAACATATTGAAGTGGATTGTCTTTGGTATGCCCGAAGATAAAAGAGAAGATTATTCAAGCTCAACATGTTTCAGCCGGTCATCAATTGGCAAATCTACTTACAGTCTCTTGGGAAGATACGATTATGTAGCACAGACATTTCTATCACGGAGCGGTGTCATGTCCGAAACGTGTTCGACACGCGTGTCGGACACGTGGCAGGACACGTGCCATGTGTATTTCTTAGAATTTGCCACGTGTTCATTTCAACATTACCGTGTTCGTGCAACATAGGATACGAGTTGATTTTATTTGTGACCAACTGCACATATATGATGTATATGCTCTAGCTTGAGTGAGTTGTATTAGGAGTTCTATAGTTACCTAATTAGGAGTCATGTTTCTTTATGCATTAGGAGTCTTCATATTTTGAATTGTAATTGTATTTGCATATAAATAAAATATAGAGAGAGGACTCAATAACTCTCTAATTTTCATAATTTAAATCTTCTCAACTACTGTAGGAGATTAGAAGCTAATTGCAAAGTTAATCAAACTAAATATATTTGACAGTTGAAATTAGAAAAGGGAATTGAAAATTTGTGTTTGATTCCAATGTATAGTTCTGATTCCAGAAAATAGGAAATTGGGTTAGTAAGCATGGCTTGAAACCTGATTGGTAGAGGGAAAGCCGAAGAAAAGAAATGCTGTATGGGAGGAGTAAATTAATCTCAAAGCCTTTCCTCCCTTATTTTTGTTTGGCTGTTGGGCTTAGAAAGGGAATAATTTGAAAAGGATAGAGAAATGTGAAAGGACAAGTAGGGCAAATGAGTATTTTTTTGGCCCATTCCTCCTGACTTTCCCCACTTTTGCAGGGATGGGAGCAGGCAAGAGAATAGTCTGACCTGGAAAGGGTGAGCTGCTGAGCATAAAAAATGGAGTTATAGTCCCTTTCTGTGAACCGGACTGCCAAACGACCTTGGAAATGGATTTTCCTCCACTTCCCATCCAATCCCTCATCCTGCATGAAGACGGGCTAAATTGAAGAGCCTCCTACAAGATGGTTAGCTAGAAACTTTGATCACTTTTTATTCGCTCAATCGTGCATGGTGTGCGCGTGTGTGTGGTGGTGGTGGTGGGGGGTGAGTTCAGATGGGAAAATTCTGTTTCAAATGCAACAGAGTTGCATGATCTTCTTTTTGAAGTTTATGCTGGGTGGTAATTTACCTGCTGAGGAGTTGTGAGTCTGAGCCTCTTCATTCATTTATGAGCTACTTTAGTGAATCTAGAAGAGTAGGAGAGCTGCTCAATTTTGGATAGATGAAGATCCTGTAACTGAATATACATGATAAAACCATAATCCCTAACTTCAAGACAAGTAAATATTGCTCTGATCCCTAATGCCTAATTATTAAGGAAATACTGAGAGGATAAGATGGGGATATCATGTTACAGAGATATAGTCCTTATTTGAATCAGGTATTATTAATTCTCTTGTTTAAATACCTTTCATATTATTATGTGTGCAAAAGAAAATAGAAGTTGGAAAGAGCTTGAAAGAAGAACATATCATCGATAATGTAGTTGTGGGGTTGTATGCCCTGCCGTGATCTCATGATGTCTTTCACTGTGGGCAGTGGGCATACATATATTGAAGTAGCATGTCATTAGAGTTTGGTGCTACCATGGATGGTGCTTAGTTGCAATTGGTTTAAAATTTCTAGTACTATGGATTTCAAGGTTAGAGGGGGTGGCCTATTTTTTTTTGGGTATTTAAAAATTTTACAGCAGATCCAAGGATGAAGATGTTAGTTTTAACACTATAGTTCAGTTGTTTTGAGATACTGCCCATTTGGTCCCTTTGACATTCTTAGGAAATTTCATGCCATTCCTGGCAGTCTGATTATAGCTATTACCTTAGCTTGATGTGGAGCAATGAACTAAGACTGTTCCACAGTTTATGAGACCAGATTTTATTACAATTTCCATTATGGAGTAAAGCTCACAAATTGCATCATGTCTCATGAAAGTCTTTAAGGGACCTCATAAATCAGTTGAGCACATTCCCAGCCTCTAAATTTGTCTAGTACCTACTTAATCTATTAATGGAACAAGATATTACAAATCTTGTAGAATTTCCAAATGATTTATTTACCTGAGAGTGTATAAGTTATGCTTCTATTCAATGTTTTCTTGCTGGGTCATGCAAGATTGAAAGGGAGTGGATTTAGGTTCTCTCTCTGAGAAAATAGGGTGGAGCAAAGAGCTCCAGCCATTACATATATATTAATATAAAAATAGGAGTAAATTAGTTCAACCATCATAAACCAAACCCCCCCAGCATCAGGACAAGTTCCTAAAAGATACAACCCTTGCATCAACCACATCAATCAACATAAAAGAAAACATACTTACTACAACCCAAGAGAAAAGACCCTTCTAACAACCAGCTGCATATAGCAGCACCTAATCTTCCATCTCATCATCCAGAGAAATGACAGCCAAACTGTGAATATTACCAACAAAAGCTCCATCAGCAGCAGGATAAACTGCAACATCTCCAACAGCAGCTTGACCATCAGAAGCTTTAAAAACAGGAAAGCCACCAGAAGCAGCACCAGCCCCCTGATGAGAAGCAGAAAGACCATGCTGAACAGCTGAAGCACCTGAGCCAGAATAGACGGAGGATCTGTTTCTTGCATAAAAGTAAGGACAGAAGCATTGACCTTCCAAAGGCAAAGTTAATGTACCTGCCCAAAAATCTGCAAAATAGAGAATAGAAGTCAAGAAGATCATCAACAGTTTAACTTTATGATTGAAAACTTTATTTTTTCTCTCTCCTTCCAAACCACCCAAACCATAGCCATCCTGACCGTCTACTTTTAACTTTCCAAATTTAGGTTTTCGATCAATGTAATTTTTAACTGTTTTGACATGACATTTTTATTGTCTTATTTTCATTTCTCAACAACTTAGATTAAGATTGTCTAGTGTTTTCAAGACAACCAAGATGCCCTAAGGGTAGGGGTTGACACTGGCCGAGTTTGTGTCAGATCCATGCTATATCCGAACCTGAACCCGATAAGGAATTAGGGTTCAGACTTGGGTTTGGGTCAGATTTGGATTTTAAATAGATATATTCAACTTCCAATTAAAGTTATTTGTTGAGTGTATTTCAATTTTATTGGATGTCAATTGAAAATTTACATATTTTGTTTTTATAATAATATGATCAAGTTCTCATTTTTATAATTTTATCAATTTAAATATAATAAAATGTATGATGATGAGTATCATTTTATAACATTTATTCTCTTTTCGGGTTTGTTATCAGGTTTCGGGTTGAAAGGGTCAACCCGAACCCGAACCGATAAGGATTTTTGGGGTTTAACTTTTAGTTCTGAACCCTACCCATTTGTAAACAGTCGGATCGGGTTATCGGGTTTTCTTGTGCCATTTACAACCCTACCTGGGGGTAGCAACCTTGATCGTAAAACCTAAGACTTTGTTGACTTGACCTTTATCTTGTCATATCACCTGTCTTTTTGGTAACAAACTTCGCGTTCAAATCATAAGGAGTTACCACCACACTATGCACAATGTAACCCACTATGTTCCAATTATCAAACGGAAAACATACCAAGGTGCAAAAGCATTAGTTGAAGTAATAAGTATGTAATAGCACACATCAGTGTTATTGGAGTCCATTACAAAGATGTTAAATTATGGAGGACCACCTCTTTAATCTTCATTCATGTTTAGAAGAATTATAAAATCCAATTTATGTAAAGTCTTGAGTAATTCTCTTATATAGAGCAATATAAGACCAAATCCTACTTAAACTATGACTTATAATACTGTTAGAACTGTAGGATTCCAAATAATATTGCTAGGACTTTAGGATTTCAAAAAAAAAAACTGAAAAACAAATAGTTTCTACTAAAGTGTTAAAATAAATTCGAAATTGCTGATTTTGATGCTAGACTGTTGAATTGTTGAAGCTGATGACAGGCACAGCAAGTTGAATTTGAGGCAAACCGAAAACTGACTTGCACATGATGCGAAGACTGCGGAAAATCAAATATTCATCTTAGTTTAGGATTTTATAGCTTCTTAAACTTGGCAGAAAAGAAGGTTTTGGCGGCTTGAGCGGCCTTCACCCCACTTACACCACCCTGGTCTTGTGACATGGCGGCTCTCCGCTCGTGGTTGGATTAAACTTAATTTTAATGGGGCATATTGTCTAGGGGGCATATTGTCTAGGGAAGGAAATGGCGGAACTGGGTTTGATCCGAGATTTTGTGGGCAATTTAATTATTACTTGTAGTGTTCCACTTCTTGGCATGCCTGTCCCTACAGTGGAGGCTATGGGAGCTTGGGCAAGGATCCGATGTGTTAGTCTTGGAGCTAGGTGCCAAAAACATATGGCTAGAAGGGGGCTCAACTGGTGGTCCACTGGATCAAGTTGAAGAAAGCTAATGGTGGCTATCTCGAAGGCTTGATTCTTGACCTTTGTATTTGGGCTAATCTAATGGAGAAATTTGCTTGCTCGCACATCAAGCGAGGAGGTAACATGGCTGCGGATTGTATGGCTGGCATGGGCTTTAACGAGATGGAGATTCAATGTACTAGGTCTTTTATGCATGAGGGTCTCAGGACCATTTTGTTTGAGAGGATGGAGAGTTGTATGAGAAAGGCTAAAATGGCCGTTTTCCTTATCCAAAAAAAGAAGGTTTTGAGAGATTTTCAAACCTAGTAGAACAGGAAATTTTAAAAGATTCTCAAACTCAATTGAAGAGATTATGAGAGATCGTCAAACTCAGTAGAAAAACTGTGAAATCCAAGAAAAATCAAATCAAACAACCCATCAGTGCGTCCAAAATGACCAAAAATATAGGTTTTGACTAATAATCAAAATAATACTTGATACATTGATATATGACCAAAACGGTTTTAGTCTTCTTGGTTAGAGCACATCTGGATGAACAATACCCTCGTGAATTGTAACTATTTTCTTTCTTTGTAAGAGGGGTTAAAGGAACAAAGAAAGAAAGAAAGAAGAAAGATGGTTAAAAGAAGAAAGAAAAAGAGAGATGGTAAGAGCGTGTTGGGGTGGTGTTGGATATTTGGATCAAAACCTCCAACGCTCTGATATCATGTTAATTTATGAAGAACTATATTTATATTGATATTGAGAAGAATACTCGTACATAATATTAGCCAAAAAGCCTATCACTCTAATTTTGATGATGATTAACTCATGTAGCTATAGTACTAATGATCTTATGTTATTTAAGTTTCAGATATTTAATCAAGATCTTAGTTGGTGTTTAACTTCAATTAAAGATTCGAAATTAAGTTTTGAGCTAACACGTGTTGATTCAAGAGCTCAAGTATAAAGATCATATCAAGTACTCAAGAGGAGTCTACTTCCACAAAAATCAAGTTTGGGTCAAGTTTATGTGGAGAAGCTCTTCAAGAAGACTGAGTTTAGAGTTTGTAAGTTTAAAATGTTTGTAAAGTATATATTAGTTTTGATTACTTAAGCTTATATACATACACGCACAAAAGTTTAGTTTTCGTTTAACCAGTTTTTGATTTCATGAAGAGATTTCATCAAAAATAAATTTACATTGGTTTATGTGTATTGGATTTCAGCCACACATTGGTGCTCTATTGTGTTTAAGAAACTTATTTTGATGAGTTAATTTCAAGAGTTTAAGTTTTGTTCTTACAAAAAGTTGTTTTTATGAAATATATTGTCAAAAATAAGTTTATATCATTTTATATTTGTATTGGATTCTATCCATGTACATTGGACTCCAATTGTGTTTCAATAACTTGTTTTTGTATTTATACAAATTTTTTGAAAAAAAACAGATTTATCTTGTTTTTTATTTATATAACTTTTTGGAAAAACTAGATTTTCATTTAAAAGCTTAGTTTTTAAAAAAATACGGTTTTGTTTCCAATTGCATTTCAATATCTCAAAAACAAGTTCACATGTTTGTAATATGTGTTGATTGTTGATCACACATATTTGTACTTTAATGTATTTATTTGAACTTAACTTTGTAGAATTTATTGGGATTTAAAAAGAATATTTAAAAATACAATATATATAGTTTTGGGACTGAGCACGGTCGGCCCGATATGCACATGTCTAAGGTTGTGCATGTCGGTTCACTGACCGGTCGATCGTTAGAGACTCAGTGCTCTCTTTGTTTCTGGTCGGTTCACCGCCAGAGAGCAAAGCTCTCTGAATGTTGGGTGTGGTCGACCGCCTGGTCGACCGACAACCCAAATGGTTAGAAATCTAGTCGTTGGGTGATCGACCGCCCAGTCGACCGCGAGGTCTATTTGTCCTGGGTTTTGACCCAACGACTCTAATTTTCTGGGCCTATATAAATAGGATTTTGGGGAGAGTTTTCTTCAAGATTTTTGAAGAGTTTTACAATTAGTTTTCTAGTGCCTTCTTGTTTACTTTTTACAGAGTTTTTTAACAAGTTTTGAGTTTCAAATCCATATCTTTAAGAGAAGGTTTTCAAGTATTTCAAAGTTTTGGAAAATCAAAGAATATAAGTTTTTAGGAAATTCAAGTTTTGTTCTTCAAGTTTCAATACAAAATGACAAGTCAAACACTAAGCAATTAAACAGTTAAGGCGTTAAATACCTACCAAAGATGGTTTGATAATTAATCAGTTAAATAGCAGTGTAATGTAACAAGCATTTAGACTAGGCTATGCAGTTGTTTCTGCAGCAATTAAATAATCTAATTATAGATACTACAGTTTATCAAATCAAGTTAATTAGTCTGACAAGAGACACAAATAGGTCAGGATACAATCTATGTTTTGTCTGTATGGTATTTTTCCCATTTTCTTTGTTGTCAACCTTTTGATTTGTTTGTTCCAGCATTCCTCAAGATCCTCTCTAATTTTTGGTGTTACATGCTTGCATGAAGTTTCCATCTTGCTATATTCATGCCGTGCAATATCATCACAGTTCTTACATGATCAAGGGGTGTTCCAATGAACAGATGTTTAAACTTTTTGATTGAGCCATAATCCATGTCATGTATCGTGCAGGTGATAGTTGGTCTCATTCCTGCACAAATCGAGTCATTCTGTACTGGAATGGCAACGAGCGGCATGCCTATATTGACAAGTCACCCTCGCTCAAATCAGCCTCAGCGCCTTTCTCAGTAACCAGCAAAGGAATCCGCAATTCCACATCGCGCTGTAAGCGTGTCAGGATGATGTAGTTTGTTCTTGCCAGCTAAATTACTTCACACATGACATTGAAACAGTTTGGAAAGGAAAGAGAAAATTAAAAGCTTCAAGTTTTTCTACTGTGTGCATAGGTCTGGTGCAAGGTTGTATTGCTGGGTTCTCTGCAGTGTTGAATGTAAAGCCATTGTGCCTTTTTTTTTGCTTTAATTAATCTAATGGGTAAGCACAATCATGGTTTTGAACAATAATGTGTTAATCTTTTGTGTCTCTCAATCAATGTAACTGTCTTGTTCTCAGCTTGTATCCCTGGCATCCCTTTGCAGTGCAAACTTATCTGAATGTGGTGGCAACTCAGCTCCCATAAAGTTTTTAGAGAGGTAAATAATATTAAGATTACTTTTCCTCGAGTTTGTATGGAAGTGCTAGTGGTAAAATGAGCTGCATTTAAACCCCATTTATTTCTACTGTAAATTTGATTGAAAGGTCAGAGTGTAGATTGCCTGAAAAGGAGTGGCACTGCTGTTTTAGCAAAACTAATGGACGGCTAGTTGATGGGTCATACATGGAACCTTATTTGTACATAATATCTTCAACACTCCCCCTCCCTCAGGTGTGCCAAGAGTGCCCAACTTGGATATTTATGATAAAATTGTGTCTTTTCAAGCCTTTTAGTGAAAATGTTAGCTACTTGGTCTTTGCTCTGAATATATGAGGTGCTTATAATCTTTTCTTGTAGTTTCTCTCTAACAAAGTGACAGTCAATATTCATATGTTTGGTTCGCTCGGGAAATACTAGATTTGTTGCAATATGAAAAAAATATTATTGTACTTGATAGCTTTGTCCTTTTTCAGGTTCAAGTTATTTCCATATTTGTTGTTGTGTTTGTTTTAGTCCTACTGCCTCTCTTATATAGGGCAATAGCAGCATATCCTATCTAATAGTAGCATATTCAATGTGGGACTAATCCCACTACACAATTTGTATCTTACTTACAAAAAATAATAATAATAATTCTGAATTGTACATTTGACCTCACCTAACAGACGTTAGTAAGACCCATGGGGATCTCACATCCAGAACCAAATAATTAATTCATAATGCATAAATTTTGTTTGGTAGTCAAATCCCCATTCGACCAACTGCTCATAAAAGTTCTCACATAATATGAGATTAATATTTATAATTTACATTCAATCCCTTCCAGCATCAATTTATTTTTCTTTAGGCAATTAATGAGTGTGATGATTCACCAAACATACTCAAACCTAAAGTTGCAATTTCCATGAACATAAAAGCTAATTTTGAAAAACTAAAAGTATTATAACAAAATAAATTTTGAAAAACAATTTTCAAAACATCCGCCGACTGGATTTTATAACTTAATGGAATTTGCATAATAAATTATACTCAACAACTTGAGTATGTTGGATGCTATCTAGACATCTATCGTTACCCTAAGTGGAACTTTAGAAGCCAAAATTTCAGGTTTATCAAATTTATTTAATTAACAAAATTAATCAGCACATCAAAGCACACAAGGCTCCAAATCAGGAATGACGATATCGTCAAGTCAAAGGGACCATGTAACAATTTGAGTTCTCTATCTTTTAGGTGACTTGTCCTAGAGAATTCAAATACGGTCTTGTACTACACATATCATAATATATGCTCATGACATACACCTAAGGGTGCAATTGGATCAGATACGGATCAGATATTGTTTTTATCATATTTGTATCAGCACCGAATCTTCTGATAAAAATATTGTCGGATGTGAAAAAACTATACTCATTTCCATTAAAATCAGATATCAGATACGAGACAAATATTAGCGAATCAGATACGAATACTAATCAATTATGCAAAAGCGAATACAACTATAGATAAACCAAACAGATACACTTATATTAATTTTTATCTCATCTAAAATAATATAAATTGCAATATAAACTATAATATTATAAATCGAATAAATTAAGAAGAGCAAAAAAACAACCATCCAATTTACAGTGGGGAGATCCCTGACGAGGCCGAGATGGAGGTGTAAATGGATCCACAGAGTACCGGGCATCCACATGGCCAGAGAAGATGAAGACACCATCAAGGTTTCTACGATCCTAAAGTCCCCTTCAAAACCTTAACCCTGACCCTAATCCCAATCGCCAATCTTTCTTCCTTCTCTGAAAGCTGTTGCGGGAGCTCGATGAGATGAAGCAGCTGAAGGAGGTGGAAGAGGAAGGCGTTGCGCGCGCGCGCGCAGAGAGAGAGAGAGAGAGAGAGAGAGAGAGAGAGAGAGAGAGAGAGAGAGAAGACAGAAAGAGAGATGTTGGGATTTGGGTCGAACAAATAGTCCCACATCGGCTAGACGTGGGGATGGTCTTGGGCATATAAGGATTTGGGTAACTTCACCTAGAAGGCTAGTCTTTTGGGATGGTGCTCCAAGTCCTTCAAGTGGTATTAGAGCCATACCCCAAACTTAGTCGTGTGTGTGGGTGATGTTCGACGATATAGATCCCCCAATGGCGCAAAGGCGCAATGGGCCTGCCCACCCCACTGGCGCAAAAAGGCGCAATAGTTCCCTGTGAAGCTAATGTTGGGCTCTCGAGAAATTTGATAGTAGTAGTGCTCCTTTGCAAATGGGCGCACGCTTGTTATGCGGTATGTCACGCGGTGTAGAGGAGTGACCGACTGCAGCTGGTACTTCAAATAAGGCGTGCCGCCACCTCACGCAGTGAAAAGTTGAATTTGAAATTTGATAGTGGTTCTCCTTTGCAAATGGGCGCTGCCTGTTACGCGGTCTGTCACGCGGTGTAGAAGAGTGACCGACTGCAGTTGGTACTTCACATAAGGCGGGCCGCCACCTCACGGAGTGAAAAGTTGAATCTCGATGGAGCATTTGATCTTCTAGTGTGAAGATAGTTGGGCAACTCTACGTAAAAGGCTAGTCTTTTGGGATGGTGCCGCAAGTCCAACAACTTCAACAAGTTGAGCATCATTGTCTTCCAATGTAGGCGTAGGAGTTTCACTGGCATCTTCAGCAGGTATGGCACCAGTTTCTTGAATGTGATAGAAATTTTCTACAGAAATATTGGGCATGACATCATGGTGCCCCCCCTGTCCCACTTTTCTACATCCACAATTACTTTTATCTTAAAAAAAATGTTCCATTTTTAACAAATACAAGTGAGAAATATTTTTTTTCCATACTAATAATATCATAACATTTATATCTTTTTTTGGTCGAAGAATATCCTAAGAAAACACATTTAATTGATGTTGGACTAAGCTTATCAGAATTTTGCTTATGAACATAATAAACACACTCAAAAACACGAAAGTGAGCAACATAAATTCTCCTCTTCAATAATCTTTTCAACGGTGAATTTCCCTCTAAAACTTTTGTAGGAGTTCTACAAATTAGATAGCAAGTAGTCAAAATAGAATCACATCAAAAATTGTAGGAATATCAGCATGAAACATAAGTGATCTAGTGACACAAGGAGGTGTCTCTTTTTCCTTTCAGCGACTCCATCTTGTTAAGGTATCCCAACCCATGAAGTTTTATGAATGATTCATTTTTCTTTTGTAAAATCATAAAATTGATTATTATCATACTCTGATCCATTATAACTTCGAAAGACTCGTACTTTTGAACCATGTTGAGTCTCAACCATACAATAAAATTATTTAAAGCAAGATAAAACTTCAATATTGACTTAATAAGATAAATTCATGCAACGCGAGAATAATCATCAATAAAATCAAAAAATATTTAAATCCATTGTATGATTCTACAGGAGCATGTTCTCATGTATCAGATTGAACTAGAGTAAACAGTATTAAAGTGATCCCTATCAGAAACATGAAATGGCAAGCATAATTGTTTACCCAAATGACACGCATCACATGAATATGACTCAAATTTTAATAAAGGAAATAAAACGCTTTAAGCTTTATTAGAAGGATGTCCTAGTCTTTTGTGCCGAAGCTGGTTCTCTGATATTTTCGTAGATAAAAAAAGATTTGTCCTCAGTCAACACATACATACAAACTGTTAACTAGATGACCATCACCAATCTTCTTTCCATTAGCTTGGTTTCATTAGTAGGTGAAAAAAATAACATTACAATTATGAATGCTAGTAATTTTACTAACTGACATGACAATCTAACGGCTGGAATGCTTTTGTTGTAGCATTCTCTCAGCCATTCTACTTTTTATATAACAATTGATGGGGAAATATAAGGGAGATACAACGGCTAGTTTTTAGCCACACATAAAAAACCTAACAACTAGTGACCTCAGTCATGTTTTTGGCGATAGCTTGAGTCTGCATGGAAACTTATGCTGGTTAGTCGACTCATACATGAAAATAATAAAGAGTACTAATTTGTAGGTAATATCTTCAACAGTAAGTAGCAAAGCTCCCTGGAACTCTGGAACACTGAAAGAGAAAATATGAGATAAATGAAGGCAAAGATCAAAAATATCATATAATATCTCTCTGGAGTCTAGATACTGGGAGCGGATATTTGCCTCCCAAAAAATCATGAGCTTTTGACAATTTTATTCTTAATGAAAAATTCAAAATACCCACCATAAGGGGCGGGGCCCTCGTCCTCCCCCTCTTCGAGAGATGGGGAGGGGAGAGGGGGAGGAGGAGGACCCCTCCCCCTGCCCCCTCCTTAGGGGGAGGAGGAGGGGGAGTTGGGGGGGGGGGGGGGGGGGGGGGAAGTTCACTGGAGGAAATGGAAGGGAAGGGAAAGGGGGAGGAGAAGAAGAATAGAATAATTTGGATTTTTTTTATTTTTTTTGAGTGTCTTCAACATATTTGTGGGTTCCTTAATTACTAGGTTACTTTCATAATTTTTTGAGGTGGAAACGTCCGCTCACCTAGATACTGTGTGGACTGGAGAATTCACCAACCAACACAAAAAGTGAAGTCTTGAAAAAATAGTATGACAGTGCAGAAGAACTCACCAACCAAAATAAATAGCGGGCAAAAAGAAAAAGTCGGAGAGATCCGCAAGGGGAATCTGGTGAAGTGAACCAAAGGGAAAATGTTCGGTCCAGGTTCGGCGAAGGGATTATTAATGCACCAGCTTGTTGAATGGTTGGATTCACCTGCCACCAAATTTTAGGGACCCCACAAATCTTTACTTCACAGTTCAAATGCAATAATATATCTATTCTTTTTGCTCAAAATACTGTCGATAATTATGAGTTTTTTTTTTCTTACCGCCTTTTGCTCACTTCGCTCACCGCCCGCGCGGTGAGTGCGCGCGGTGATCAAAGAGCGGTGAGCAAAAGTTTTTTCGATAAATATGGCTGCCACCTTTTTCTTCCTTTTGTTGTAAAGAATATCCAAGACATAAAAAACTCCGATCAATTATCAGAAAGAAAATCTAGCTAAACTTGAAATTAGCTCGCTTATGCAACACAAGCTGAGGTCAACAATGAGCTCAGCTCTTGTTTAAGCTCAATTACGTGAAAAACTAAACAACTTAACATTGAGATCTCTCTTATAAGTCAACAATATCTTCTTCTGATACAAGAAGCAGCTAATTGAGCTCTCTATCCAGAAACACATAAATAAACAAATAAATAAATAAATAAACCCCTGATCATTTTTAATTAATTAAAGGTCAAAACCCACCGAATTCAGCTCTTTGTTCTTTCCAAAAGTTTTCTAACCCCACTCCCCTCAAAACCGCAGCCCAAACTGGTCACTAGAGGGCACCTAACTGCCCCTGGCCCACATGTCAGTCAAAGCTCCCAGCGGAAAACCAACCACAACACCCTAAAAAATTATATTACAATTAGTAATAAAAAAATAAATCTAAAATCAAGATTATAACCAAAAAATAAATTTCTCCTCACTCTCACCAAATCCATCTCGTTTACTCAAAAAAAAAAAAAAAAAAACAATCTTTCTCCCAAAAAAAATGGCCGCCGCCTCTTCATCCATGCCCGCCGCCGCCTCCAGAGCCCTCCTCAACCCTGCGATCGCCGGCCACGGCCCGGCCAAGCCAGACCGGCTGTCTTTCGGCCCGACCGGCCTGAGGCTCTCCCAGAAGCTACAGAAGAGGAGGGTGGCCCGCGCTGGGACGGTACGCGCGGCGGCGACGGAGGCGGTGGATTCGACGGCGACGTCGGTGATCGACAAGTCGGTTAACGCGATCCGGTTCTTGGCGGTGGACGCGGTGGAGAAGGCCAACTCCGGCCACCCGGGCCTGCCCATGGGCTGCGCCCCATCGGCCACATTCTCTTCGACGAGATCATGAGGTACAACCCCAAGAACCCATACTGGTTCAATCGCGACCGCTTCGTGCTCTCCGCCGGGCACGGCTGCATGCTCCTCTACGCCCTCCTCCATCTCGCCGGATACGATAGCGTCAAGGTACCAAAATTCAAAATTTTGATCTGGGTCGGTTTAAAGTTTAGATCGTGGCAATCAAAATTGGAGCTTTCTGGTAATTTTCATGTTGGTTCTGTAATTTGTTAATTGTACACTTTGTTCTTTAGAAAAGCTCCTTTACCTTGTTTGTTTAACATTTAGTTAAGAGAGAGATTGACGTGCCCGCTGGTTTTGTTTGTACTAGTGCTTTGATTATCTTTTTCTTGGGCTCAGAATCTCAGATCCATTCTTGAAACTTAGATTTTAGTAGACTGATACCTTGATCTGGATAATGTTGGGACAAAAATTAATCTTATTCGTTAGACTGGTAGCCTTTTTGTAAAGTAAATTGTTCAAATTGTTGTGTTTCAGGAGGAGGATTTGAAGGCTTTCAGGCAGTGGGGAAGCAGGACTCCGGGTCACCCTGAGAACTTTGAGACACCAGGGATTGAAGTCACCACTGGTAGATTTCTTGAATGATTCTCATAATCTACTGAATCTGATTGTGTTATCTATGTTCAAATTAATATCTACTTAATTGAATTGTGTTGTACTTGTAGTATCTACTGTTTTATTTGGCGGGTTTGATGTGATATAGGTCCTCTGGGTCAGGGAATTGCAAATGCCGTTGGTTTGGCACTTGCCGAGAAGCACTTGGCTGCTCGATTCAATAAACCAGATAATGAGATCATTGACCATTATACGTATGTAGCTTCTTTAACCCCGATCATAGCATTTGGAGTTTATCTGTTTTCATATATATTGATTTACATGCATTACTACCTCAGGTATTGTATACTTGGGGATGGTTGTCAGATGGAGGGGGTTTCGAATGAAGCTTGTTCTCTTGCTGGGCATTGGGGTCTAGGTAAATTGATTGCTTTCTATGATGACAACCACATCTCTATTGATGGAGATACAGAGATTGCATTCACTGAAGACGTGACTGCACGGTTTGAGGCCATCGGGTGGCACACTATCTGGGTCAAGAACGGTAATTCTGGCTATGATGAGATCCGCGCTGCAATCAGGGAGGCAAAGGCTGTCAAGGACAGGCCAACATTGATCAAGGTTTTTTTTTCCTTCCTACTTTTTCTTTGTTTGTATGCCAGGCTTTAATCTTTTGACAGCATTAGATGTGTTTGAATGGGATTAAAGAAGACATTGCCTTCTTATAGGTAACCACTACCATTGGTTATGGATCACCAAACAAGGCGAACTCTTACAGCGTGCATGGGAGTGCATTGGGTGCCAAGGAAGTTGATGCTACAAGACTGAACCTTGGATGGGCTCATGAACCCTTCCATGTGCCTGAAGAAGTGAAGAGGTCCGCAATTCCTTACAAGTTATTTATTTTACTGAGCCAATTTAGTTTGTAGATAACTTATGTTTCTCTTCTTAGTCACTGGAGCCGCCATATCCCTGAGTGTGCTGCAATTGAAGCTAAATGGAATGCCAAATTTGTCGAATATGAGAAAAAGTACACGGAGGATGCTGCAGAGTTGAAAAACATCATCTCTGGAGAATTTCCTGCGGGATGGGAGAAGGCTCTTCCGGTGAACATCTAGACATCGTTTAAATCTCTGCTGATCATGCCTGAATATCTTTCTATCACATGTCATCACCATGGTTACAAATTTTGCATTTTGGGGATAATTCAGCTCGGTTTAAAAAATTCCTAGGAGCATGCATATCATTTGCCAACTCTCTGAAAAAAGATATAGAATCTAGGGAACCCCCCACACCCAAAAAAAAAAAAGAAGCTATGAACAGTACCCTCTAATCTCTTTTCTACAGTGTGTGTGTTGGGGGGGGGGGGGGGGGAGTGTCAGTGGGTTTAGGGGGATTCCCTCTCTATCCTTGTAGATTGCCAACAAACCTCTCTAACTTTAAGTTTGCATATAAACCACATAAAAGAACAATATTAATGGCAGTCGTGAAGTTATGAAACTATTCCTACAAAATAGTGTATGTTGTCCAACCAAAAATATGATTGGTATCCAGAGTAAAGTGGTCATAAAAATAAAATTAACTAAAGGATGGGGAGATCAATAGTGATGTCAACCATAGGATCCAAGCCGGCTGATTGAAATGGAGGAGCACAACAGGAGTTTTATGTGATCGTAACATTCCGTTATGGCTGAAGGGAAAGTTTTATCGGACTGCTATTAGGCCAGCTTTATTATATGACACAAAATGTTGGGCTATAAAGAGACATCATGCCCAGAAGATGAGTGTAGCAGAGATGCGTATGCTTCGTTGGATGTGTGGTAACACGCGGAGGGACAAGATGAGAAGTGAGGATATTCGTACTAAGATAGGTGTAGCCTCTATAGAAGAGAAGATGAGAGAAAATCGCCTACGATGGTTTGGTCATATGCGACGTAAACCTACAAATGCGCTAGTCCGGCGAGTAGAGCATATCAATTTAGGGCAAGTTAAAAGAGCACAGGGGAGACCGAAGAAAACATGGATGGAGGTAATAAGACAAGATATAGAGGCTAAAGGTCTTAGTGAAGGCATATTGCTCGATAGGAATAAGTGGAGAAAGCTAATCCATGTGCCCGATCCGGTGTAATTCTCTTTTGGTTCATGTAGCCTACCACAAATTCTTGGGACAAATGGCTTAGTTGTTGTTGTTGTTGTTGTAGAATGTTGGTCACTTATCCACACAGTAATACACTGTAAATATTCTACATATGCCATTGGTGTTACTGGTGACGTTATGCAAAATTATGTACAAGAAATAAAAAAGATTGAAAATGTTATATGTGTGTGTGTGTGTGTGTGTGTGTGTGTGTGTGTGTGTGTGGAAAATGAAAAATAAAATAAAACACTTGATAAAGGCAGTGGAACTAAACAGATTTAAATGAAAGTGTGTATTAAGTAACAATCCATCAAAAAGTGGTGAAAAAAATTCCCCATTTTTCCCTTTTCTTTGTTTTCTGGCAGATTCATAAATATGTTGTGAATGTGCTCATGTACTTCATCAAACTGTAACGTATTAGCTATTTTATGAAGTAATCTACTTCTATAATCAGTTTGACTAATATTAGCTGGACCCAACATTTTAGGATAAAGGCTTTGTTTTCTTTAGTGTTTTATTGGGCTAAGCAAGAATTATGGGAGTAATCTGAAGAATATTCATACTGATGTCTCCCTTGTCTTTGTTCTGTCCCCCAGACCTACACAACTGAAAGCCCAGCTGATGCTACCAGGAATCTATCGCAGCAATGCCTGAATGCACTTGCCAAAGTACTCCCTGGATTCCTTGGAGGCAGTGCTGATCTTGCATCGTCTAACATGACACTGCTCAAGATGTTTGGCAACTTCCAGAAGGACACATCTGAGGAGAGGAACCTCCGCTTTGGTGTCAGAGAACATGGGATGGGTGCCATTTGCAATGGCATTGCTCTTCACAGCCCTGGCCTCATCCCCTATTGTGCCACCTTCTTTGTCTTCACTGACTACATGAGGGCTGCCATGAGGATCTCAGCCCTGAGTGAGGCAGGAGTTATTTATGTGATGACCCACGATTCCATTGGCCTCGGAGAAGATGGGCCTACTCACCAGCCCATCGAGCACCTGGTCAGCTTCCGAGCAATGCCCAACATTCTGATGCTCCGGCCAGCTGATGGTACTGAGACCGCAGGGGCTTACAGAGTCGCGGTGCTCAACAGGAAGAGGCCATCTGTTCTGGCCCTATCACGCCAGAAGCTTCCTCAGCTCCCAGGAACTTCAATCGAGGGAGTAGAAAAGGGAGGATACACTATTTCAGACAACTCTTCAGGGAACAAGCCAGATCTTATTCTCATGGCCACTGGTTCTGAACTTGAGATTGCTGCCAAGGCTGCAGATGAACTGAGGAAGGAGGGGAAGACTGTCCGGGTTGTCTCTTTCGTCTCTTGGGAGTTGTTTGACGAGCAGTCAGAAGAGTACAAGGAAAGTGTACTCCCTAGCAGTGTTGATGCTAGGATTAGCATTGAAGCAGGTTCGACACTGGGTTGGGAGAAGTATGTGGGGAAGAAGGGCAAGGCAATTGGGATTGACAGGTTTGGAGCAAGCGCTCCTGCTGGAAAGATATACAAGGAATTTGGTTTGACAGTGGATAATGTCGTCGCATCTGCTAAGGCTCTATAAGTTGAACTCGTGGTCGTTTTGGGTTCAGGGGGGAGCAGAGTTTTAGGTTATGAATGACATGGTGCAGTAGAAGACTCAAGAATTTGAATTTTCAGGAGATTAAATTCTTGCTTGTGGAGAACATAATAAAGCATTCTTATTTCACTCTAGCTCTATTTCCATTTTTATGGGGTTGAATTTCCTTAAAGAACTGTTAAGATGACTTTGCTACAAGCATTGTTCTCTGCATTTGCTCCCCCCAAAACCCAAAGTGGTTCCTCTGCTTAATTAGTTAATTTCTGTTTCTTTTTTACTTTTTATGCTGATTTTTTTGTTGTGATTGAACCATGAGCATACATGGATTGTTCTTCAGTAGTGTTGCATGTGGTCAATGTGGGAGCATACAGAGAGATTGCGTGTGGTTTAGGTTCTGTTTGCTGCCATTGTAAGATTCTTGTGGTTCCTTTTCTTCTCTCTTTATTGAGAAATCTATTAGTGTTGTTATGTTTGATAATTTCCTTTTCTTTGGTGTTTTTTTTTTTTTGCAGAAATACTTTTGGGAAATTCTCCCTGGGCATCTGGGCATTGCTTCCGGAGTTGGGTATAGGTTCTCTCACGTTTTATATTCTTCTATGTTTAATTGATTTTTGTGTTCCCCCCTCAAACCCACCAAAAAAAAAAATAAAAAGAAAAGAGAAAATACCACACACGCTTCCCCAAAAACACACACCAAAAAAAAATTGCTGCTTGTATTTATTTTACCAACTTTACCAAGATATATTCTGGGAGTTTGTTGATAATGCAGGTGATAAGAAAATGATGGAGAATCGAGTATGCAATTTTGCATGTTGCTTATTTGCTTGGGCAGAGTCCTAATTTGGAATCTTGATATTTATCTCTATAATTTTGAAGATTTACTGAAAATTTTGGATATTGCTGTTTAGGTTTCTAATTGGTGTTTAGGTTTTCTAATTGGAATGCTATTACAATAGAAATTCTTGGTCATTAATTATAAGCTTATAATTAACAAAAAATCAAGGATAAACCTATTGCAAACAATCTATTTCTTACTGTAACAGTGAACTTTTTGGACGTATAAGAAATTTTCTTTGAGACCTCCTTTCTCTGGTATTACTTTTCTGTCTTTTTTCTTTCCCTTATTTTGTTCTTTGAAGTTTGATTGAATGGTAAGATATTTTGTTCCTTGGAGGGACCAACTATGTGTGATTTTAGTTCATCTTCAAGTATTTGTAGTGGGCTTTGCAAGGTCTTGCTAGTGGGGCCCTATTAGCAAGCATTTTGTTACTATTTTCTTTAGCTTCCTTTCGGGGATAGGTGTTTCAGCACAATTTGATTTTTTTTGAAGATTTAGTTTTGAAGACAATTAGAATGTCAGTAATTTGAAAGTTGTAATATATTATTAATTTATATATTGTTAATTTAGGTCTAAAATCATGGGGCATTTCACTACACCCCATCTATGTTGAACCGTAATTACAAGGGGAAGAAAAACTTAGGTTCATAATTTTGTTCGCTTCAGTCACCTCTTTTTTTTTAAAGTGAGGACGTGCATCCATGTGTCAAACACTGAAGCCCTCATCAACGGCGAAAAAAGAAAATGTCCTAAAGTAATCGCTTAAAAAAAACAGACTGCTTCGAATATGTCTTATTCCTGAGGACTGCGACCATAGACTCACAAAATGATCATATTATATAAGATTGTGATCAGTCGCAGCCGTCAAAAAAATGTCTTATTTCTGAGGACTGCTACTATGATCGCTGTCTTCACAAAATGATCGCAGCCCTAATGATCGCAGTCCTTATAAAATGCATTATTTATTTATGAGGACTGGATCACAAAAATATAATGTTTCTGAGTCTTTATATTATTGCGATCATAATCGCAGTTCTCTTTATATGACTGCAATCATAAAGAGGACTGCAATCATGATAGTAGTATTCACAAAAATATCCTATATTTGTGTCTTTATGAGGATTGCGACCATGATTGCAGGGTTGCAGTCCTCACAAAATGCCCTATTTTTGAGGTTTTGTGAGGACTGTGATTATGATCGCAGTCCTCAGAAAATGCTGTATTTCTCAGTCAGTCCTCACAGAACTCATCGCGAGCACGGACAGAAACGAGATCTGTAAAAGGTCGATCCCAAAAAAAAAAAAATTTAGGGGCTCCGTCCTCGACCCCGGGAGGGGGGCTCTCCGCCCCCTTCCAACCCCCATGGCGACCTGACCGCGCAGGCTGACCCGTGAATTACTCCGCAGCGGTGTCAAAGTTGAGGGGTGAGTAAAGACGAGCAATGGAAAAGAGTAAAATATGAAATAAAAATATATAAACAAGTAGTAGTTGAGAGAAATCTGTTTTTGCCGACGTGAATGAGGCTATAGCGAGCTGTAGCGAAATATTCCTAAAATCATAGTTTTTTAAATAACTAATTTTTATCCGTAATTAGATTTTAATAAAATTTATTAGTAGCATATTTTATCAATTCACAAACATTTTAGAAAATTTATTTTAAAGGTTACAATTTAAATTTTAAATATTTAATATTTTTCAGATAACAAGTTTAGGACTACTGTATTATGTCTGCTAGAGGGTTCGTTTCATGTGTGTGAGCCACACACACATATTATAAGAGGATCAATTTCGCATTGACACGTGAGATTGGGTTCAAAAAAATGTAAAGCTTTGTTCCCTTAAAACCCGACATCTTATTCACGTGTCAACACAGGATTGATCATCTTATAATATGTATTGGGTGACACGACGACAGTGACACCTCCTGCTGTTGGGCTCACAATGATGAATCCAGCTACGTATATGAAGAGCACGAGCACCAAGGCGACGCCCACGTGGCGACCGGCGACCTACTCCCTCTCTCCAGCCTAAGCTAGATGATCTGCTGCTCAGGTTTCGGGTCAGGTCCAGCTGAGTGGCTTCATCAACCAAGGTGAAGATTTACAGCAGGCTGTCTTTCAACAGCTTAATGCCTTCAACTACCTCGGGTATCGTCATTGGCAGTAGGGCCTCTCGAACTTGCATTCGCAGATGAGGAGCAAGACCCCAAGCAGCAGGACCTGGATTGTTGCCAAGTCCCCCACAATGGCGAGAGAGATTAGGCACCACCTCGATCTCCATCCTCTCCGTCTTCGTCATTGAATTTGTCATCATGAGTACCATGGCAGTGTTGGAATTGAAGAATATAAATGCGAATCTTTGAGTTGAATTATGGCGAGATCCGTTGATCGAATCAATTGGATGATGGTTGGAGTGTGTTCTCCTTCCATTGGGGATGGACGTGGTATATTCACATGTTCAATTCCGACTTCGAATGAATGAGATATTCAAGTCTAAAGATTGCCTAATTCAAAGCCTAAATAGGACTAAACTGTTGGAATGCCAACAGTTGCGACTGTTGGACTGCCAACAGTTGTGACTGTTGGGTGCGTCAATTGGGCAGCCAACAGTTGTGACTGTTGGGTCGAAAGGTTGCAACCTTTCGTTGGGTTCAGACCCGTTGACCCCTCCTAGAGCGCTATAAATAGCGCTCCGGATTCTCAATTGGAAACAAACCAAGAAAACAACTCTCTCTTTCTATCTGAGTTCTGAAGGAGAAGCAAGCCTGCGTTCTGAACTGGGAAGTAGAGTTCCAAAGCGACTTCCAGCGAGAAGTGGGAATCCGAAGCGACTTCCAAAGGAGATTCTGCAAAATTCGTTCTGAAAGAGGACTTAGAAAATTCAACATATTCTTTTATAAGAATTGTTGTCTGAATCTAAGACTTCTGAAGAAGAATATTCTTCAACCTTCCTTCGTCCTCAACAGTGGGTGCTACTCCAAAGTAGAGGCAAATATTCATCCGAAATTTGTCCTTGTACCGCTGCTTCAACGATCCTGTGAAGGTACTGGTTGACTACGGTTCGACCGTACGGTGATTTGGTAGTGCTATCCAAATACCGTGAAGGAGTGTTGTATCTTGGGAGACCAGCGTCCATTATCCCGTTAGCACCAGTGCGGGGGACGTAATTGTCTTAAGGAGATTCGCTCTAAGCGTACCTCACTCCAAATACTGTATAAGTGGATTAAGTCCTTTATACAGGGGATATACTTTACTGTATATCGAGAATGATTTAGATTCAGTCTAATTGGTGTTTAACCAAGGAAGGAAATGAAAGGTGGTTCTTAAAATAAGGAAAGTTCTATTGAACGGAAAACCTCCCACCTGATATTTGCCGACCTGGCCAATTAGATTGTTGATATCTCAGTGATCTTGATTAGTTGTCAGATTGATTCCTGTTAAGCAGAATACCAACAATCTTAAGACAATTACTATTGAAGTTTCTTACTTCTGTTCTGCTTGAACTTGCAGAAAATGTCTGAGACAAATTAAGATAGCTCAAGCAAGGCACCAAACATGCAAGCTTTGATGCCAACTCCACTTCCTAACCCGAAGCCGGAGAAGCCAGGAAAATTTGATGGCACAGAATTCAAGAGGTGGCAACAGAAGATGCCTTCTACTTGACCACTCTTCATCTGGCCAGATTCCTGCAAGAAGATCCACCAGAGCCTGCAACTGATGCATGGACTCAATGTGACTTCCTTTGCCGAAATTATATTTTAAATGGACTGGATGACTCTCTTTACAATGTCTACAGTCCTATCACAACGGCAAAAAAGTTATGGGCAAGTCTTGACAAGAAGTACAAGACTGAAGATGCTGGTACCAAGAAGTTCGTCGTAGGACGATTTCTGGAGTGCAAAATGGTGGACAGTAAGACTGTAATCAGTCAGGTGCAAGAGTTCCAACTTATCTTGCACGAGATAGAAGCCGAAGGTATGATCCTACCTGAAACCTTTCAGGTTGCTACTATCGTGGAGAAACTCCCACCTGCGTTGAGAGATTTCAAGAACTACCTGAAGCACAAGCGAAAGGAGTTGAAGTTGGAAGATCTCATTGTGAGGCTTCGAATCGAGGAGGACAACAGAAAGTCCGAGAAAAGGAGCAGTAAGAACTCCTACGAAGCAAAAGCAAATGTGATCGAGGATTCAAAGGGGAAAGCGTCTACTTCCAAAGGCTTAAAGCGGAAGAAGACTTCCCAGGGGTACAAAGGCAAGGTCCAAGAAGGCAAGAACATGCGCTTCAAGGGAACCTGCTACATCTGCAACAAAGAGGGGCATAAGGCGAATGAATGTCGCAGCCGTCTCAAATAGAACAAGAATCTTGTTGATGGTCTTTTAAAGACAATGTTGCAGTGGTAGACAAAAGTCTGTGTATTTGTACTCGAAGCTTATAAATAAAGGAAAATGTTCTGTTTATTTGCTTGAGTCTCCTATTTTATGACATGCTAGATTAGGGCATGTAAATTACAAGTCATTAAAGAACTTGTCTAATCTGGAATATATTCCTAAACTCAACTTGGAAGAAATTCGCAAGTGTGAGATTTGTGTTGAGGCCAAGCTGGCGAAAAATTCATTTCACTCAATTGATCGAAATACAGAACCTTTAGGGTTAATTCATAGCGATCTGTGTGACTTGAAATTTATGCCAACTAGAGGCGGTAAAAAGTATTTTATTACTTTTGTTGATGACTGTACAAGATACTGTTATGTGTATCTTTTAAACAGTAAGGATGAGGCAATAAATATGTTTATAACATATAAAACCGAAGTTGAGAATCAACTCAACAAGAAAATCAAGATTCTAAAATCTGATAGAGGCGGAGAATATGAATCAAATGATTTTAGTGAGTTATCTGCTAATTTTGGTATAATCCATCAAACTACAGCACCATATACTCCTCAGCAAAATGGAATTGCTGAACGGAAGAACAGAACTTTGAAGGAGATGGTAAATTCCATGCTCGTAAGTTCTGGAGCTCCGCAGAACTTGTGGGGGGAAGCTCTATTAACTGCAAATTATATTCTAAATAGAGTACCCCACAAGAAACTTGGTCTTTTACCATTCGAGTTATGGCATGGAAGGACACCTTCCTACCATTACCTCAAAATGTGGGGGTGCCTAGCAAAGGTGCTAGCACCATTACCTAAAAAGACTAAGTTGGGAGCAAAAACTATGGACTGCATATTCATAGGCTATGCCTTGAATAGTAGTGCCTATAGATTTCTGGTTCATAAATCAGAGATACCAGATATTCATGTAAACATGATTATCGAATCTAGAGATGATGTGTTCTTTGAAGATATTTTTCCATATAAACGGGAAACAGATAAGACTTCTGGGAAAAGAACACATGAGATGGCGTTCAGGGACGAAAGCCCCGAGGAACCGATTGTTAATGCGAAAATTGAACCAAGAAGAAGTCAGAGATCTAGAATCTCAAAATCTTTTGGTCCAGATTTCATAGCATACGCTATTGAAAGCGAGCCTCAAACATTTAAAAAAGGCTATGTCAACCCCAGAAGCACAAAATGTTATATACAACGGTAAGTCTAGACATATTCGTCGTAGACATAATACCGTGAAGTAGTTGCTCTCAAATGAAATTATCTCTATTGACTTTGTATCGTCAAAGGATAATTTAGCGGATCCGCTTACTAAAGATTTAAGTGGAGAGCGTATAAACTGCGCATCGAGGAGAATGGGTCTAAAAGCCTAACCTTACCGAGTCAGCTTAATGGAAACCTCACTTAGCGACTGGAGATCCCACGGACTAAGTTCAAGAGGAAAAACTAGTTATGATTGACTCAGCAAGTAAGCACTTGGGAGCTTGACTCCAATCCATTCCTAAGGACATAAGTGCTTTTCTACAAGTGGATTAAGGATAAGCTTAATGCTTTTAATGATGCCTATATCTTGTTACTAAATAAGTGGAGTAGAGTAGACTACTCTTAATAGGTCCATCACCTATGTGAGTATAGAGTTGGGTCGGCTCTTTGGGAATTTCTATGGAGGCTGTTATTCCCTAAAGATACTCTCTGAAACCAAGAATGTCCAGGGCTAAAACGGACACAACCGAGAACCGAAGTTGATTTGGAAAGTCACTGTGTGAAGCTTGTTGACTTGGCTTACACTAACGGCTAACAGTTCAAGACCTAGTTCACTGATTAGCCAGTAAGTCCGATAAAGCTTTCGCTATGGAAGGTTCAAGACCTAGTTCACCTATCCTTATGCAGTTTCTTTTCTCAAGTATCTTTCACAATAGAGTCAGTCTCTTTGTGTGTCATTTCCTTGAATCTCCATTCATTGTGGGGGATTGTTGGAATTGAAGAATATAAATGCGAATCTTTGAGTTGAATTATGGCGAGATCCGTTGATCGAATCAATTGGATGATGGTTGGAGTGTGTTCTCCTTTCATTGGGGATGAACGTGGTATATTCACATGTTCAATTCCGACTTCGAATGAATGAGATATTCAAGTCTAAAGATTGCCTAATTCAAAGCCTAAATGGGACTAAATTGTTGGAATGCCAACAGTTGCGACTGTTGGACTGCCAACAGTTGTGACTGTTGGGTGCGTCAGTTGGGCAGCCAACAGTTGTGACTGTTGGGTCGAAAGGTTGCAACCTTTCGTTGGGTTCAGACCCGTTGGCCCCTCCTAGAGCGCTATAAATAGCGCTCCGGATTCTCAATTGGAAACAAACCAAGAAAACAACTCTCTCTTTCTATCTGAGTTCTGAAGCAGAAGTAAGCCTGCGTTCTGAACTGGGAAGTAGAGTTCCAAAGCGACTTCCAGCGAGAAGTGGGAATCCGAAGCGACTTCCAAAGGAGATTCTGCAAAATTCGTTCTGAAAGAGGACTTAGAAAATTCAACATATTCTTTTATAAGAATTGTTGTCTGAATCTAAGACTTCTGAAGAAGAATATTCTTCAACCTTCCTTCGTCCTCAACAGTGGGTGCTACTCCAAAGTAGAGGCAAATATTCATCCGAAATTTGTCCTTGTACCGCTGCTTCAACGATCCTGTGAAGGTACTGGTTGACTACGGTTCGACCGTACGGTGATTTGGTAGTGCTATCCAAATACCGTGAAGGAGTGTTGTATCTTGGGAGACCAGCGTCCATTATCCCATTAGCACCAGTACGGGAGACGTAATTGTCTTAAGGAGATTCGCTCTAAGCGTACCTCACTCCAAATACTGTATAAGTGGATTAAGTCCTTTATACAGGGGATATACTTTACTGTATATCGAGACTGATTTAGATTCAGTCTAATTGGTGTTTAACCAAGGAAGGAAATTGAAAGGTGGTTCTTAAATTAAGGAACATTCTATTGAACGGAAAACCTCCCACCTGATATTTGCCAACCTGGCCAATTAGATTGTTGATATCTCAGTGATCTTGATTAGTTGTCGGATTGATTCCTGTTAAGCAGAATACCAACAATAGGCAGGAGGCGTTGTTGTCCTACCCGCTGCAACCCAGCGCCCAGGACGACGGTGATGTCGCCGCAAGGGATCGCTGCAAACGTAGCTACCCTTGTTGGTCATTGCCGAGGAGAAACCCGAAGCAGCAGGACCTGGACCATCCTCCGAGCGCCCCCCATGCTTCGGATCGCGAGATCGGGCACTGCCTCAGCACCCGTGGTCTCCCTCTTTGTCAGTGGATTCATCGTTGAGGAGCACTGTACTTCCGAGCCTCCGATTCCCATGGGCCTAGTGTTTCATGTGTCTTTCAGTGCCCAATCAGAGGAAGCGTAAATCTTCTGATATTTTTATAAAATTATTATAGATACTGTAATATTTTGTGTAGTATTAAACTATGAAACACATACAGATATATACTGATAAAATTTAATTGAAAATATATTATCTATCAAAATCTAAATCATGAAAACCATAAAAACTAGTGTTTGAACAATCTTTTTATGTATGTGAATTTTTTGAGTATCCAATCTAATACACTAAATTTAAACATTCTAAATTCTTACAAGATTTTGTACTATTTCCAAGTGTTCTTCAAGTGGGTTTCTCCAAAATTCAAGTTTTGACTTTTCGAGCTTGGGTGTCATGCTGGAATCAACTTGAGTGCCGCAATACGTCTTTTTTTCTTCTTCAAAGAACAGTGAAACTAAGCACTTAACTCTTGAAACTTGTAAACTTAAAAACACTTGAACTTGATTAGTAGTTGTAACACCCCGTCCCCAGAATATGTACCTAGATACGTGTTCTGATTTTTGATGGTATTTTCCTATTTCCTCCCTGTATCTATTTTTATTTGTGATTATTTATATTATTGTTTGGTATCGGATTCGGATTTTTAGACTTAAAGTAACCCTAGTCTGAACCGAGGACCCGGTCTCGGGGTATTATTTTATTTGACATTTTTGATAGTCAGATTTGTTCGGTTTCAGTTTCAAACACTGTTTTCTAATATTTTAAATTTTTCATGGTTTTCTGAAATTTTTCTGAATTATTTTGTAAAATCTTCAAAATTAGTATCGATCGATGTCACTGACCGATTCTCAGATTTTTAATTTACAAACGGAGTTGAATTTCTAGAAACTGCTTTTGCATTGTTCTTCAGAATCATATTTTCTATTTTAGTACATTTTTCTGAAATTATCAAGATTCGACCAGATTTGATGTCGAACGGTATTACCGTTGATTTCAAGATTTTTAATTTGAAAATCAGATTGAATTTCTTAAATTCAATTTTACTATGCGCCTTAGTATAATATTTTTCATTTTTGAATATATTTGTGGATTATCCTGAAGTAGTCAAAATTTGACCGATTAAAATAATAATTGAGTTTTTCTCGGAACTAGTAATTTGACGTGACATTTTCCTTCTTCCTTTACTTTACTTTTCTTTTTCTTTTTTCTTATCTTTTTTTCATTTCTCCTCTCCTTTTCCTCCATCTTTTCTTTTCTTTTCTTTTCTTTTTCTTCTTTTTTTTTTCTCCGCCACACAAGAAGTATCTACGCCACTCCTCTCTCCTGCCGAAACACGAAGCCCTCCTGCCTGCTTGAGACGCGAAGCTCCCCTCCCCTTAGGAAAATCTCTTTCCTTCAAATTCACTCTCATTTCTTCTCCTCTCTGTCTCAATTCTCTTCCTCCTCAAATCTCTCTTAATTCTTCAACTTCTCTCCTAATCTCTCCCTCTCTCCACTGCAGACCCGACGCCTCCAGCAGCCCCCACTTCGGCGGCCCCCTCGGGCGAGCCACCCAGGCCGCCGGCGGCCTACCTCCGGCGCCCCCAACTCCTCCCCTCTTCTTCAATTACTTTCCTTCTCCTCCAAAAACCACCACCTTCTCCAATTTCTTCTCCAATTTCACAATTCCTCCACCACAATTATCTTCTACACTTCCTCCTCCTTCCTCATCAACATCCCCACCTCCAATTTCACTCCCATCATCATATTTATCATCTCCACCACTCTAACCCAACACCACCACCTTCAATTTCATCTCTTCCCCACCAATTCACCGTCTCCCCACACCCCATCTGGCTGCGCGCCACCTCCTCTCCGCCAGATCGCGCGGCCAGCCCGACCAGCCCAGCTCAGCCCAGGCCGTGGCCTACTCTCTCCTCTCTTTCATTTTCCATCTCTCCCTCCCTCTCTCTGTGCACGTGCACGAGCGTGACGTTCTGGAGTATTGGGCTCCGCGGTGTGGTCCGATGTTTAGACGAGTGTTCTCGCCTCAATTTCTGGGTTTTCCTCCTTTGACGGGTTGATTGTAAATTATTCGTGTAAGTTGTGTAATTGGTGTATTAGTAGTATTGTGGTTGTATCATCATTTTAGTGGATTTGTAACGGTACTGTAGATTATTGTATTTGTACCAGTGGGGAGAATGTTTGAAATAGGGTAGGTTATTTTCTGTATTTGTCGTTCTATTCTGTATTTTGGATTGTTGTGGACTGGACCAATCTTTCGTGGTCGTTAGCCTTCGGACTCAGCCTTCGGCCTTAACCGCTTTGCGATTTTATATTACAGTCTTCAGACTTAACCTTCTGGGTTTTTTTTACAACTCCACCAGGAGGCGAGCTTAGCACTCAAACGATTTACCGCAAAACTCGCCCGAGTGTAGCTTAGTCGCGTGCATTTTGATTCATCGCGAGCGTGGCTTCGCCACGAGCTGTAGTTGTGTGTTCACACACCGGTTCCACCTTGAGCGTCTAGATGTTCGCGTCTGTGATTTTGTCGTGTGCGTTAGCTTCGTCGGGAGTGAGTTAGGATTTAGAGCTGCACGCTGGTTTCACCAGGAATCTAACTCTGCCGTGTGCTGCGGCTCAGTTCCGTCAGACACGGTCGACCTACGCCCAGCTTTTCAAGCCCTCCCTAGATGATTAATAGTTTAATTTAATATTATTAATATTAATAGTTGTGAAGAGTTTGAAAACTTTACTTAAACCGTTTTTTCAAAAAAATAGTATTTTTTTGGGTTCGTACCGATTTCCTATACCTATATCATTTTCTCAGATTTTGTTAATCGATAGTATAATACTTGACATGTTATCACCTGACACATGCATGTTTTCTAACACCTTTCATGCTATTACTTGGCCCATGATTATTATATTACGGAAATTGAATAACTGATATCCTGTTATACCATGTTACTCATGTACTCTCGTACTCCTGTGCTTGATATGCTTCTACTCTTCTGGTAAACTGATGATTACATAATAATCATTAAAAAGGACAACTTTTATCGGGTCGGGGGAAATCGATGGATATCAATATGTGTTCGTGTTTACAGTGATATTAAGTATGTTGTACAAACCAAAACTTTCGGTTCTACCTGAGGGCTTCCAGGTGTTCCGAGGGGTACGCGCACCCTCTTGGGTGATGTAATATACATATAATATTATACACGTCTCGTGATATTCTGTGCATGTACTTTTCTGTTTGAATGTATAATGCACTACGTACTTTCGTACTCTGATTCCTACTTGTATTGATGCTTAGCGTATACATGTGAGGTACTTTCGCCCTGTGTATATACGTCACAGTAACGTCCACATATCCGCGAGATCGGGGCGTTATAAGGTGGTATCAGAGCCTAGGCTCTCACACCTACAGTACAACCAAGCGGCCGATTAATGAGATATTAATTTACAATTGAAATGCATGAGTGTCTGTCATACAATTCAACTATAATATATAGGGATGAGCAGAGTTCAGTTAAAACCGAAAAAATCGCCCAAAAACTGAAAACCGATCCGAACCGAACCGCGTAAATTCGGTCGGGTTTCGGTATCGGGTTCCGAAATCTGGTTCCGAAATCCGAACCGAACCGAATTAACCGAACCAAATTAACCCTGCACAGTTTTGCGCCAATACAAGCAACATTCATGGTTTACAATGATGTTGATGTATGTCATGTCATGCATGCTCGTGTTTATGTCATGAGCACACAGCCTTAACTTTTCAGTATCATTAAAATGCTTGAATTAGTGAAACATTTCAAGCAATAAATTCATGAGATGTTCACATTTTGTGTAATATTAAGGTTATTGTTTACATATCGCTTATATTTTTTTGAAATAGTCTGTTATATGCAATAGATTATTATGCATCTCTTTTAAATATCTAATGTAGATATATTCTAATGCTTTTCTTAAATCATTTGTGAATTTTATGTTCGTCTAAGTTTTGAAAGCTAGTTTATTTTTTAAACCAGTGTTCGCATGAGAAAAATATTGATCACGGGAAAAAGATGCATAATCAAGTTAGATTTGACGAGAAGGTGCAAAAGCTGAGATGGAAAGTTCGACGGCGAGGTGATCCCCCGAATTAACCGAACCGAGTCGGTTCGGTTCAGTTCAGTTCATGACCTTGTTCGGTCGGGTTCGGTTTTGTCAAAATTGGCAAAGCCCGAACCGAACCGACCAATGCTCACCCCTAATAATATACAAAGTTATCTATTCCTTTCTCGATAATCCTTTCCGTGTTCCTGAATTTCACATATCTTTTCACTTTCCAGTTCCGGTCATCTTTTACCAACATTGATATGAAAAGAAGAGGAAGCCGTAATGGCCCCAGACACTCACGGAACGGACCTACAGGAGAGAACACTGATATTCTGAGGGTTCTTCAAAATATGATGGAGAATCAGCAGAAGCAGACGGAGTTCTTTCAGCAAGGTTTGATAACAGCTCCAAAGGAACAGAGGGCTAGCAACATATCAGATTTCTGACGATTATAGCTGGCAATATTCACAGGGGCAGAAAGACCACTAGATGCCGAGCAATGGTTAATTGACATCACAGATCTTTTAAAAGTGGCACGGAACCCAAAGAAAAACCATATAGAGGTTGCAAAAATTCAACTGAAGGATGTAGCTAGAACCTGGTGGATAGTAGAAGAAGCAAAATTTGATAAACCCATCACGTGGGTCCAGTTCTCTAAGAGTTTTTATGATAGATTTTTCCCTGCTACAGCTCAGAAGGAGATGGAAGAACAGTTTATTCGACTCCAGCAATGGAACAAATCTATTGACGAGTACACTGCGGAATTCTTGAGGCTGAGTCGCTTTGCCCAGTATATGGTGGACGATGAAGAGAAGCGGGCAAGCAGATTCCAACATGGATTAAAAATGAATATCTAGATACTTTTGATTCCCAACAACTGAAAACTTGTTCCCGAGTCCTCACCATAGCTCGGGAAGTGAAACGAGGACTAGAAAAGAAAAATCATAGCCAGATGAAGAACCAGGCCATGAAGCGGCCATTCCAGCAGATGGGCAGAGGAGGCCCAGTCAGAGCTACAAGAGCCCCAATGACCAAACAACCATTCCAATCAGTGCCTCTTCAGATGATCTGACCAATTTGAATATGTGGTTATTGCCAGAAGGCCGATCACACTCAGCAGAACTGCCGTAGAGCAAATTGGCTATGCCTGGCATGTGGCTCCAGTGGCCACACGGTGGAAGGTTGTCCACATGAGAGAACGGGAACGATGACTCGGGCCTTACCAGTACCCCCAGCACCGACAGCACAAAGAAACTCAGGACCAATAATTGGAAAAGGCTCCTCTGCCTCCAAGGCAACAGTTTTTTCGCCCAGTCCAGAGGGGGACCAGAGCTAAAACAAGCCGTGGAATGGGTCAAGCCTACAACCTGACAGCTGAAGAGGCAGAAACTTCTGAAGTAGTAGCAGGTAAGGTTATGGTACATTCCAAAGTCATCCTAGCTCTTTCGATTCTTGTGCTTCCCATTGTTTTATATCAGATAGTTTTACTGCATTGCATTCTATCCCTATTGTATGTCTAGACAACCAGTGAGAAATTAGTACCGGGAATAGGGTAGTCATTTCCAATAGAATTTGCAAAGACTGTACAATAGAACTATGTTAACAGGAAACTATAACTATGTAACAGGAAACTAGTGGTAGATATGCATGACTTGGCTCAGCAAATATCATGCGGTTATTTACTGTCGGAACAAGAGTGTTATTTTCAGAATCCCGCATCAGCCTGAATTCTGATTCAACGGAGAACGTAAATCCACCAACAAGAAAACACAGTTGGAGTGTGCTAATACTGAGGTTAAGAAGAAAGAATGCCAATATGGAACGAATTCCCAGATGTATTTGAAGAAATTTCAGGACTTCACCTGACAGAGCAGTTAAGTTTTCTATTGATATTATTTCTGGAACAGTTCTGATATCCAAAGCACCATATACGATGACGCCTACTGAATTAGAAATTCTGAAGAAACTGTAAATCACCTAGAGGGGGGGTGAATAGGTGATGGATAAACTAACGGTCACTAAATGCGGAATTAAAAACTTATTTAAACTAAATTAAAACTTATTACACTAAACACCACGTATAACACAAGAGTGTAGCTGGATTCTCCGTGAAGGGCTCTGGACTAACTCCTCAAGATTCCTCTAAATAAGAGTTGAGGTGCCGCGTTGGCTCTCTTGGTTGAATACAAGTGTTAGCAAACAATCCTCAAGCATATACAATTAAGTACACAATATATCAAGCATATAAAGATAAAGACAATAATAGCATGCAAGATATAAAGATAAGAGTAAGAGATAGAGAGTGAGCAATCGCAAACACGGGAGATATGTTTCGAGGTTCGAGCACACTTGCTCTACATCCCCGCCTTCACGCTTGAAGGATTTCCACTATAAACCGATCCCACCGGATCACTCGGTGCCGCAACACCTACAAGGAGTTCCCACTAGAACTCTTGACTCTCTAGTCCCGTACATACCGCAAGCCCACAAGCTCGCCGAGGCCGCACCTCAAACACCGAGTTCACACACGAACTCGAAACACCGCGAACACAACCGTCCGCCTCCTCAAAGACAAAGATGGAACTTTGGTGATCACAACACTTTGATCACCTAAAATCCTCTCACAACAAATCCCTATAGGTAGATATAGCAATGGATGGCTCAAGTGTTGTGTGAGAAAATAAGGATTGAAATGGTGGAGGAAAACTCAAGAAAATCACTTCTAAAACACTCTTGATAAACTCCCCTTTTGATTGGAAATATTTGCGCTCAAATAAGTGGAGAAAACTTCTTAATGGAGTTGGAAAAACTAGCTCAAAACCCACTTAAAAATCTTAGAGAAAACAGCCCCAAAAAACCCCACTTTATAGGGCTAGAAAAACTAGCCGTTGGGAGCCAGATTGGCCTGTCGGTCGACCGCCCGGTCGACCGGCTGGTCGACCGAGACCCTGGAACAGAGAGCAGAGCTCTCTGCCGGTCGACCGGCCCGGTCGACCAGGGCTTTCCAGAGAGCAGAAGCTCTCTGCGGTTGACCGGGTCGGTCGACTGGCCCTCCAGCACTCCTGGCGTGCACGTTCTGTGCACGTCGGTCGACCGGCCCGGTCGACCGACAAAAGCCAGGTCAGGACATTTTCGGGATTAAAATGTGGTCATTTTGGCTCAAATAAAATCCCATAAAATCATAAAAAATCTACAAAAATAGTTTTAACATTATACTTTGATAATCAAATAGGCTTGAGTAAAATCAAGACATGTTACAAACAATTTGAACTATTTTTGTAACTTGAAAATTTTGGCTAAAAACGAAAACTGTATTTTTTCAAAATTGGTTTTTCCAAAACTTCTCCAAATAAAAAACAAGATATTTTAAACACTTTTAAATGATGATGTGTATGGATATGATCCTCTACACATATATGGTGAAATATCTATATTTTGACATTAAGCACTAAATATGGTTTGGTTAAATACATGTAAACTTTAAATACCAAAAATCAAACCGGTATTTTTCAAAAAGAAAACTCTTTTGTATTTTTTCAAAATAAAATTCTTTTATGAAAAACTTATCTAAATCAAGAGTGTGTGTATAAGATATACTTGAGCAATCCACCAACTATTTTATCCTTTACATTTTATCTAAAAACAAAATCTTATAAAAACAAACCAAGACAAGTCTTCACTTGAAGTCTTCTCATCTTCTTGACTTGGTCCAAACTTGATCCATAGAGCTAGACTCCTCTTGAGTACTTGATGTGGTCTTGATGCACAAGCTCTTGAATCAAACCGTGCTAGCTCCAAAACTTGACTTTAAATCCTTTGTTGAAGCTACACACCTACTAAGATCTTGAACATAAATCTGAGACTAAGTAAACACAAGATCATTAGTACTATAACTACATGAGTTGATCATCATCAAAACTAGAGTGATGGGCCTTTGGGCCAACAATTTTCCCCTTTTTGATGATGACAAAACTCATGAAGTTATATATGCATGGATCAAAGTAAAGCTTCAAAGAAGCTCCCCCTTAACTCTTGCATAACAATAAACAAATGAATATGCAATGAAAGCTCATAAACATGTATGCAAATACAAGGAGATAAACAAGCCAATCAAGCATAAAACTCATCAAATTCTTTTTCTCCTATTTGCAAAACAAAACATATATGCATAAACATAAATCCTTCATCCAAAACATGCATATATACTAAAATACTTCTCCAATACTTCTCCCCCTTTTTGTCAATCATCAACAAAGGGGTTAAAGTAAAAACAAAATATTCTCCCCCTTTTTGTCAAAAGCAAAAATTAATAAGAGGGGTGACATTAAACAAATCAATAAAGGATATATGCGATATACATTCGTGAAGAGGAAGACGCTAAGTTAGCTTCCCTACATATCTGCATTACATGAAAGAGGGATGACAAGCCCTAATTCACATAACACATAATATGCAATGCATAAGAGGAGATGTGAAGCTCCCCCTACACACGTGTACCACATAAGAAGAGTTGTCAAGCTTCTCAATATAAGATACACTCAACATGAATCTATATGTAGAAGAGATGTTAAGCTCCCCTTGCATATAGGCAATACAAATCAAAACATTTTTAATTTTTAAATTTTATATTAAAACAAAAATTTTGAATTTTCCTTAATAAAACAAATTTTGAGATATCTAGTAATCAATTTTAAGATATCATATAAACAAACATTTTTAAAGGTACCACTTGTAAATCAATCAAATTTTAAGATACAATTGTAAATAAACATTACAAAATTTGAATTTATCAAAATAGAATCATATTAATACCAAATGAAAATTATTTTGATACCAATTGCAATCAATAGATACCAATTGAAGATTATTGCAAATTCTTGATATCAATAAAACTATCAATTTTAAAAATAATGCATAAGCTTATTAAAATATCAATTGAGAAACCAATTGAAAATAAGAATTTGAATCAAGTTAGCATAAACATACTTTGTGCTTTAAATATGTAAATCGATTTTAACTCAAGTACAAATAAATCATATATATGTATGAGAATGAAAATACCAATAGGAATTGATATTATGGAAATTATGAAGCATATATATATAGAAAAACAAAATATGAGTATATACAAAAAAAATATCAATTGAGATCAAGTATATAACTCATAACCTACCAAATGAAGAATAATAACTAGTTAAAATAACTTTTGAAAAACTAGTTAAAGATCCTTCAAAAGCATGAAACCAAATATATATGTCTATCATGAAGCATACTAAATACACAAGAAGTGACACTCGAAATCTATAAGGCTCAAAAGTAATCATGAAACAAAGTCATGAATAAACGAATAAAGTGTGAGTACACAAAAATTATGTAATTAGCATTTTCCATGAAGATAATCAATAAAGCTCAAATCACGAATATCAAATAAAACATGAAAATTTATTTTTTCATATAAAGATGAAAATCATAAAAATTCATTTTTCATCTTAAATACAAACTTCTAGGTATATGTATGTTTTTATTCAATCCTAACAATATGCATACATATCCCAAACATAAAAAGAGTTCATAATGTAAATTGCATGAAGGTAAATGACTCATGGGATATACATGTATATTTATTAGATTTGAATACAAGATACATATTCATGAAGTAAAACATGAAAATAGGCAAAACAAGTGTAAATGAGAGAATCATCAAAACTAGGCTATACATGTGCATATAGTGAGTACAAATGAACAATAAAGTCCAAACATATATGAATCAATTTGTTGCTCACTACTTGTACACGTATACATCTAAGTTTTGATAAAAACTACATTTAAACTAGTATTATCACATGAAGCACAAAACAAATGAACATGAAAAAAATATCAAGTATGAACTAGCATGTAAATAAAGTAGGAGTTTAGAGATAGTTACCAAACCAAAAAACTATGCTCTAAGTCTCCAAAACATGGTGGTTGTTCCACCAAACCTCCTTGATAGCGGTGCATCAAAAATATGTCCATCAAGTCCATGCATTTACCACCAAGGCACCATCCCTCTCACGTTATGTGAGAGCCCGCACCTACATCAAAAACACAAGGTGAGGATTTTGGTACCCATTTTCTTTTGGGTCCTTGAGGGTTAGTCTTGTAAGGAACCCAAACATTTTTATTAGCAAAATTTATAGCATTTATCTTATCATAACAAAATTTTGCTAAATGGCCTTTGCGGCCACAATGTGTACATTTGTACACCTTAGGATGCATATGTGTATGAGTGTGATCGTGACGTGTAAATAGTGAATATGCATGATGTGAATGATGTGCATGAACATGTGGAGTTTGTTTCTTTGAAAACAAGGACTCCAATCTTTTATGGTTAAATGCACATGTGCTCAAAGTTGAGCTCAAACAATTTATTTTATTTTTCAAAAATTTAACTTCATTTTTATCAATGGTTGTGGCATGAAGAGCATGATCAATAGTCTTTTTCTTTTTAGAAACATTTGCTTTTTCTTTTTCAACCATTTTTCTTTTTAAAGAAGTGTTTTCATTTAAAGCAACTTCTTTTTGTTTTTTCACCAAATCAATTTTATTTTTCAAATTACTGTTTCCTTCACAAAGATCATTTAATTTAGACATCAAGGAAACATTTTCATTTTTCAAATTTTCATTTTCTTTTGAAACATTTTCAAATTTTTCTTGTAAAGAATCTTTTTCTTTTAACATGCAATCAAATTTGTTTTTCATTTTCTTGTTATCTTTCTAAGCATTTCATATTTTTCTAGAAGTTGTTGACAAAAAGATTCAAGCTCATTATAAGTCACATCAACATCTTCTTCTACCTCGGATTCGGTAGTTACCTCAAGGGGGTTATCCCCTTGGACCATGTAGCACACGTTGGAGGTGTCACTTCCAACATCCGAATCGCTCCCCGCATAGTATCTTTTTCGCCAAGGGAGATGATGGTGTTCCAAACTACAAAAGTCGAATCAATATTAGAAACCCTAGATAAATATTCATCATTTAGGGTTGACTTTAAAGCATGAGTGGCCTTTGCATTAGCCTCAATATTATTGCCATTTAAACAATAGGAATCTCTAGTAGTGGCAAAATAAACATGAATACCTAGGCCTTTGAGGTAAAAAGACATCTTAACCTTCCAAGTTTGGATGTTAAGGATGTCAAAGGTGGGAGGTGTCATGAAGTCCATGGTGTGTGTACAAATATTGTGATTAGCCTAAAAATGAGGATATTTAACTCTAGGTTGTAAGACCCAAATTAAGAGCACTTGGCTCTGATACCAATTGTAAATCACCTAGAGGGGGGTGAATAGGTGATGGCTAATCTAATGGTCACTAAATGCGGAATTAAAAACTTATTTAAACTAAATTAAAACTTATTACACTAAACACCACGTATAACACAAGAGTGTAGCCGGATTCCCGTGAAGGGCTCTGGACTAACTCCTCAAGATTCCTCTAAATAAGAGTTGAGGTGCCGCGTTGGCTCTCTTGGTTGAATACAAGTGTTAGCAAATAATCCCCAAGCATATACAATTAAGCACACAATATATCAAGCATATAAAGATAAAGACAATAATAGCATGCAAGATATAAAGACAAGAGTAAGAGATAGAGAGTGAGCCAAACACGGGAGATATGTTTCGAGGTTCGAGCACACTTGCTCTACATCCCTGCCTTCATACTTGAAGGATTTCTACTATAAACCGATCCCACCGGATCACTCGGTGCTGCAACACCTACAAGGAGTTCCCACTAGAACTCTTGGACTCTCTAGTCCCGTACACACCGCAAGCCCACAAGCTCGCCGAGGCCGCACCTCAAACACCAAGTTCACACACGAACTCGAAACACCGCGAACACAACCGTCCGCCTCCTCAAAGACAAAGATGAAACTTTGGTGTTCACAACACTTTGATCACCTAAAATTCTCTCACAACAAATTCCTATAGGTAGATATAGCAATGGATGGATCAAGTGTTGTGTGAGAAAATAAGGATTGAAATGGTGGAGAAAAACTCAAGAAAATCACTTCTAAAACACTCTTGATAAACTCCCCTTTGATTGGAAATATTTGCTCTCAAATAAGTAGAGAAAACTTCTTAATGGAGTTGAAAAAACTAGCTCAAAACCCACTTAAAAATCTTAGAGAAAACAGCCCCCAAAAACCCCACTTTATAGGGCTAGAAAAACTAGCCGTTGGGAGCCAGATTGGCCTGTCGGTCGACCGCCCGGTCGACCAGCCAACGGTCAGATTTCTGACCGTTGAGCCAGCGGTCGACCGGCCGGTCGACCGAGACCCTGGAACAGAGAGCAGAGCTCTCTGCCGGTCGACCGGCCCGGTCGACCGGCCCGGTCGACCGGGGCTTTCCAGAGAGCAGAAGCTCTCTGCGATCGACCGGGTCGGTTGACCGGCCCTCCAGCACTCCTGGCGTGCACGTTCTGTGCACGTCGGTCGACCGGCCAGGTCGACCGACTTCAAGCTCGGTCGACCGGTCCGGTCGACCGACAGAAGCCAGGTCAGGACATTTTTGGGATTAAAATGTTAGTCATTTTGGCTCAAATAAAATCCCATAAAATTATGAAAAATTACAAAATAGTTTTAGCATTATACTTTGATAATCAAACAGGCTTGAGTAAAATCAAGACATGTTACAAACAATTTGAACTATTTTTGTAACTTGAAAATTTTAGCTAAAAACGAAAACTGTATTTTTCCAAAATTGGTTTTTCCAAAACTTCTCCAAATACAAAAACAAGATATTTTAAACACTTTTAAAGCATGGTGTGTATGAATATGATCCTTTACACATATATGGTGAAATATCTATGTTTTTGACATTAAGCACTAAATATGATTTTGGTTAAATACATGTTAACTTTAAATATCAAAAACCAAACCGGTATTTTTCAAAAAGAAAACTCTTTTGTATTTTCCAAAATAAAAATTCTTTTATGAAAAACTTATCTAAATCAAGAGTGTGTGTGTATAAGATATACTTGAACAATCCACCAACTATTCTATCCTTTAGATTTTATCTAAAAACAAAATCTTATAAAAACAAACCTAGACACAAGTCTTGATCTTGAAGGTCTTCACTTGAAGTCTTCTCATCTTCTTGACTTGGTCCAAACTTGATCCATAGAGCTAGCCTCCTCTTGAGTACTTGATGTGGTCTTGATGCACAAGCTCTTGAATCAAACCGTGCTAGCTCCAAAACTTGACTTTAAATCCTTTGTTGAAGCTACACACCTACTTAGATCTTGATCATAAATCTGAGACTAAGTAAACACAAGATCATTAGTACTATAACTACATGAGTTGATCATCATCAAAACTAGAGTGATGGGCCTTTGGGCCAACAGAAACAACTACAGGAATATTCTGACATGGGATTGATCTTGCTGAGTAATTCACCGTGGGGAGCTCCGGTATTATTAGCAAATAAGAAGATGGTGTTAAGCGGTTATGTATTGACTACAGAGAGTTGAACAAAGTTACCATTAAGAGCAAGCATCCCTTTCCCAGAATAGATAATCTATTTGACCAACTTCACGGAGGTCGTGTGTTCTCAAAGTTGGATCTGCAATCGGGTTATCATCAGTTGAAAGTAAAGAAAAAGGATATTCAAAAAACAATGTTCAGAACTCGCTACGGTCAATTCCTAGTCATGCCCTTCAGAGTAACTAACGCTCCCGTAGTCTTTATGGATCTGATGAACTCATCGTATTTGGATAAGTTTGTCATGGTCTTCATCGATGATATTTTGATATACTTTAAGAGTGACAGAGAACACGCAGAACACCTGAGAATTGTATTACAGGCGCTCCGATAAGTTCAACTACATGCCAAACAGAGCAAGTGTGAATTCTGGTTAGAGAGTATAGCATTCTTGGGTCATATAATTTCGAAGGAAGAATCTCTGTAGACCCAACAAAATTCAGGCAGTGAAAGACTGGCCAGTTCTGAAGACCGTAACAGAAATCAAAAATTTTTTTGAACTAGCCGGATATTATAGAAGGTTTGCACCGGATTTCTAAGATTGCAGCCCCATTAACAAAGCTCACCAGAAAAGGGAAAAAAATATGTGTGGACAGAAGAATGCTCTGCAACATTCGAACAATTGAAGAATAGACTAATTTCAGCCCCAGTCTTGAAGACTCCTTTAGGGACAGGAGGGATGGTTATATATAGTGATGCATCCGGAAAAGGCCTAGGATGTGTACTAATGCAACATTGACATGTTATAGCTTATGCATCCAGGCAGTTGAAGCCACACGAGAGAAATTACCCAACACTTGGCTTAGAGTTGGCAGAGGTAATGTTCGTACTGAAGATCTGGAGGCATTATTTACTGAGAAACAAAGTGTTAATCTATACCGACCATAAAAGTCTAACATATATTTTCACACAGAAAGAACTGAACATGAGATAGAGACGATGGCTTGAACTAATGACAGACTACGGCATAAATTTACAGTACCATCCCGGTAAGGTCAATGTAGTGCCCGATGCTTTGAGTAGAAAGTCGAAAAACAACATGTTGATACAACTCACCCATCAGAAGGGATTGTTCCGGGAGATTATTAAATTGGACTTGATGATAATACAAGGAACCAGTGAGTCGGGTCAGATAATGACTTAGCAGATTCAGCCAACACTGATGGATGAAATCAAAGAAGTACAGAAGGAAGATCCCAGATTGCTGAAATTCAGAACTTAAGTAGAAGCAAGATAAGATCGATGTCCGTATACACTCAAATGACGGCGCTCTATATTTCGGTAACAGAATATGTGTGCCATAAGGAGAAGTTTGACAAAAAATCTTGGCAGAAGCGCACAACTCGGCTTATTCTATTCACCCAGGAGGAATAAAAATGTACCAGGATTTAAAACAACACTCTGGTGGAACGCTATGAAGAGAGATCGCCCAGTATGAAGTTAAGTGCTTAGTTTGCCAACAAATAAAAATAAAACACCAGAGATCAGCCGGACTTTTACAACCCTTACCAATACCCGAGTGGAAGTGGGAACATATTACGATGGATTTTGTTATAGCTTTGCCTCTTGTCCAAAACATAATAATGCAGCATGGATAATCATCGATCGTCTCACAAAATCAGCTTACCTTTTACCATTCAGAGTGGGTCAGTCAAAAGAGGTTCTAGCGGATAAATATATGAGAGAGATAGTCTGTCTGCACGGAGTTCCAGTTAGTATCGTGTCAGACAGGGACACGAGATTCCGATCACATTTTTGAGAAAGTCTCCAAGAGAGTTTATGGACTCGTTTAGCACTTCTAATCATCCTTAGACAGATAGGCAGTCCAAAAGAACTATTCAGATACATCTTGCGAGCATGCATAATAGAACTCAAGGGATCATGGGAGGACTATCTTCATTTAGTAGAGTTTTCTTATAATAACAGTTATCAGGTCAGTATCAAAATGGCTTTATTCGAATCTTATATGGCAGAAAATGCAGATCACCACTATGTTGGGACGAGGTCGGTGAAAGAAGACTCGTAGGACCGGATATCTTAGTTCAAACTACAGACAAAGTTAGAATTATCCGAAATCATCTTCAGACAGTACAGAGCTGACAGAAAATTTGGGCATATACTAGAAGAAGACCGTTGGAATTCAGAGCAGGTGAACATGTATTCTTGAAGATATCTCTGACCAAGGGAGTGATCTGATTCAGTATTCTCGAAAAACTTAGTCCTAGATATATTGGCCCGTTCGAGATTCTAGATCGAATGGGAGACGTAGCTTATCGATTGGCATTACTGTCACCACTAGAAGGGGTGCACAATGTATTTCATATATTATAGCTCAGGAAATATGTCAGAGATGAGAGTCACATTCTAGACCACAAAATTAAAACTGTAGCCAGATTTATCATATACAGAGCAATCGATGGCCATTCTAGACAGAAGTGTCAAGACTCTGAAGAATAAGGCAATACCGTTAGTTTTGGTTTCCTGGAATAGCATGCTCCGGAAAAGCTACTTGAGAACGGGAAGATATTATCCATGAACATTACCCTCAATTATTCATATCATAGTTGGTAAAATTCCTTATCTCTATCATTTTGTGTTCATTTTCCCCTTATCGAAATTTCGAGGTAGAAATTTTTGCAAGGTGGATGGAATGCAACACCCCGTCCCCGGAATACGTACCTAGATACATGTTCTAATTTTTTGATCATATTTTCCTATTTCCTCCTTGTATCTATTTTTAATTTTTGATTATTTATATTATCGTTTGGTATCAGATTCGAATTTTTAGACTTAGACTAACCCTAGTCTGAACCGGGGACACGATCCCATGGTATTATTTAATTTGACCTTTTTAGTAGTTAGATTTGATCGGTTTCAATTTCAAACACTGTTATTCAATATTTTAGATTTTTCATGATTTTCTGGAATTTTTCTAAATTATTTACAAAATCTTCAAAATCGGTATCGATCGGTGTCGCCGACCGATTCTCAGATTTTTAATTTACAAACAGAGTTGAGTTTCTATAAATTGCTTTTGTATTGTTTCTCAAAATTACATTTTCTACTTTAATACATGTTTTGAGATTTTTCTGAAATTACCAAGATTCGACTGGATTTAGTGTCGACCGATATCACTGGTTGATTGCAGGATTTTTAATTTAAAAATCAAATTGAATTTCTTATATCTGATTTCACCAAGCACCTTAGTATAATATTTCTCATTTTTGAGAATATTTGGGGATCTTTCTGAAGTAGTCAAAATTTCACTGATTAAAATAATAATTAGGTTTTTTCCCGTCTCTGGGAGTTTGATGTGACATTTTCCTTCTTCCTTTTCTTTTCTTTTCTTTTTCCTTTCTCCTTTCCTTTTCTTCCTCTTTTGTTTTATTTTCTTTTCTTTTTTCTCTTCTTCTTTTTTTTTCCACCACACAAAAAATATCTACACCACTCCTCTCTCCTGCCTAAATGCGAAAGCTCCCCCAGCCTGAGACGCGAAGCTCCCCTTGCATGCTGAGAGGGGAAGATCCTCTCCCCTTAAAAAAATCTCTTTCCTTCAAATTCACTCTCATTTCTTCTCCTCTCTCTCAATTCTCTTCCTCCTCTCTTAAATTCTCTCTTAATTCTTCAACTCCTCTCCAAATCTCTCCCTCTCTCCTCCGGCAGACCCGACGCCTCCAGCAGCCCCCCCACTTCGGCGCCTTCCTCCGGCTATCCACCTAGGCCGGCGGTAGCCTACCTCCGGCGCCCCCCAAATCCTCCCCTCTTCTCCAATTTCTTTCCTCCTCCTCTAAAACTCCACCATGTTCTCCAATTTCTTCTCCAATTTCACAATTCCTCCACCACAGTCATCTTCTACACTTCCTTCCTTCCCCATCAACACCCCCACCTCCAATTTCACTCCCATCATCATATTTATCATCTCCACCACTCTAACCCAACTCCACAACCTTCAATTTTATCTCTTCCCCACCAATTCACCATCTCCCCTCTTCCCATGGTCGCGCGCCACCTCTCCTCCGCCAGGCTGTGCGGCCAGTCCGATCAGCCCGGCTAAACACAAGCCAGGCCCATGGCCTGGCCGTGAGTTGGCCACGCGTGGTCTGCTCTCACCTCCTTTTCATTTTCTCTCTCTTCCCTCCTCTCTCTGTGCACGAGCACGTACGTGTCGTTCCGGAGTATTGGGTTCCACGACTGGTCTGTGTTTAGGCGAGTGTTCTCGCCTTAATTTTTGGTTTTTCCCGTTTCAACGAGTTGATTGTAAATTACTCGTGTAAATTGTGTAATTGGTGTATTTGTAGTATTGTGGTGTATCATCATTTTAGTGGATTTGTAACGGTATTGTAGACTGTTGTATTTGTACCAGTGGAAAGAATGTTTGTAATAGGGTAGGTTATTTCCTGTAATTGTCGTTCTATTCTGTATTTTGTATTGTTGTGAACTGGACTGATCCTTCGTGATCGTTAGCCTTCGGGCTCAGCCTTCGGGCTCAGCCTCCGGGCTTAACGCTTTGTGATTTTATATTACAGTCTTCGGACTTAACCCTCTGGGTTTTTTTACAGCTCCACCGGGAGGCGAGCTTAGCGCTCAGCGCTTTACGACAAAACTCGCCCGAGCGCAGCTTCGACGCGTGCGTTTTGGTTCACCGTGAGCGTTAGCTGTGTGTTCACACACCAGTCTGTCATGAGCGTCTAGCTATCTGCGTGTGTGACTTCATCGTGTGCGTTAGCTCCGCTGGGAGTAAGTTAGCGTTTAGCGCTACACGCTGGTTTCGTCGGGAATCTAGTTCTGCCGTGTGTTGCGACTTAGTCCCGTTGGACATGGTCGAGCTCCGTCCCAGCTTTTTCGAGCCCTGCCTAGATGATTAATATTTAATTTAATATTATTAATATTAATAGTTGTGAAGAGTTTGAAATCTTTACTTAAACCGTTTTCCCAAAGAACTGTATTGTTTTCGGGTTTCATACAGATTTCCTGTACCTGTATCATTTTCCCAGATTTTGTTAATCGATAGTATAACACTTGCCATGTTATTACCTGACACATGCATGTTATCTAACACTTATCATGCTATTACTTGGCCCATGATTATTATATTGCGAGAATTGAATAACTGATATCCTGTTATACCATGTTACTCCTGTACTCCCGTAATCTTGTACTTGATATGCTTCTACTCTTCCTGTAAACTGATAATTACATAATAATCATTAACAAGGACAACTTTCATTTGTTCGGGGAAAACCAATAGATATTAATATGTGTTCATGTTTACAGTGATATTAGATATGTTGTACAACCCAAAACTTTTGATTCTACCTGAGGGCCTCTAGGTGTCCGAGGTGTGCGTTGGCACCCTCCTTCCTGTTACTTTCCTGAATGGGTATTTAAATAAGACCCACCTCTTGTATGCCTTGCGGCCGGTTCCATACACCAGAGATGGAACACCCTGGACCATGGTCCCGGGCATACACCGGACCCCCTGTAAATATTGTTCGTTGATCCCCCATTGGTTTTCAATAACGATCTCGGCTTATTTAAATGTGATGTATGCGTGCTGGGACACTAGCACACACACCTAGACATATGGGTTGGACGAGTTATAATAATAATAAAATAATATGGACTAATAATATATAATTTGTTTATGTTTTATCGGTTTTATGCTTTAGGCAATTTGGGTTGTGTAAACTCAGGGTATGATAATATGAGATAGGGTATATATATGAGGGTTTCCTTATTGGAATATTTTTTTGACGTTCTAATCTCGTGAATCCATAGGCTGAGCTTGTATAGCTGATTTTGCCACTTTCACATGCTTGTCTGACTGCTCACACACTGTTTTTGTGATTACGCTTTCCGATTTAGTTTTATTAATACATGTGTGCTGCATGTGCACGCCACTTGGCTTCATCTTATCACTCGTTAGGTGGGTAGTTTTCTGACTCTCCTGAACCTATATATCCAGATCTTAAAGCCTGAACTGAAGTGGAGCCCTCTGCTGAAGATCAAGTTTACCTCTCTGAGCAGGCTGACTAGTCGTAGGTCTTCCCATTCTTGACTCTCCTTATCGGCTCGCGGGATTTCCTCTTAGTTAGTGAGCATCTTTTATATTGTAAATCTTATTTTTACACCTCTGGGTGATGTAATATGCACATGTAATATTATATCACATCTCGTGATAATTCTGTACATGTACTTTTCTGTTTGAATATATAATGCAGTACGTACTTTCGTACTCTGATCTTGCATGTACTGATGCTTAGTGTATATATGTGAGGGTACTTTCGCCCTGCGTATATATGTCGCAGTGATATTCTCGTATCCGCGGGATCTGGGCGTTACAGTAGCCCTTAACCATATGAGTTTTAGAATTATTAAAATAAAAAGAAGATCGTACCCTTGGGCAACAATCTTTTTTTTTTGATGATGACAAAACTCATAAGTTATTTTATAAAACATGAAGTGTTTGAAAATAAAACTCTGAAATTATGCTTATATAAATCAAGTTCAACATGACTTATAGATATAACAAAAGATAAGCAAGTCACATGCATATTAATAATATCAATTTTATTGAGCAATATGCATACACGGTCATCAATATGCATAAATGGTCATCCATCCATCCATTCCACCATCCATAAAAATCATATGCAATGGAGAATAAGAATAACTAACTCAATATTGCATGAAACAAGAGAATGTAAGTAGATTAGAATAACTCAAAATAGAATAACTTCTTCTCTCCCCTTTTGTCATACATCAAAAGGAGATGAAGTAATTTTGAAAACTAACAAAACATCAATTAAAATTGATATCAATTGAATTTCAAACATAAAAAATCAAATTTTCATCATGCAAACATTCAATCACTACAAATAGAGGAAAATCTATTGTAATCAAGAGATCTTGTAAAAATATCGCTCAATTATAAATCGGTAGAAACATAATGGATTATCACCTTTCTCATAATGATCTCTAAAAAAGTGATATTGAATCTCTAGAGCTTGGTTATACTATGTTGATTTGTATTTTTGGTCATGTGAATAGTACTAGTATTATCACAATAAATCTTAATATAATCATAATGCAAATCATAATCAAGGAGAGTATATTTTATCCAATATACTCCACCCAGCGGTTAAGATGGCTACGAAATTTTGCTTCTTAGAAGACCACGAAACAAGATAATTTTTTAAAAATTGACAAGTTTCACTAGTGTTCTTCCTACTCACTCAACAACGGCATAGTCGACATCCGAATAACTCATCATGTTAAATTGGTCGATCTTCGGATACCACAAGCTCATACCAATAATGCCCTTAAGATATTTGATAATATGTTTTACTGCACTCAAATGAGACTTCTTAGGATACGATTGGAGTCTAGCACAAACACAAATACTAAACATAATGTTCAGCCTACTTGCTGTCGAATATAGCGAACTATCAATCATACTACGATATAATTTAATGTCAACACTTTTACCTTATTCATCCTTATCAAACTTGGTTGTTGTAGTCATTGGAGTCTTGCTAACTTCATGTTCTCTAGCCCAAATGTTTTGATTAACTCTTTGGTGTACTTGACTTGGTTCACGAAGATTCCATCACTCCTTTACTTGATTTTGAGTCCAAAAAAGTAGTTGAGCTCACCATCACTCTCTTCAATTTTTTCCTTCATACACAACTCAAACTCTTTGCATAGATTTTCATTAGTAGAATAAAAAAATAATATCATCAACATAAATTTGTATGATTAAAATATCACTATCAACATGCTTGGTAAATAATGTATTATCTACTTTATCTTTAATAAAACCCTTGTTTACAAGGAAAACTATTAAGCCTTTCATACCAAGCTGATGGAGCTTTGTTTCCAACTATAAAAAGCCTTTTCCAACTTAAACACATGATCAGAATGTGTAGGATCAATAAACCGGGGGTGTTCAACATATACCTCCTCATCAATATAATCATTAAGAAATGCACTTTTAACATCCATTTAATACCAACTTGAAATCTTTAAATGAGGCAAAAGTAAGAGTTATATGTATGGCTTCGAGCCGTGCCACAGGTGCAAATATCTCCTCAAAATCGATTTTCTTCATTTGATTGTAATCTTGGGCCACTATCCTAGCCTTATTTCTAACTATATTACCCGACTCATCTAACTTGTTTCTAAAGACCCATTTAGTACTAATGATTGGTCTAACATGGAGCCTAGGAATAAGTTTTCAAACTTAGTTATGCTCAAATTGATTGGACTCCTCTTACATGGCAAGTAACCAGTATGAGTCGCCTTCTGGTTCGAGGATATTCTTGGGTTAATTGTGTGAAATGAAAGCATAGTATCCACAGATATCATGAAGTTTGGATCTAGTAGTTACTCTTTGATACATCACTTATGATGGGATTTTTGGGATGACTTGTAGTGTATCTCCAACCTTTTGGAGCGGCAGGTTCCAGGTCAGCCTCCGGAACATCCTGGGCAGTGGTCCTAGATATGCACGGGACCCACTGTAAACATAACCCATTGTTTCATCATCAGTTTTCAATCAAACTCGACTTACTCATATATGGATGTATATGTACCAATAACACATGCTTAGATATATGGATAAGACGAGTAATAATAATAAAATGCTAATCAATAATTCGACGTGTTATTTTGCAATTCGGGTTGTATACACTCAAATTACGGTGAAGTGAGGTATACGGTATATAGGTGAGAGTTTTCTTATTTGGATTATTCCTTCAATGTACTTATCTCATGAAGTCGTAACGTGGGTTGTACTGCTGGTGTTTTGTCGTATTTACTTTCATCGGGGTTTTATTCAGATTTTCGATTTACTGCTATATTATTATATTATATGTTTCTGCCTTTACCACCTGTGTACTACTCCACTGATCTCTTGCTGTTATCATATTGTACATAACCTGCCTCTTGCCTGATATCACACTTGTATTACCGTACCTAATCTCCTGACTTGCTTATTCATGGTTTTATATGGATTCTTTAGTTAGCGTATAAGCACTGCTCCTAATGATTCATACTGTTATCTTTAGCTTATTGTGAACAACTCAGGTTGTGCGTACTCAGTCAATGGAGATATGAAGTATATGGTATATAGATGAGGATTTTCTTGTTTGGATTACTCCTCGAGGTATCAATCTCATGAATCTATCTACTGAACCCGTACAATTGGTTTTGTCACTTTTGTACATCTCATTACTTGATGCCTCTTTCATGTTCGGGCGTGTATGCTCACGACACGATTTTTAATGCATGTTTTTTATTCAGATTTATCGGTACACATGTGCGTGTCCCTGCATGCCACTTGGCATTCACCACACTACTCGTTTGGGAGTTTCTGACTCCCGTGGATCTGCATGTCCAGATCTTGGAGTTTGGACCGTGATGGACATCCTGTTGATCAGAATGGCGCAGCAGAAGCGTAGTAGATCAGCAGAAGACCAGTCCGAGATACTATTCTTTTAGGACCCCCTGCTTGTCTCTCGAGTTTTTTTT
>JAVJIF010032937.1:0-124194 GCA_038442645.1 Agave tequilana | reverse complement strand
GACCTTGTTCGGTCGGGTTCGGTTTTATCAAAATTGGCAAAGCCCGAACCGAACCGACCAATGCTCACCCCTAATAATATACAAAGTTATCTATTCCTTTCTCGATAATCCTTTCCGTGATTCTGAATTTCACATATCTTTTCACTTTCCAGTTCCGGTCATCTTTTACCAACATTGATATGAAAAGAAGAGGAAGTCGTAATGGCCCCAGACACTCACGGAACGGACCTACAGGAGAGAACACTGATATTCTGAGGGTTCTTCAAAATATGATGGAGAATCAGCAGAAGCAGACGGAGTTCCTTCAGCAAGGTTTGATAACAGCTCCAAAGGAATAGAGGGCCGGCAACATATCAGATTTCTGACGATTACAGCTGGCAATATTCACAGGGGCAGAAAGACCACTAGATGCCGAGCAATGGTTAATTGACATCACAGATCTTTTAAAAGTGGCACGGAACCCAAAGAAAAACCAGATAGAGGTTGCAAAAATTCAACTGAAGGATGTAGCTAGAACCTGGTGGCTAGTAGAAGAAGCAAAATTTGATAAACCCATCACGTGGGTCCAGTTCTCTAAGAGTTTTTATGATAGATTTTTCCCTGCTACAGCTCAGAAGGAGATGGAAGAACAGTTTATTCGACTCCAGCAATGGAACAAGTCTATTGACGAGTACACTGCGGAATTCTTGAGGCTGAGTCGATTTGCCCAGTATATGGTGGACGATGAAGAGAAGCGGGCAAGCAGATTCCAACATGGATTAAAAATGAATATCTAGATACTTTTGATTCCCAACAACTGAAAACTTGTTCCCGAGTCCTCACCATAGCTCGGGAAGTGAAACGAGGACTAGAAAAGAAAAATCATAGCCAGATGAAGAACCAGGCCATGAAGCGGCCATTCCAGCAGATGGGCAGAGGAGGCCCAGTCAGAGCTACAAGAGCCCCAATGACCAAACAACCATTCCAATCAGTGCCTCTTCAGATGATCTGACCAATTTGAATATGTGGTTATTGCCAGAAGGCCGATCACACTCAGCAGAACTGCCGTAGAGCAAATTGGCTATGCCTAGCATGTGGCTCCAGTGGCCACACGGTGGAAGGTTGTCCACATGAGAGAACGGGAACGATGACTCGGGCCTTACCAGTACCCCCAACACCGACAGCACAAAGAAACTCAGGACCAATAATTGGAAAAGGCTCCTCTGCCTCCAAGGCAACAGTTTTTTCGCCCAGTCCAGAGGGGGACCAGAGCTAAAACAAGCCGTGGAATGGGTCAAGCCTACAACCTGATAGCTGAAGAGGCAGAAACTTCTGAAGTAGTAGCAGGTAAGGTTATGGTACATTCCAAAGTCATCCTAGCTCTTTCGATTCTTGTGCTTCCCATTGTTTTATATCAGATAGTTTTACTGCATTGCATTCTATCCCTATTGTATGTCTAGACAACCAGTGGGAAATTAGTACCGGGAATAGGGTAGTCATTTCCAATAGAATTCTGCAAAGACTGTACAATAGAACTATGTTAACAGGAAACTAGAACTATGTAATAGGAAACTAGTGGTAGATATGCATGACTTGGCTCAGCAAATATCATGCGGTTATTTACTGTCGGAATAAGAGTGTTATTTTCAGAATCCCGCATCAGCCTGAATTCTGATTCAACGGAGAACGTAAATCCACCAACAAGAAAACACAGTTGGAGTGTGCTAATACTGAGGTTAAGAAGAAAGGAATGCCAATATGGAACGAATTCCCAGATGTATTTGAAGAAATTTCAGGACTTTCATCTGACAGAGCAGTTAAGTTTTCTATTGATATTATTTCTGGAACAGTTCTGATATCCAAAGCACCATATACGATGACGCCTACTGAATTAGAAATTCTGAAGAAACTGTAAATCACCTAGAGGGGGGGTGAATAGGTGATGGATAAACTAATGGTCACTAAATGCGGAATTAAAAACTTATTTAAACTAAATTAAAACTTATTACACTAAACACCACGTATAACACAATAGTGTAGCTGGATTCTCCGTGAAGGGCTCTGGACTAACTCCTCAAGATTCCTCTAAATAAGAGTTGAGGTGCCGCGTTGTCTCTCTTGGTTGAATACAAGTGTTAGCAAACAATCCCCAAGCATATACAATTAAGCACACAATATATCAAGCATATAAAGATAAAGACAATAATAGCATGCAAGATATAAAGACAAGAGTAAGAGATAGAGAGTGAGCAATCGCAAACACGGGAGATATGTTTCGAGGTTCGAGCACACTTGCTCTACATCCCCGCCTTCACACTTGAAGGATTTTCACTATAAACCGATCCCACTGGATCACTCGGTGCCGCAACACCTACAAGGAGTTCCCACTAGAACTCTTGACTCTCTAGTCCCGTACATACCGCAAGCCCACAAGCTCGCCGAGGCCGCACCTCAAACACTGAGTTCACACACGAACTCGAAACACCGCGAACACAACCGTTCGCCTCCTCAAAGACAAAGATGGAACTTTGGTGATCACAACACTTTGATCACCTAAAATCCTCTCACAACAAATCCCTATAGGTAGATATAGCAATGGATGGCTCAAGTGTTGTGTGACAAAATAAGGATTGAAATGGTGGAGGAAAACTCAAGAAAATCACTTCTAAAACACTCTTGATAAACTCCCCTTTTGATTGGAAATATTTGCTCTCAAATAAGTGGAGAAAACTTCTTAATGGAGTTGGAAAAACTAGCTCAAAACCCACTTAAAAATCTTAGAGAAAATAGCCCCAAAAAAACCCCACTTTATAGGGCTAGAAAAACTAGCCGTTGAGAGCCAGATTGGCCTGTCTGTCGACCGCCCGGTCGACCGGCCAGTCGACCGAGACCCTGGAACAGAGAGCAGAGCTCTCTGCCGGTCGACCGGCCCGGTCGACCAGGGCATTCCAGAGAGCAGAAGCTCTCTGCGGTCGACCGGGTTGGTCGACTGGCCCTCCAGCACTCCTGGCGTGCACGTTCTGTGCACGTCGGTCGACCGGCCCGGTCGACCGACAGAAGCCAGGTCAGGACATTTTGGGATTAAAATGTTGGTCATTTTGGCTCAAATAAAATCCCATAAAATCATGAAAAATCTACAAAAATAGTTTTAACATTATACTTTGATAATCAAATAGGCTTGAGTAAAATCAAGACATGTTACAAACAATTTGAACTATTTTTGTAACTTGAAAATTTTGGCTAAAAACGAAAACTGTATTTTTTCAAAATTGGTTTTTCCAAAAGTTCTCCAAATACAAAAACAAGATATTTTAAACACTTTTAAAGCATGATGTGTATGGATATGATCCTCTACACATATATGGTGAAATATCTATGTTTTTGACATTAAGCACTAAATATGGTTTTGGTTAAATACAGTAAACTTTAAATACCAAAAATCAAACCGGTATTTTTCAAAAAGAAAACTCTTTTGTATTTTTCCAAAATAAAATTCTTTTATGAAAAACTTATCTAAATCAAGAGTGTGTGTGTATAAGATATACTTGAGCAATCCACCAACTATTTTATCCTTTACATTTTATCTAAAAACAAAATCTTATAAAAACAAACCAAGACAAGTCTTCTCTTGAAGTCTTCTCATCTTCTTGACTTGGTCCAAACTTGATCCATAGAGTTAGACTCCTCTTGAGTACTTGATGTGATCTTGATGCACAAGCTCTTGAATCAAACCGTGCTAGCTCCAAAACTTGACTTTAAATCCTTTGTTGAAGCTACACACCTACTAAGATCTTGATCATAAATCTGAGACTAAGTAAACACAAGATCATTAGTACTATAACTACATGAGTTGATCATCATCAAAACTAGAGTGATGGGCCTTTGGGCCAACAATCTCCCCTTTTTGATGATGACAAAACTCATGAAGTTATATATGCATGGATTAAAGTAAAGCTTCAAAGAAGCTCCCCCTTAACTCTTACATAACAATAAACAAATGAATATGCAATGAAAGCTCATAAACATGTATGCAAATACAAGGAGATAAACAAGCCAATCAAGCATAAAACTCATCAAATTCTTTTTCTCCTATTTGCAAAACAAAACATATATGCATAAACATAAATCCTTCATCCAAAACATGCATATATACTAAAATACTTCTCCAATACTTCTCCCCTTTTTGTCAATCATCAACAAAGGGGTTAAAGTAAAAACAAAATGTTCTCCCCTTTTTGTCAAAAGCAAAAATCAATAAGAGGGGTGGCATTAAACAAATCAATAAAGGATATATGCGATATACATTCATGAAGAGGAAGACGCTAAGTTAGCTTCCCTACATATCTGCATTACATGAAAGAGGGATGACAAGCCCTAATTCACATAACACATAATATGCAATGTATAAGAGGAGATGTGAAGCTCCCCCTACACACGTGTACCACATAAAGAACAAGCTTCTCAATATAAGATACACTCAACATGAATCTATATGTAGAAGAGATGTTAAGCTCCCCTCGCATATAGGCAATACAAATCAAAACATTTTTAATTTTTAAAATTTTATATTAAAACAAAAATTTTGAATTTTCCTTAATAAAACAAATTTTGAGATATCTAGTAATCAAATTTTAAGATATCATATAAACAAACATTTTTAAAGGTACCACTTGTAAATCAATCAAATTTTAAGATACCAATTGTAAATAAACATTACAAAATTTGAATTTATCAAAATAGAATCATATTAATACCAAATGAAAATTATTTTGATACCAATTGCAATCAATAGATACCAATTGAAGATTATTGCAAATTCTTGATATCAATAAAACTATCAATTTTAAAAATAATGCATAAGCTTATTAAAATATCAATTGAGAAACCAATTGAAAATAAGAATTTGAATCAAGCTTAGCATAAACATACTTTGTGCTTTAAATATGTAAATCGATTTTAACTCAAGTACAAACAAATCATATATATGTATGAGAATGAAAATACCAATAGGAATTGATATTATGGAAATTATGAAGCATACATATATAGAAAAACAAAATATGAGTATATACAAAAAAAATATCAATTGAGATCAAGTATATAACTCATAACCTACCAAATGAAGAATAATAACTGGTTAAAATAATTTTTGAAAAACTAGTTAAAGATCCTTCAAAAGCATGAAACCAAATATATATGTCTATCATGAAGCATACTAAATACACAAGAAGTGACACTCGAAATCTATAAGGCTCAAAAGTAATCATGAAACAAAGTCATGAATAAACGAATAAAGTGTGAGTACACAAAAATTATGTCATTAGCATTTTCATGAAGATAATCAATAAAGCTCAAATCACGAAAATCAAATAAAACATGAAAATTTATTTTTTCATATAAAGATGAAAATCATAAAAATTCATTTTTCATCTTAAATACAAACTTCTAGGTATATGTATGTTTTTATTCAATCCTAACAATATGCATACATATCCCAAACATAAAAAGAGTCCATAATGTAAATTGCATGAAGGCAAATGACTCATGGGATATACATGTATATTTATTAGATTTGAATACAAGATACATATACATGAAGTAAAACATGAAAATAGGCAAAACAAGTGTAAATGAGAGAATCATCAAAACTAGGCTATACATGTGTATATAGTGAGTACAAATGAACAATAAAGTCCAAACATATATGAATCAATTTGTTGCTCACTACTTGTACACGTATACATCTAAGTTTTGATAAAAATTACATTTAAATTAGTATTATCACATGAAGTACAAAACAAATGAACATGCTAAAAATATCAAGTATGAACAAGCATGTAAATAAAGTAGGAGTTTAGAGATAGTTACCAAACCAAAGAGCTATGCTCTAAGTCTCCAAAACATGGTGGTTGTTCCACCAAACCTCCTTGATAGCGGTGCATCAAAAATATGTCCATCAAGTCCATGCATCCACCACCAAGGCACCATCCCTCTCACGTTATGTGAGAGCCCGCACCTACATAAAAAACACAAGGTGAGGATTTTGGTACCCATTTTCTTTTGGGTCCTTGAGGGTTAGTCTTGTAAGGAACCCAAACATTTTTATTAGCAAAATTTATAGCATTTATCTTATCATAACAAAATTTTGCTAAATGGCCTTTGCGGCCACAATGTGTACATTTGTACACCTTAGAATGCATATGTGTATGAGTGTGATCGTGACGTGAAAATAGTGAATATGCATGATGTGAATGATGTGTATGAACATGTGGAGTTTGTTTCTTTGAAAACAAGGACTCCAATCTTTTATGGTTAAATGCACATGTGCTCAAAGTTGAGCTCAAACAATTTATTTTATTTTTCAAAAATTTAACTTCATTTTTATCAATGGTTGTGGCATGAAGAGCATGATCAATAGTCTTTTTCTTTTTAGAAACATTTGCTTTTTCTTTTTCAACCATTTTTCTTTTTAAAGAAGTGTTTTCATTTAAAGCAACTTCTTTTTGTTTTTTCACCAAAACAATTTTATTTTTCAAATTAGTGTTTCCTTCACAAAGATCATTTAATTTAGACATCAAGGAAACATTTTCATTTTTCAAATTTTCATTTTCTTTTGAAACATTTTCAAATTTTTCTTGTAAAGAATCTTTTTCTTTTAACATGCAATCAAATTTGTTTTTCATTTTCTTGTTATCTTTCTAAGCATTTCATATTTTTCTAGAAGTTGTTGACAAAAAGATTCAAGCTCATCATAAGTCACATCAACATCTTCTTCTACCTCGGATTCGGGGTTATCCCCTTGGACCATGTAGCACACGTTGGAGGTGTCACTTCCAACATCCGAATCGCTCCCCGCATATATTGTTCTTTTTCGTCAAGGGAGATGATGGTGTTCCAAACTACAAAAGCCGAATCAATATTAGAAACCCTAGATAAATATTCATCATTTAGGGTTGACTTTAAAGCATGAGTGGCCTTTCCATTAGCCTCAATATTATTGCCATTTAAACAATAGGAATCTCTAGTAGTGGCAAAATAAACATGAATACCTAGGCCTTTGAGGTAAAAAGACATCTTAACCTTCCAAGTTTGGATGTTAAGGATGTCAAAGGTGGGAGGTGTCATGAAGTCCATGGTGTGTGTACAAATATTGTGATTAGCCTAAAAATGAGGATATTTAACTCTAGGTTGTAAGACCCAAATCAAGAGCACATGGCTCTGATACCAATTGTAAATCACCTAGAGGGGGGGTGAATAGGTGATGGCTAATCTAATGGTCACTAAATGCGGAATTAAAAACTTATTTAAACTAAATTAAAACTTATTACACTAAACACCACGTATAACACAAGAGTGTAGCCGGATTCCCCGTGAAGGGCTCTGGACTAACTCCTCAAGATTCCTCTAAATAAGAGTTGAGGTGCCGCGTTGGCTCTCTTGGTTGAATACAAGTGTTAGCAAACAATCCCCAAGCACATACAATTAAGCACACAATATATCAAGCATATAAAGATAAAGACAATAATAGCATGCAAGATATAAAGATAAGAGTAAGAGATAGAGAGTGAGCCAAACACGGGAGATGTTTCGAGGTTCGAGCACACTTGCTCTACATCCCCGCCTTCACACTTGAAGGATTTCCACTATAAACCGATCCCACCGGATCACTCGGTGCCGCAACACCTACAAGGAGTTCCCACTAGAACTCTTGGACTCTCTAGTCCCGTACACACCGCAAGCCCACAAGCTCGCCGAGGCCGCACCTCAAACACCGGTTCACACAGAAACTCGAAACACCGCGAACACAACCGTCCGCCTCCTCAAAGACAAAGATAGAACTTTGGTGATCACAACACTTTGATCACCTAAAATTCTCTCACAACAAATTCCTATAGGTAGATATAGCAATGGATGGATCAAGTGTTGTGTGAGAAAATAAGGATTGAAATGGTGGAGGAAAACTCAAGAAAATCACTTCTAAAACACTCTTGATAAACTCCCTTTTGATTGGAAATATTTGCTCTCAAATAAGTGGAGAAAACTTCTTAATGGAGTTGGAAAAACTAGCTCAAAACCCACTTAAAAATCTTAGAGAAAACAGCCCCCAAAAACCCCACTTTATAGGGCTAGAAAAACTAGCCGTTGGGAGCCAGATTGGCCTGTCGGTCGACCGCCCGGTCGACCGGCCAACGGTCAGATTTCTGACCGTTCAGCCAGCGGTCGACCGGCCGGTCGACCGAGACCCTGGAACAGAGAGCAGAGCTCTCTGCCGGCCGACCGGCCCGGTCGACCGGGGCTTTCCAGAGAGCAGAAGCTCTCTGCGATCGACTGGGTCGGTTGACCGGCCCTCCAGCACTCCTGGCGTGCACGTTCTGTGCACGTCGGTCGACCGGCCCGGTCGACCGACTTCAAGCTCGGTCGACCGGTCCGGTCGACCGACAGAAGCCAGGTCAAGACATTTTTGGGATTAAAATGTTGGTCATTTTGGCTCAAATAAAATCCCATAAAATCATGAAAAATCTACAAAAATAGTTTTAGCATTATACTTTGATAATCAAACAGGCTTGAGTAAAATCAAGACATGTTACAAACAATTTGAACTATTTTTGTAACTTGAAAATTTTGGCTAAAAACGAAAACTGTATTTTTCCAAAATTGGTTTTTCTAAAACTTCTCTAAATACAAAAACAAGATATTTTAAACACTTTTAAAGCATGGTGTGTATGAATATGATCCTCTACACATATAAGGTGAAATATCTATGTTTTTGACATTAAGCACTAAATATGATTTTGGTCAAATACATGTAAACTTTAAATATCAAAAACCAAACCGGTATTTTTCAAAAAGAAAACTCTTTTGTATTTTTCCAAAATAAAAATTCTTTTATGAAAAATTATCTAAATCAAGAGTGTGTGTGTATAAGATATACTTGAGCAATCCACCAACTATTCTATCCTTTACATTTTATCTAAAAACAAAATCTTATAAAAACAAACCTAGACACAAGTCTTGATCTTGAAGGTCTTCACTTGAAGTCTTCTCATCTTCTTGACTTGGTCCAAACTTGATCCATAGAGCTAGACTCCTCTTGAGTACTTGATGTGGTCTTGATGCACAAGCTCTTGAATCAAACCGTGCTAGCTCCAAAACTTGACTTTAAATTCTTTGTTGAAGCTACACACCTACTAAGATCTTGATCATAAATCTGAGACTAAGTAAACACAAGATCATTAGTACTATAACTACATGAGTTGATCATCATCAAAACTAGAGTGATGGGCCTTTGGGCCAACAGAAACAACTACAGGAATATTCTGACATGAGATTGATCTTGCTGAGTAATTCACCGTGGGGAGCTCCGGTATTATTAGCAAATAAGAAGATGGTGTTAAGCGGTTATGTATTGACTACAGAGAGTTGAACAAAGTTACCATTAAGAGCAAGCATCCCTTTCCCAGAATAGATGATCTATTTGACCAACTTCACGGAGGTCGTGTGTTCTCAAAGTTGGATCTGCAATCGGGTTATCATCAGTTGAAAGTAAAGAAAAAGGATATTCAAAAAACAATCTTCAGAACTCGCTACGGTCAATTCCTAGTCATGCCCTTCAGAGTAACTAACGCTCCCGTAGTCTTTATGGATCTGATGAACTCATCGTATTTGGATAAGTTTGTCATGATCTTCATCGATGATATTTCTATATACTTTAAGAGTGACAGAGAACACGCAGAACACCTGAGAATTGTATTACAGGCGCTCCGATAAGTTCAACTACATGCCAAACAGAGTAAGTGTGAATTCTGGTTAGAGAGTATAGCATTCTTGGGTCATATAATTTCGAAGGAAGAATCTCTGTAGTCCCAACAAAATTCAGGCAGTGAAAGACTGGCCAGTTCTGAAGACAGTAACAGAAATCAAAAGTTTTTTGAACTAGCCGGATATTATAGAAGGTTTGCACAGGATTTCTAAGATTGCAGCCCCATTAACAAAGCTCACCAGAAAAGGGAAAAAATATGTGTGGACAGAAGAATGCTCTGCAACATTCGAACAATTGAAGAATAGACTAATTTCAGCCCCAGTCTTGAAGACTCCTTTAGGGACAGGAGGGATGGTTATATATAGTGATGCATCCGGAAAAGGCCTAGGATGTGTACTAATGCAACATTGACATGTTATAGCTTATGCATCCAGGCAGTTGAAGCCACACGAGAGAAATTACCCAACACATGACTTAGAGTTGGCAGAGGTAATGTTCGTACTGAAGATCTGGAGGCATTATTTACTGAGAAACAAAGTGTTAATCTATACCGACCATAAAAGTCTGACATATATTTTCACACAGAAAGAACTGAACATGAGATAGAGACGATGGCTTGAACTAATGACAGACTGCGACATAAATTTACAGTACCATCCCGGTAAGGTCAATGTAGTGCCCGATGCTTTGAGTAGAAAGTCGAAAAACAACATGTTGATACAACTCACCCATCAGAAGGAATTGCTCCGGGAGATTATTAAATTGGACTTGATGATAATACAAGGAACCAGTGAGTCGGGTTAGATAATGACTTAGCAGATTCAGCCAACACTGATGGATGAAATCAAAGAAGCACAGAAGGAAGATCCCAGATTGGTGAAATTCAGAACTCTAGTAGAAGCAAGATTAAGATCTGATGTCCGTATACACTCAAATGACGACGCTCTATATTTCGGTAACAGAATATGTGTGCCATAAGGAGAAGTTTGACAAAAAATCTTGGCAGAAGCGCACAACTCGGCTTATTCTATTCACCCAGGAGGAATAAAAATGTACCAGGATTTAAAACAACACTTCTGGTGGAACGCTATGAAGAGAGAGATCGCCCAGTATGAAGTTAAGTGCTTAGTTTGCCAGCAAATAAAAATAAAACACCAGAGATCAGCCGGACTTTTACAACCCTTACCAATACCCGAGTGGAAGTGAGAACATATTACGATGGATTTTGTTATAGCTTTGCCTCGAGTCCAAAACATAATAATGCAGCATGGATATTCATCGATCGTCTCACAAAATCAGCTTACTTTTACCATTCAGAGTGGGTCAGTCAAAAGAGGTTCTAGCGGATAAATATATGAGAGAGATAGTCTATCTGCACGGAGTTCCAGTTAGTATCGTGTCAGACAGGGACACGAGATTCCGATCACATTTTTGAGAAAGTCTCCAAGAGAGTTTATGGACTCGTTTAGCACTTCTAATCATCCTTAGACAGATAGGCAGTCCGAAAGAACTATTCAGATACATCTTGCGAGCATGCATAATAGAACTCAAGGGATCATGGGAGGACTATCTTCATTTAGTAGAGTTTTCTTATAATAACAGTTATCAGGTCAGTATCAAAATGGCTTTATTCGAATCTTTATATGGCAGAAAATGCAGATCACCACTATGTTGGGACGAGGTCGGTGAAAGAAGACTCGTAGGACCGGATATCTTAGTTCAAACTATAGACAAAGTTAGAATTATCCGAGATCATCTTCAGACAGTACAGAGCTGACAGAAAATTTGGGCATATACTAGAAGAAGACCGTTGGAATTCAGAGCAGGTGAACATGTATTCTTGAAGATATCTCTGACCAAGGGAGTGATCTGATTCAGTATTCTCGAAAAACTTAGTCCTAGATATATTGGCCCGTTCGAGATTCTAGATCGAATGGGAGACGTAGCTTATCGATTGGCATTACCGTCACCACTAGAAGGGGTGCACAATGTATTTCATATATTATAGCTCAGGAAATATGTCAGAGATGAGAGTCACATTTTAGACCACTCAAAATTAAAACTGTAGCCAGATTTATCATATACAGAGCAATCGATGGCCATTCTAGACAGAAGTGTCAAGACTCTGAAGAATAAGGCAATACCATTAGTTTTGGTTTCCTGGAATAGGCATGCTCCGGGAAAAGCTACTTGAGAACGGGAAGATATTATCCATGAACATTACCCTCAATTATTCATATCATAGTTGGTAAAATTCCTTATCTCTATCATTTTGTGTTCATTTTCCCCTTATCGAAATTTCGAGGTAGAAATTTTTGCAAGGTGGATGGAATGCAACACCCCGTCCCCGGAATACGTACCTAGATACATGTTCTAATTTTTTGATCATATTTTCCTATTTCCTCCTTGTATCTATTTTTAATTTTTGATTATTTATATTATCGTTTGGTATCAGATTCGAATTTTTAGACTTAGACTAACCCTAGTCTGAACCGGGACACGATTCCACGGTATTATTTAATTTGACCTTTTTAGTAGTTAGATTTGATCGGTTTCAATTTCAAACACTGTTTTCAATATTTTAGATTTTTCATGATTTTCTGGAATTTTTCTAAATTATTTTACAAAATCTTCAAAATCGGTATCGATCGGTGTCGCCGACCGATTCTCAGATTTTTAATTTACAAAAAGAGTTGAGTTTCTATAAATTGCTTTTGTATTGTTTCTCAAAATTATATTTTCTACTTTAATACATGTTTTGAGATTTTTCTGAAATTACCAAGATTCGACTGGATTTAGTGTCGACCGATATCACTGGTTGATTGCAGGATTTTTAATTTAAAAATCAAACTGAATTTCTTATATTTGATTTCACCAAGCACCTTAGTATAATATTTCTCATTTTTGAGAATATTTGGGGATCTTTCTGAAGTAGTCAAAATTTCACCGATTAAAATAATAATTAGGTTTTTTCCCGTCTCTGGGAGTTTGATGTGACATTTTCCTTCTTCCTTTTCTTTTCTTTTCTTTTTTCCTTTCTCCTTTCCTTTTCCTTCCTCTTTTGTTTTATTTTCTTTTCTTTTTTCTCTTCTTCTTTTTTTTTCCACCACACAAAAAATATCTACACCACTCCTCTCTCCTGCCTAAACGCGAAACTCCCCCAGCCTGAGACGCGAAGCTCCCCTTGCATGCTGAGAGGGGAAGATCCTCTCCCCTTAAAAAATCTCTTTCCTTCAAATTCACTCTCATTTCTTCTCCTCTCTCTCAATTCTCTTCCTCCTCTCTTAAATTCTCTCTTAATTCTTCAACTCCTCTCCAAATCTCTCCCTCTCTCCTCCAGCAGACCCGACGCCTCCAGCAGCCCCCCCACTTCGGCGCCTTCCTCCGGCTATCCACCTAGGCCGGCGGTAGCCTACCTCCGGCGCCCCCCAAATCCTCCCCTCTTCTCCAATTTCTTTCCTCCTCCTCTAAAACTCCACCATGTTCTCCAATTTCTTCTCCAATTTCACAATTCCTCCACCACAGTCATCTTCTACACTTCCTCCTCCTTCCCCATCAACACCCCCACCTCCAATTTCACTCCCATCATCATATTTATCATCTCCACCACTCTAACCCAACTCCACAACCTTCAATTTTATCTCTTCCCCACCAATTCACCATCTCCACTCTTCCCATGGACGCGTGCCACCTCTCCTCCGCCAGGCTGTGCGGCCAGTCCGATCAGCCCGGCTAAACACAAGCCAGGCCCATGGCCTGGCCGTGAGTTGGCCACGTCGTGGTCTGCTCTCACCTCCTTTTCATTTTCTCTCTTTCCCTCCCTCTCTCTGTGCACGAGCACGTACGTGTCGTTCCGGAGTATTGGGTTCCACGACGTGGTCCGTGTTTAGGCGAGTGTTCTCGCCTTAATTTTTGGTTTTTCCTGTTTCAACAGGTTGATTGTAAATTACTCGTGTAAATTGTGTAATTGGTGTATTTGTAGTATTGTGGTTGTATCATCATTTTAGTGGATTTGTAACGGTATTGTAGACTATTGTATTTGTACCAGTGGAAAGAATGTTTGTAATAGGGTAGGTTATTTCCTGTAATTGTCGTTCTATGCTGTATTTTGTATTGTTGTGAACTGGGCTGATCCTTCGTGATCGTTAGCCTTCGGGCTCAGCCTTCGGGCTCAGCCTCCGGGCTTAACGCTTTGTGATTTTATATTACAGTCTTCGGACTTAACCCTCTGGGTTTTTTTACAGCTCCACCGGGAGGCGAGCTTAGCGCTCAGCGCTTTACGACAAAACTCGCCCGAGTGCAGCTTCGACGCGTGCGTTTTGGTTCACCGTGAGCGTTAGCTGTGTGTTCACACACCAGTCTGTCGTGAGCGTCTAGCTATCTGCGTGTGTGACTTCATCGTGTGCGTTAGCTCCGCTGGGAGTAAGTTAGCGTTTAGCGCTACACGCTGGTTTCGTCGGGAATCTAGTTCTGCCGTGTGTTGCGACTTAGTCCCGTCGGACATGGTCGAGCTCCGCCCCAGCTTTTTCGAGCCCTGCCTAGATGATTAATATTTAATTTAATATTATTAATATTAATAGTTGTGAAGAGTTTGAAATCTTTACTTAAACCGTTTTCCCAAAGAACTGTATTATTTTCGGGTTTCATACAGATTTCCTGTACCTGTATCATTTTCCCATATTTTGTTAATCGATAGTATAACACTTGACATGTTATTACCTGACACATGCATGTTATCTAACACTTATCATGCTATTACTTGGCCCATGATTATTATATTACGGGAATTGAATAACTGATATCCTGTTATACCATGTTACTCCTGTACTCCCGTAATCTTGTACTTGATATGCTTCTACTCTTCCTGTAAACTGATAATTACATAATAATCATTAACAAGGACAACTTTCATTTGTTCGGGGAAAACCAATAGATATTAATATGTGTTCATGTTTACAGTGATATTAGATATGTTGTACAACCCAAAACTTTTGATTCTACCTGAGGGCCTCTAGGTGTCCCGAGGTGTGCGTTGGCACCCTCCTTCCTGTTACTTTTTTGAATGGGCATTTAAATAAGACCCACCTCTTGTATGCCTTGCGGCCGGTTCCGTACACCAGAGATGGAACACCCTGGACCATGGTCCCGGGCATACACCGGACCCCTGTAAATATTGTTCGTTGATCCCCCATTGGTTTTCAATAACGATCTCGGCTTATTTAAATGTGAATGTATGCGTGCTGGGACACTAGCACACACACCTAGACATATGGGTTGGACGAGTTATAATAATAATAAAATAATAGGACTAATAATATATAATTTGTTTATGTTTTATCGGTTTTATGCTTTAGGCAATTTGGGTTGTGTAAACTCAGGGTATGATAATATAAGATAGGGTATATATATGAGGGTTTCCTTATTTGGATTATTTTTTTGACGTTCTAATCACGTGAATCCATATGCTGAGCTTGTATAGCTGATTTTGCCACTTTCACATGCTTGTCTGACTGCTCACACACTGTTTTTGTGATTACGCTTTCCGATTCAGTTTTATTAATACATGTGTGCTGCATGTGCACGCCACTTGGCTTCATCTTATCACTCGTTAGGTGGGTAGTTTTCTGACTCTCCTGAACCTATATATCCAGATCTTAAAGCCTGAACTGAAGTGGAGCCCTCTGCTGAAGATCAAGTTTACCTCTCTGAGCAGGCTGACTAGTCGTAGGTCTTCCCATTCTTGACTCTCCTTATCGGCTCGCGGGATTTCCTCTTAGTTAGTGAGCATCTTTTATATTGTAAATCTTATTTTTACACCTCTGGGTGATGTAATATGCACATGTAATATTATATCACATCTCGTGATAATTCTGTACATGTACTTTTCTGTTTGAATATATAATGCAGTACGTACTTTCGTACTCTGATCTTGCATGTACTGATGCTTAGTGTATATATGTGAGGGTACTTCGCCCTGCGTATATATGTCGCAGTGATATTCTCGTATCCGCGGGATCTGGGCGTTACAGTAGCCCTTAACCATATGAGTTTTAGAATTATTAAAATAAAAAGAAGATCGTACCCTTGGACCAACAATCTTTTCCTTTTCGATGATGACAAAACTCATAAGTTATTTTATAAAAACATGAAGAGTTTTGAAAATAAAACTCTGAAATTATGCTTATATAAATCAAGTTCAACATGACTTATAGATATAACAAAAGATAAGCAAGTCACATGCATATTAATAATATCAATTTTATTGAGCAATATGCATACACGGTCATCAATATGCATAAATGGTCATCCATCCATCCATTCCACCATCCATAAAAATCATATGCAATGGAGAATAAGAATAACTAACTCAATATTGCATGAAACAAGAGAATGTAAGTAGATTAGAATAACTCAAAATAGAATAACTTCTTCTCTCCCCTTTTGTCATACATCAAAAGGAGATGAAGTAATTTTGAAAACTAACAAAACATCAATTAAAATTGATATCAATTGAATTTCAAACATAAAAAATCAAATTTTCATCATGCAAACATTCAATCACTACAAATAGAGGAAAATCTATTGTAATCAAGAGATATTGTAAAAATATCGCTCAATTGTAAATCGGTAGAAACATAATGGATTATCACCTTTCTCATAATGATCTCTAAAAAAGTGATATTGAATCTCTAGAGCTTGGTTATACTATGTTGATTTGTATTTTTGGTCATGTGAATAGTACTAGTATTATCACAATAAATCTTAATATAATCATAATGCAAATCATAATCAAGGAGAGTATATTTTATCCAATATACTCCACCCCAGCGGTTAAGATGGCTACGAAATTTTGCTTCTTAGAAGACCACGAAACAAGATAATTTTTTAAAAATTGACAAGTTTCACTAGTGTTATTCCTACTCACTCAACAACCGGCATAGTCGACATCCGAATAACTCATCATGTTAAATTGGTCGATCTTCGGATACCACAAGCTCATACCAATAATACCCTTAAGATATTTGATAATATGTTTTACTGCACTCAAATGAGACTTCTTAGGATACAACTGGAGTCTAGCACAAATACAAATACTAAACATAATGTTCAGCCTACTTGCTGTCGAATATAGTAAACTATCAATCATACTACGATATAATTTAATGTCAACACTTTTACCTTATTCATCCTTATCAAACTTGGTTGTTGTAGTCATTGGAGTCTTGCTAACCTTCATGTTCTCTAGCCCAAATATTTTGATTAACTCTTTGGTGTACTTGACTTGGTTCACGAAGATTCTTTCACTCCTTTACTTGATTTTGAGTCCAAAAAAGTAGTTGAGCTCACACATCACTCTCTTCAATTTTTTCCTTCATACACAACTCAAACTCTTTGCATAGATTTTCATTAGTAGAATAAAAAAATAATATCATCAACATAAATTTGAATGATTAAAATATCACTATCAACATGCTTGGTAAATAATGTATTATCTACTTTATCTTTAATAAAACCCTTGTTTACAAGGAAACTATTAAGCCTTTCATACCAAGCTCCTGGAGCTTTGTTTCCAACTATAAAAAGCCTTTTCCAACTTAAACACATGATCAGAATGTGTAGGATCAATAAACCGGGGGTGTTCAACATATACCTCCTCATCAATATAATCATTAAGAAATGCACTTTTAACATCCATTTAATACCACTTGAAATCTTTAAATGAGGCAAAAGTAAGAGTTATATGTATGGCTTCGAGCCGTGCCACAGGTGCAAATATCTCCTCAAAATCGATTTTCTTCATTTGATTGTAATCTTGGGCCACTATCCTAGCCTTATTTCTAACTATATTACCCGACTCATCTAACTTGTTTCTAAAGACCCATTTAGTACTAATGATTGGTCTAACATGGAGCCTAGGAATAAGTTTTCAAACTTAGTTATGCTCAAATGATTGGACTCCTCTTACATGGCAAGTAACCAGTATGAGTCGCCTTCTGGTTCGAGGATATTCTTGGGTTAATTGTGTGAAATGAAAGCATAGTATCCACAGATATCATGAAGTTTGGATCTAATAGTTACTCTCTTTGATACATCACTTATGATGGGATTTTTGGGATGACTTGTAGTGTAACTCCAACCTTTTGGAGCGGCAGGTTCCAGGTCAGCCTCCGGAACATCCTGGGCAGTAGTCCTAGATATGCACGGGACCCACTGTAAACATAACCCATTGTTTCATCATCAGTTTTCAATCAACCTCGACTTACTCATATATGGATGTATATGTACCAATAACACATGCTTAGATATATGGATAAGACGAGTAATAATAATAAAATGCTAATCAATAATTCGACGTGTTATTTTGCAATTCGGGTTGTATACACTCAAATTACGGTGAAGTGAGGTATACGGTATATAGGTGAGAGTTTTCTTATTTGGATTATTCCTTCAATGTACTTATCTCATGAAGTCGTAACGTGGGTTGTACTGCTGGTGTTTTGTCGTATTTACTTTCATCGGGGTTTTATTCAGATTTTCAGTTTACTGCTATTATTATTATATTATATGTTTCTGCCTTTACCACCTGTGTACTACTCCACTGATCTCTTGCTGTTATCATATTGTACATAACCTGCCTCTTGCCTGATATCACACTTGTATTACCGTACCTAATCTCCTGACTTGCTTATTCATGGTTTTATATGGATTCTTTAGTTCGCGTATAAGCACTGCTTCCTAATGATTCATACTGTTATCTTTAGCTGTTATTGTGAACAACTCAGGTTGTGCGTACTCAGTCAATGGAGATATGAAGTATATGGTATATAGATGAGGATTTTCTTATTTGGATTACTCCTCAAGGTATCAATCTCATGAATCTATCTACTGAACTCGTACAATTGGTTTTGTCACTTTTGTACATCTCATTACTTGATGCCTCTTTCATGTTCGGGCGTGTATGCTCACGACACGATTTTTAATGCATGTTTTTTATTCAGATTTATCGGTACACATGTGCGTGTCCCTGCATGCCACTTGGCATTCACCACACTACTCGTTTGGGAGTTTCTGACTCCCGTGGATTTGCATGTCCAGATCTTGGAGTTTGGACCGTGATGGACATCCTGTTGATCAGAATGGCGCAGCGGAAGCGTAGTGGATCAGCAGAAGACCAGTCCGAGATACTATTCTTTCAGACCTCCTGCTCGTCTCTCGAGTTTTTCTTTTGTAACTTGAGGGAGATGAAGAGGACTAGTTCTTGTTGTGATGAAATGAAGTGGGGAAGTTGATGTATTTATAAAGGAGAAGTGGAGTATTTTTTTTACAATTTCTTTTGGCAAAAAACCCAAAAAACAAAGCATATATCCGCTAGGGGAGTATTTGCAAAAAAAATTTGCAAAACTCCCCCCAACGGCTATAATAGCCGTTGGGATTGAGGCGGGGCTATTTGCAAAAAAATTTTGCAAATACCCCCTCCCAACAGCTATAATAGCCGTTGGGAACGTCTTTTGGGTTGGGCCGTGGACCGCCTCTAGCGGAACCGGGGCCGGCCCGACTATTTCCCGGACCCGGGCTGGGTCTGGCCCGGTTCCTTCCTGGGTCGGGCCATGCCCGGGCTACCCCGGGCTGTGCCCGTGCGGGTTGCCGGGCCGAGCTGGACCGGCCCAATTAACACCTCTAATATTCCTAGGTGGAGTTCATTACGTGCTGGCTCTTGTTCAGAGGTGGAGAGAGGAGAGTGAATAACAGATTTGGTGTGTCATCGCACTGTCGATACTTCTTAAAAGAACTAGAGTATTTTTTGCGCGAGGCTGGAGGGGCACAAATCAAGGGCCGGACACTTTTTGGGTTGGGCCGGGAGGCACATGGCTCCGCCACCTCTCCTTATAGTTATCTTTGTTGTTAAACTGTGGCTTTAGTTGAAAAGTTGTCTAATTGTTGAGGTTGGAGAGAACTTAACAAACTTTAGAGATGATCGATTAGAGACTTGGATCCAAGCTTAAGCACCCAATAATGTGGTACAAGTATCCTAGATATCTAAGTGTAATCCACATACAAGTACTTTAACTATTCGAACATATCTCACAGGTTTGACGAGATTATGTCCAAAGAGAGGAATGTAATCAAAGCATTAACCAAAATAAGTGAAAAACGGGACCTGCAAGGCCCTTGTAGATAGCTATCTACAACGGATGACACATGGAGCAATGACAAACTATTATATGGACGATCTTCTCAAGCCATCTTGACATATACTCATTAGTTTGATTAGTTATGAAATATCATGTTATTTGGACTCCATTTACCAATTCATCTAGGGCATCAAATTATTTCTATGTTTTCATGAATGAAGTGACACTTATTTTCTATTAGTTTGATGCACTTGATACACATGTAAATGATATTAAAATCAGTTGAAATTCATGCATATGTCATCTAACACGTGTAGATCAACATAACTGGAGCGGATTGTCCATCTCTGTTTGGTTGTCATAACTGGCCGTAATTCGTAGTTGTAATTGGTAAAATCTTTTACAATTGTAAATGAGTTACATGTATGTAAATTTTACGGTGTTTGGTTGGTAATATAAAATTGTAAAGTGGGAAAGTGTATTGTACTTTACGGTATTTGGTTGTCGTAATGTATAAGTCGTAAGTGAAAAAGTTGACCACAAAATTAACTATTTGGTGATTTTAAAAGTTTTAATACTGCAAATAAATATAAAAAAGTTAAATATTAAAAAATTTTAATATTAATATAAAAAAATATTACAAATTTGTATGACCACAAAATTAACTGTAACTGGGCTGTAAGTGGTGGTAACTGGGTTGCAAGTGAGTGTTAGTTGAGTTACGTAAGTCTTTTACGAATTACGGTCCAAACAAACGCCGTAGTTGTAACTGGGTAGTAAGTCATTTACGAATTACGGAGTTTTACGCGAAACAAACGGCCAAATGGCCTGTCATTGCTCTATATGTCATCCATTGTAGATTGCTATCTACAAGATCTTTGTAGATCATGTTTTCCCTAAAATAAAACCTATATTAGAACAAATGAGATTAGAAATAACATCGCAAACACCTTGGAGTCTTTTCGTTGGGATGAAACAGCAAGACTAATTCAAAGGTTTATTTATTTATATTTTTTTTGGGGGGGATTGGGGTGGGTTTGGGGGTGCATACTTGCATGCAAGAGTTTACATGCAAATCCTTGCATGCATCAAGTTACGTTTTCTTTATAATTTAATCAAGTCATCTGTTTGGTTAAGGGTGGAAGTGAGGAAGTAAGGAAGTGAGGAAGTGGCAATAGTTCCTTTTGAAATTTGGGAATTGGTTAGTAAGTTTTTCGGTATTTGGATGTTGTTAGGAAGGGTGATTTGAAAAATATTATGTCTTTTCAGGTGTTTGAATGGTAATGTGGAAGTGGAAGTGGAAAAGTTCACCACAAAGTTGACTGCAAAATAATAGAAAAATAAAAATTAATTAAGAAAAATAAAAAATGGACTGTAATTAGAATGCAAGTGAGATTTACATGATCAAAAAATTAACTGTTTTGTGCTACAACTTATTAAAAATGAGATTTACATGATCACAAAATTAATTGTAGGATTTTGGAAGTGAGAAAATGGTTGTGTAAAAGAGAAAAAAGAAAAAGGGTTTTCTTATTTTTCTTTTCTGGTGTTTGGATAAGTAGGAAAGTGAGCAATTATACTTCCTCATTTCCTTACTTCCGCCCACTTCCTTGCAACCAAACACGTCTAAGGGCCTCATTTCATTGCCTCATAAACTTAAAACACTTTGAGATTTTACTCAAATTAATTTTATAATAAAGTTTACAATGCCCCTAGATATTTGATGCTCCCCAAATGCATTCGAACAGCTCAATGTTTCAATTTCTCTTCTTGTTTCTTGTCAAAGACCAAGATTCATCATCACTATCAAATCATACTTGGATTACAAATATAAACAATGACCATAGTGGGACAAGGAGATAATGTAATAGTTTCAATTCTCTATATGCTTGGTCAATTTGTTCAAGGAAGGGGAGGGTGGAGAAAACCCTTTAATGTTTGGACCATCTTTAGCAATACCCTCAATGTTCATTTTGGTTGACTTCCCCCCTCCCGTCATCAAAATCTCTAACTTCTGTTAAAATTAAATTATCCAATCACGAAAATACCTTTATTGGTCTAAAAATACTTCCTGACACTTCTTCCTCAAAACGTGTTCCTTTCTCTCTCTAAACAAAATCCAACCCAATTTCATCTCTCTCAACTTTATTAAATGATGAACTCCTGAGCCGTCTCAGCTATTTAAAATTGAATCATCAGTTTGCGCGAATCTCTGTCAACATCGGATGTCACTGCGCTTGAGAGCGACGTAGAGGACTTTGAATCCATGGTGGGAGAGCTCATCGACGATAACTTGTTGATGTATCCTGTGGAACCCACGACGAAGATGTTGGTGTCTTTTGGGGTTTTTGAGGGGAGGGGAGGGGTTGGGTTTGGTGCAACATGTGAGTTTTTGGCGTTTGGGCTTAAGTTTTATGAGTTTGAAGGAGGAGATGGGAAGGATGGATGTGTGGGTGTGGGTGGGTGAGTGGAGGAAGTTGGAGAGGGATAAGGTGAGGGACGTTGCTTGAGTTTGAGCTTTTAGAGGAGCGAGTGGTGAGTGAAGGGACTTGGAAGGGGACTGCGGAGGGACATTGCTTGAGTTTGAGTTTTTGGTGTTTGGATGCAAGGAAGTGGGATGAAGTAAGGAAATGAGGAAGTATAATTGCTTACTTCCCTATCTATCCAAATACCGGAAAAGAAAAATAAGAAAACTCCTTTTCCTTCTCTCTTTTCTCTTTTACACAACCATTTCCTTGCTTCCAAAGTGCTACAGTTAATTTTGTGGTCATGTAAATCTCATTTATAATAAGTTGTAGTACAAAACAGTTAATTTTTTGATCATGTAAATCTCACTTGCATTCTAATTACAGTCTATTTTTTATTTTTCTTAATTAATTTTTATTTTAATATTATTTTGCGGTCAACTTTGTGGTCAACTTTTTCACTTTCACTTTCACATTCCATCTAAACACCGGAAAAGACATAACATTTTTCAAATCACACTTCCTAACAACATCCAAACATCGGAAAACTTACTAACCAATTCTCAAGTTCCAAAGGGAACTATTACCAATTCCTCACTTCCTTATTTCCTCACTTCCACCGTCAACCAAACAGGCCTTAGAAGAGTTGGTGAGTGAAGGAACTTGGAGGGGAATAAAGTGAGGGGCATTACTAGAGTTTGAGTTTTCAAGGGGGGAGAGGGGGGAGGGAGGGAGAATGAGAGAGAGAGAGGAGTTGGTTTTTGGGGGGAGGAAGAAGAAAACTCTTCTGTTTTAGATAAAAAATGGTATTTTCTTCATTAAATAATAAAAACTAACAATATCCAATTTTTTTAACGATTTTGGGGAGAAAGTAAACAAGTTTGAAGTTTAGGAGTTAATCGCTAAATTTGACCAAAATATTAGGAGGGTTTTGTTAGGATTATGAGTGGAATACATCATGAAGGTAGACAAAGCTTTGAAGATCAAAGAATGGACATGTATAAGGAGCTATGCACACTGTATAAGTCGACTTATACTTGGTATAATCGACTTATGATAAGAATTAGTCGACTGGTCTTGCAAATAAAAAGTAAGAGTCTCAGATTTTTGACAGATTAGACTAATACTTATGTATAGTCGACTAATAGACATAATTAGTCGACTTATAGTCGATATCGGGCCTGCTTTTTTCCTTTTCTGGACATGTTTCCAGGTTTGAGTTGAATTTGAGTTTCTTTTCTTCTGAGTCGATGATCAATCGTATTGATGAAGTTTGTATAGGAGTAGAAGAGTCTTATCGTTTATAAATAACCTCTTGGGATGGCCTTCAATTAAATTCAATTCAATTTAAGAGAGACTCGTATGAGAAGTTTTAACCATAAGGGTTTGTTGTTCTAAACGGCCATCAAAGAGTTTATAATTTTCTTAGCGAAAGGTATAAGTATTTCTTATCGTACTTCCCCAAAGTTTAATAAAGTTTCTCCTTCTCTCGTGAACGTACACACTTTCTATACTATGAAAAATCTTTTTCTCTTTTTCTTTTTATTGCTCGTTGATCTTGTGTTACTTCCGCTGTGCCACCTAGTGATTGATCGTGGGGACCATCCGTTCATAATAATTAGTATCAGAGCAAAGTCAACGTGAAGATTTCTGCAATCAAGTTTGATATTCGAAAGTTAAATAGTGTCATCAATTTCAGCAAGTGACAGATTAAGATGAACGTCTTCTTTACCCAGAGCGGGTTGAAGAAAGAACTACTCGGGAGGGAGAAAAGCCTCAAGACATAAAAGAAGAAACTTGACGAAAGTTGGATGAGAAAGGCTTGCTAGCTATTCAGTTTTGCTTGACGGACGAAGTGTTGGATGAGTTTTCTTTGGAGAAAACAATATCATTGCTGTAGGAGCGACTTCAGGACCATTATCTGAAAAAGTCGTTGGCGAATCGGTTGGTTCTGAAGCAATGTCTCTTTCTTCTCTGCATACATGAAGGTACACCTATCAAGTCTCACATTACAGAATTTTCTTCTATTATCAATAATTTAGATAAGATAGAGGTTAAGATAGAAGATGAAGATCAAGCACTACTAGTTTGTGTTTTTTACCTTCTTTATATAATAGATTTAGGGAAGCTATCATCTATGGAGGAAAATCAACTATCAAGGTCAATAAGGTCAAGGGGCATCTATTCAATAAGGACAAAATTGACACTAGTTGACATGTGAGTCTCAACGTGATGATTCCGGACAAGCTTACTTTTCAAAGGAGAAGAGTAATAATGAAAGTTTTACGGGTAATCTAAAATACAAGAATTTGGTGTGCAACTGGTGTCACAAGAAGGGACACATTAGAGCTGATTGTTGGATTTGAAAGAAAAATAATCAGATGCTAATGCACTGAACTGGCAGGAGGGGATGAAGAGAAGTATGATGTTCTATCTGTTACAAACAAATCGGTAGTAACAAAAATAGATAGATTATTGACTCTGAATATTCACAGCATATCAGTTCCAATAGGAAGATGTTCTCCTCATACATTTCGGTTCAAGGGGGTGAGGTCATTCACCAAATGGATGTGAAAACTATCTTTCTGGAGATCTCGAGGAAGAGATTTATATGGATCAATCAGAAGAATTCATTGCCAAGGGATAAGAAAACAAAGTGTGCAAACTCATGAAGTCATTGTTTGGACTTAAACAAGCACCTAAGTAATGATATCTAAAGTTTAACAAAATTGTTGCACAATTTGGATTCACTATCCATGAACATGACAAGTGCACATATTCTAAGAAATTTGACAATGAGTATATCATCTTTTGTCTATATATATATATATGATATTCTTATCCTTAGAACTTCTCTTGATGCAAACCAAAGGGTAAAGGATTATCTCTTCCAAAACTTTGATATGAAGGATCTAGATCCTGCCGATGTGATATTGGGAATGAAAACATTCAGAACCCCTAATGAAATTTCTTTGAGTCGGCTCATAGCATTGAAAGAATGCTCCACAAATTTGATTTTTATAACACTAAACCAATTTTTACACCCTATGATTCTTCAATTGCTTTGAAGAAGAAAACAGGTGAGCCTATGTATCAGTGGAAATACTCTCAATTAATAGGTTAACTTCTCTACATTTTCAACAGGATTACGCCTGACATCTCTTATGTAATGGTAGATTAAGTAGATACACTAGTAATACTAGTAGAGAATACTGGACTGCACGAGAGAGTTTTCAAATATCTTAGAGGCACAATTGGCTATTGTCTGACTTACACTGAATATCCTGATGTTGCGAAAGGTCATAGTGATGTCAGTTGGGTTACTGATTCTAACAATGTTAAGTCTACTACTAGATATGTATTCAGTTAGGTAGTGTTATTGTGTCTTGAAAATCCTGCAAACAAACAGTAATTGTCAGGAGCACCATGGAGTCTGAGCTCATTACTCTGGACACAACTTGCTCTGAAGCTGAATGGTTAAAGAATTTTTTGTCTGAATTCTCTATCGTGCCTAGACCCATACTCTCAATCTCAGCTCATACTGATTCAAGTTCCACCATTGGGATTCTAAAGTAAGAGAATGGTAATAAGAAAATAGCAGACATATTTAGATCAAACTTAAGTATGTTCAGCGCCTATTGAGCAAAATTGTGATTCTGCACTTTGTAAAGTCTGAAAAGAATCTTGCTGACTCATTAACTAAGAGTTTTTCTAAGAGTGTGGTCATAGAATCATCGAGGGAGATGGGGTTAAGCCCATAGTAGAGTTCACTGACAGTGAAAATCCAACCTACTTGATTTGGAACCGATCCAGGAAAGAGGTTCAATGTGGTGAAACAAGCTGGACTGATGATACTCATGTGGAGTATCGACCACGATATGTTTATATCCTATATGCAGTATTGTAGCTACCACCCTTCTCTATGGTGACTATGCTCTTATGATGCAGTTAGGTAAGGTTCAGTTTAACTTTTAATAAATCTAACACATGTAATGTGGAGGGTATATCATATAGCTATAGTACCCTTGGAGGACTTATCTATGTGAGAGGAACTGTGATAGCTGTGGTTGGGAGGGATAAGGCTGGCCCTAGAAACTCTCATGAGTTTGTTTGTGAGCATGGCCTTTAATGTTTAACAATAGATGGAGACTTACTATGTGTATATTCTATCAATATCTGATAAAAGAGGCTAGTTTCAGGTATAGTCTACTATGTCTATCAGACGGCGATGAATTCACTAAGAACGATTTCAGGCGTAGTCTACCTATTCCGAATTAACAGTATGATGTTGCCCGATTTCATTCGTGTTTTATGATTTGATAATTTATTTGCTATTTATTATTGTTGATTTGTTTTATCTTCCCTGAAAGTTATGTTTGGGGGGGGGGGGGGGGGGTTGCTGGATGTGTTTCGATTTTGGAGGAAAAACTTGAGTTTCTCTCAATTTTGATTTTGGTTTTAATTTCACAGTGGATAGGAGATGGAGTAGTATATATACTAATTCCTCTCAAGCCTATTGTTATGAACAGTTGGGCCTTGCCACACTCCCCATGCACGCGTGCATGCCGAGCCGGGCCGGGCCGGGTCAGTTTGAGTGGCGCGCGTCCACGACCTACGGACACGAATGCAGTTCAATTCAGGGGGTTCTTGAACCGTTTTATTTTATCTGTTAATGTTTTTAAATTTTGATTTAAAATTATGTTGAGATAAATCGAGATTTTTTTGACCCGTTAATAGTAAATCAGATCTGCACGTTGCAATAACTCGCATAATCGATGATTTTCTTGGGGCTGTTACAAACTGAAAGGTCGGCAGAGAACTATAAATAGACCATATCTCTGTACGTACCTTTTGACATGAAACAGCAAATCTGACTATCTCTTTTTCCTTCAAATTTCTTACAAAAATTCTGTTGAAAAATCTTGTTCTTGTGATTCGAATTTTGGTGATTTCTCAAAGTTTTTTTTTTTTTTAAAAACTTCTGGGCAACGAATCTCCGTAAGAGCATAGACCTAACTCATCGTCCTGAGCTGAGTACTGGTAAACTATCAGGAGAGTTTTTACCTCCAGAGAGGAGGTCGCTTCAAGGTCCGGATGAGAGACCAACCATCTTTCTTTTAGGGCAGTGCTTCTATACAACTAAGTCACCCAGACCGGCAATTTGTTTTCTTTTTAATTCTTTTTACATTAGTTGCATGTTTAGGACAAGTAAATAAGTTGATTAAAAGATTTATTGAATTATTGTGTTGCATATTTAAAAAAAATTAGAAAATACTGTTATATATCCTACATTATAAACATTACAAGAAATCTGATGCACTTTGAAAGGGTGGTAATATGGGGCATTTTGTTTTTAGAGGGTTATAAGTTATTTTAATGAAGGTAAATTTGGTTCAGTTGCCACTGATTTGTCGATTATAATAACTATTAGTTACTGACCTATTGGGTGATTTCTCAAGCAGATAGATTTCTCCTGGCTGTTATAATTGGGAAACCTGTAACATTACACTTAGTTGTTCATTACAATGATTTCACCATTTTACTTTGTTTCACTGCTGAAACTGCCCATACACGCAAAGGGCATGGTGCAAGGCTATGTTCTTAAAATTATTGGGCACATGGCTGCTTTGTTTCTTTCTAATCCTGAATGGTGTCACATGCAAGCAGTGGATTCTGCATTCTCTGCAAATTGTTTTTGAGTAGTCCAGTTTCATGAGCAGTGATTGCGGTGTTGCTGAAATTTTGAGATTCATCATTTGATCCTTGATTTCTTCTCATTATCTCTGACATTATGGCAGCCCAAATTTTTGTCAACATGGTCCTAGTTTTGTTTGCAGACAGGGCCATAGCTTGCATTTTCCAAGGTGAGGCCAGCCACAACTTGCAGCACTTGTACATGCTTCACATGTCCATAGGGACTATGAAATACTTAATACATTTTCTTAAATGATTTCTATAACTGTGTTCTTGATTGTTAAATAGTTGGATGCTGAAGTTATCAGTTGTTTTATGAGTGGATGCTTTGAAGCCAGTGCTTGTGATCTTTCTGATTTGCTAATAAATAATAATAGATTGAGAGTTCTTTAGAAGCCTGGTTTTGTTCTCTGGCATTCATGCACCTGAGAAAAGTATATGGATCCATATGTGAAGTACTTGATGCAGCTCATGTGTGTTGCTGCACTTAACTAAAAGGTATCCTTCTTTGTTTTAGAGCTTTGGTTTTAGCATCCTTCTTTGTTCTTGTTTTAGAGCTTTGGCCTGTTGTTCCTAGTTTACTGGCCTTCTTGCCACGTGGGCTGCCGGCTCCGGCTTTGCTAAGATTTTGCATTGTTTTTAAGAGGAGAGGATGGTCCAAAAAATTCAATCGAGTTAGAGAAGATGATGGCTTGAAGCAGAAGAAAAGAAGCAGATCAAGAAAAGTTAGTTGACTCATAGTCGACTAATAAAGACTACTAGTCGACTAAGCTTAAGTACTAGTCGACTAGGACAGATACAGAGAGGAAGCAGTTTACAGTAGACGACTATATAAATCTATTAGTCGACTAATGAAAGGGATTAGTCGACTAGGTCTAAGTGCTAGTCGACTATATGGGGCTTTTTCTGAAGAAGAATTAGTTTTCTTTTCAGGTGCCAGTTTTCTTTTCTGGTGGAGTACGAATAGGACTCAGTTTCTATTCAATGAAGGATTTGTTTCTAAAGATTAAAGGGTCTAGAATCTTTCTAGATCAAGGAGATTAACTCTTAATAGAATTGATCAAGATTCTTCAGGCATTCAAAGGCCAAGATTATCTCATTGTCCAAATAGGAGTTATATTGTAAAATTCTATTAATAAAAATTGTAACCAAGTATTGTACAACAGAGAAAATATTGATCTCAAGAAGAAAAAGTGAAGAATATCAAGAAGATCAGAAGGAACCCAAGAAAGTGAGGAGGAGGTGAAGGCGCATAGAGATAAGGCAATAATACTCTTGTAATCTAAGTCTAAATTAAGAAGAAACGTGAATACTCTTGTTACATCAAGAAGAAGGTTAGATCTCATTGTATCAAGTTATTAATAAAGTTCTCTCAACTTCTCTCCCCGTGGACGTAGGTCAAATTTAAACCGAACCACATTAAATCCTTGTATTATTTGTTATTGCTCTTTTGTCCAGGTATTGCTAGTTTTTACATCAAGTTTTCCTTTTGCAAGTATACTCATATTGTCAAGTTTCGCATGTATCGATCCTGGGAGTAACAACTGGTGTTGATAGAGCCGATTTGTTACAACAATGGTATCAAAACTAAATATTGGCGAAGGGCGATATATCGAAGATAGGAAGTTCTATGACAAAGTTCGAGGTCGAGAAGTTCAATGGTAAAGAAAACTTTGGCTTATGGTAAAAGAGGGTGAAGTCGTTACTCGTGCAATAAGGTCATCACAGGACCTTGCAGGGTAAGTCAGCAAAACCTGCAGGTATGCCAAACGAGAATTGGGAAGAGATAAATCTAAAGGCAGCAAGCGCGATTCAATTATGTCTCGCAAATGAGGTGATGTACAACATGATGGATGAAGAAACGTCTATAGGATTGTGGTCAAGGTTAGAAATGTTATATATGATGAAAAGCCTCTCCAACAAGCTATATCTCAAGAAATAACTATATAGGCTACGTATGAACGAAGGGATAGCGGCACTGGAGCATCTAAACTTTTTTAACAAGGTCATCAACGAGCTTCTAACTGTTGATGTCAAGATTGACGAGAAGGACAAGTCATTGATACTTCTCAGTTCGCTCTCAGAGTCATATGATCACATTGTCACCACTATGCTCTATGGTAAGGAAACTCTCATCTTGGAGGAGCTTACGCCTACTCTCTTATCTAATAAGATTAAGAAAAGGCCATATCAAGAGGACCAGACATGATCGGGTTTGGTGGTCACGGGAAGGAAAGGAAGAGAAGAAAGAAAAAAAAGTCCAAACTTATCAAAGGCGTGTCACTTTTGTCACAAGGAAGGTTATTGAAAAAATAACTGCAAGAATCGGCAAGAGTGGTTGAAGAAGAAGGGGCAAGCTGCGGAGGCAGGCATATCATTGAGCGGTTTAGAGAAAACTGAAGTATTAATGGCTCCTACGAAGATAACACTTCTCAAAGTAAAGGCTGGAATTTAATTTAGATAGTACAGTTCATGTATGTTCCCAAAAGGAGCTGTTCAACTCCTTGATTGCAAAGGAGGAAGGGACTGTCAAGATAGTGGATGGCTCAGCTTGCGAGGTCATTAGCACTACGACAGTTAAGGTTACAGAAAGAGATATGACGGTTCGTGCTCTGGAGGCGGTCCTGTATGTTTCGGAGGCACGCTATAATCTTATATCCATAAGGGTGCTCAATGAAGAAGGATGGCGGATCCAAGTACAACAAGATGTCGTCACAGTTTGTCAAGGAGACAGGGTAATCCTAGAAGGAGAGAAGTGTGGAGGGTTATACAAGCTGAAGGAAGAAACTGTAACGCCCCGATCCCGGCGGGTACGGAGACGTTACTGCGACGTATATACGCAGGTCAGAAATACCCTCACGTATATACGCTAAGCATCAGTACAGGCAAGAATCAGAGTACGGAAGCAAATGGTGTATTATACATTCCAACATATGAGTACAATTACAAAGTTATCACCAGAGGTGATAAATATTACAAGAATATTACATCACTGATAGGCGCAAATGCGAGAATACAAAGAGATGTACATGTATGAACAGTATAAGGCACTCACGAGTTTACAAAAGGAAAACTCGAGAGGCGCACAGGGGGCCTGGAAGAATAGAGCTCTGGGCGGTCTGCTGGAGATCCACGCTACTGCTGCGCCACTCTGATCAGCAACTGGGGGAAACCACACGCTCCGAGCTCCATGACCTGGACATGAGAATCCAAGGGAGTCAGATAGAACTCCCTAGGCGAGTGGTGATACGAATGCCAAGTGGCGAGCATAGGTAAGCATGCAGGAGCAAGTAGATATAAAACAAGTGATATCAAGCAGGAACTACTCATGGTATGATAAGATAAGAGAAGGTAAAGAGATGAGAAGTAAAGTAGATAGGGCAACACCAGATATCTCCTAAACTAACATAAAACCGATAAAAACCGATAAAACCGAATAAAACCGATTGTACAAGCTTAGGTCACGGCCCCATGAGACTAGTACCTCGAAAGAATAATCCAAATAAGGAAACCCTCATCTATATACCTTTATCCCATGTCACCGTAATTCGAGCGCGTACAACCCGAGTTACAAAACAACACATCAAATCGCATATTCGCATTTTATTATAATTGAGGCCGTCTAAGTTGTGGGCTTCAGTATGCGTCCCATTCCACATACCTCCACTTACAACTTATAAAGCAAGTTATTTGGAAACTGATAAGGTTCGATGAATCATGTTTCGGATGGGTCCCGTACATGCCCGGGACACGGTTCAGGAGTATCCGGTGCTGAGCCGGAACGTACCGCTAGGTACGGGACTTATTTACGCTCGAATAGGAATAGAGTATCGCAGATCCCATAGAAATAGGCCTAGGGCGTGTGCATACCCGGCAGGAATAAGCAAGAGTAGGGGTGCCAGCACACCCCACGAAATCCCTGGTGGCCGCCAGGTGATCCCTCAAGTATGTGGCCACGCGCGGCTCGATAAGACCACCATAAACATGATTAATCAGGGCCCATCAGTTTTCCCCAAACCGGGTGCAAGTTGTCTTATTAGAATTTGTTATGTAATTATCAATTTACGGAAAAATAACAAGAACAGGACATGATCAGGAATTCAGGAGTACATGAGTACTGCAGATTCAGGTCACTATATATATATAATACAGGATAACAAGTACAAGATTCAAGTCACTGCATGTAATGCAGGATAACAAGTATAGTATTCCCGTAAATGTGATAATCACAGGTCAAGTATATCATGCCGGGTGTCAAGTGATAGCATGACAGGAGGATGATATTTGGCAGGTGACAAGTCACGTCAAGAGATTGATATTAGTCCGGTGGCAAGTCATGCCATAACAAGAGGTCTTGCCAAGTAGTCGCATATTGGTGTCAAGTGATAACACATCAGTTGACAGGTGATACAAACAGCTGTTATATAGTAGCATGTAATTGACAGGTATGAAGTAATGGCATGCCAAGTGTTAACATATCAGGTAAGTACATGGCATGTGATAAAGTAGTAGCTGAGCACAACCAAGCGGAGCTGAGCAAGCTGGAGTGTATAGATAGCAAACAGTATTTAACACTGGAGCGTCTGGTAAGGTTACCGGGACAACTCGGCTTAAAGTGCGAGTAGAAAATCCGGCAGCATCTCGCCTAGACGAATCTAGTGGTAAAGCGCTGAACGCTGATCATGATAACCAGGCGGAGCTGAGAGACCTGACGGTCCCAATCACTTCCCTTTCGAGCTAGTGAGAGACCGGAGGCTGAAGGACGGAGAGACCTGACGGTCCCAATCACTTCCCTTTCGAGCTAGTGAGAGACCGGAGGCTGAAGGACGGAGAGACCTGACGGTCCCAATCACTTCCCTTTCGAGCTAGTGAGAGACCGGAGGCTGAAGACTGAGGGATCAAGAACGCTCGGGGTTTAAGCGCACTCTCGGTGGCTACCAGCCATCCCAGGAGTGGGCAGAAACCCAGAGTTCAACGACCACGAAGGGTCGGCCACGCATGATATAAAGCAGTAAAATACATCACAGGCATGGTATATGTACAAGAATTAAACTGCCCTAATACAAGCATTCGTCACAGAGCAATACATGTCCAGTCATTGGCACTCGGCCATACAAAAATACAGGGACTCAGCCCAATACAAAATACATTTAAACATGGAATAAAATACATGTCGACCCGACAAAGCGGGGAAACCCAAATGGAGGCGAGGACACTCGCCTAAATCTCTGGAAAGGCCGAAACTCCGAAATCCCGAAACTTGTACACGCGCCATAAAATATAATAAAATATAAATATTTTTAGAGAGAGAAAGTGGGGAGGAGAGAGAAAGTGTTAGAGAGAGAAAGAGAGAGAAGGTTCAGGAGAGAGAGAGAACTTGAGAGAGAGAGAGAGAACAGGAGAGAGAGAGAGTGAGTGAACAGGAGAGAGAGAGAGAGAGTTCAGGAGAGAGAGAGAGTGAACAGGAGAGAGAGAGAGTGAACAGGAGAGAGAGAGAGTTCAGGGGGCTGTTGCCCCCTTGCTCACGCACAACGCCCCCTCTGGGGGCACTCGGCCTGGCCGCCGGCCAGGCCACGCCAGGTGGCGACGCTGGGCGGCGCTGGGCGGCGCCGGCCACCAGCAGGGGGGAGTGGCGCCGGCCACTCCCAAGAGAGAGGGAGAGAAAGAGGGGGGTTGTCGCCCCCCTCAGCTCACACACAGAGGGCCCAGGCGGGCCCCCTGGTCGCCCACGGCCGCCGGCACGCCGCCGGCGACGCCCAGACCTGGGGTGGCGCCGGCCACCCCCAAAAAGAGAGGGAAAGAGAGGGGGTGGGTTTGGAGGTGGAGAAGCTTTGTGGTGGTGGAGGAGATGGTGATTTTGGTGGTGTTTTGAGGATGTGATGGAGGAATTGGAGGAGATGGGAGGAGGGAAGGAGTTGGGTGTTGTAGGGGTAGAGTTTGGGTGGAGAAGATGGTGGTGGAGGTGGTTAATTGGAAGGAGATGGGAAGAAGAAGAGGGTGGATTTGATGGTGGTTTTAAAGAAGAAGGAGATGGAGATGGTGGTTTTATTGATGGAGATGGAGGAGAGGAGGCTCGCCGGAGTTGGGGGGTCCTCACCGGCAGTGGTGGCCGGAGGCGCCGGTGGTGGTCTTGCTTGGGCGTCGGTCACCCTGGAGAAGAAGAAAAAGAAGAAGAGAGAAGAGAAGAGAAGGGAGAAAGAAAGATAAGGAAAAAGAAAAAGAAAAGAAAAGAAAAGAAAAAGAAGAGAAGGGGGATGTGATGGGGAGGTGACCAGGCCCATGTGGGCTTTAGGTCGGCGCTGGAGTCGGTGGGAAAAGAAAGGAAAAGAAAGGAAAAAAGAAAAGCAAAGATTCAAAAAATAATAATATAATATTGGGGTCGGCAAATATCGACTGTCCCCGAAAAATTCCCAAAAATACCCAGAGGTAGAAAACGTCATCCTTAGGAATAATACGAAATCAGTTTTCAAAAATAAAATCTCATTTTCAAATTAAAAATCCGGAAGTCAACCGCCGATACCGGTCTACACCGGGTCGGCCGGATTTTGATAAATTCCGAAAAATCTCAGAAAATGTATTAAAGAATAAAATATGATTTTAAGAAGTAAAGTGAAAGCAGAATTTAGAAATTCAATTCCAATTGTAAACTAAAAATCCTAGAATCAACCAGCGATACTGGCCGACACCCAATCCGGTGGAATTTTCAGAAATTCATAAAATCTTCAGAAAAAGTATTTAGATAAGAAATGTAATTTTAAGAAATAATATAAAAAGACACTTCTAGTATTTCCAATCCGTTTGTAAATTAAAAATCTGGGAATCGGTCAGCGGCACTGGTCGACACCGGTTTTGAAGATTTTCAATTTAATTCAGGAAAATTCCAGAAAATCATAGAAAATCTAAAATATTGGAAAATGATGTTTAAAACTAAAATCGGTCAAATCTAAATACCAGAAAGACCAAATCGAGTAATACCCTAGGATCGGGTCCTCGGTTCAGATTAGGGCTGACTTCGAGTCCGTGAATCCGGATCCAAGACAAAACGATCATATAATTAATTCATAATACAAAACAAATACAGGAAGTAAATCAAAAAATACGATCAAAAAAATCTGAATACGCAACTAAGTACGTATTCTGGGAGCGGGGTGTTACAATCCATCCACCTTACAAAAATTGCGTCCTCGCAATTTCGATAGGGGGTAAATTGAACACAAAAAGCACAAGGACGGGAATTATACCAATTAAGATATGAAGCACTATAGGTAGGGCTCTCAAGTTGACTGAACAATAATCAGAACATAGACATCCTCTGCACTTCCGGCTGTATAAATCTTCGAACAATGCCGAATAATATTGACTAATAACACAGCTTTGCAATAGAATTCCCGCTGTACTGCATACTTAATGTCGCTCTGAGGATGAGCCAGAATACTGAAGATAAAGAAAACCCTGATAATACTGAGCATAAATAAAGAAGACCGATAGTTAAGAATTCCAAAGACCAGGCATCGATCACTCTGAAGAATATAGCCAATAATAGAGAATAACTATAGAAAAACCTGAATACCGACTTCTGAAAGATAACCCGATCGTGGATCAATCCTGAACTTCAAAGAGTTAGCCGAAGAGATCATGTCATAGCTTCATTCAGAACCAGCCGCTACCTCTCTAGTCTATTCATATCTTAAGTTGGTATAAAGGCTTCGAAAAACCAAAACAGGGTAAAGATGGAAGGGATTAGGAATCAAAGGAAGAATGATCAAGAAAGAATAGATAACTCTGCACTTGTAGTTGGAGTGTATAACCAGGACTCATGCATTCCAGTTGCAAATTTCTTTACCATTAATTTGCCGTCTGGACGTACTGAGGATGTAGAGCCTAGGCTCTGATACCAACCTGTAACGCCCCGATCCCGGCGGGTACGGAGACGTTACTGCTACGTATATACACAGGTCAGAAATACCCTCACGTATATACGCTAAGCATCAGTACAGGCAAGAATCAGAGTACGGAAGCAAATGGTGTATTATACATTCTAACATATGAGTACAATTACAAAGTTATCACCAGAGGTGATAAATATTACAAGAATATTACATCACTGATAGGCGCAAATGCGAGAATACAAAGAGATGTACATGTATGAACAGTATAAGGCACTCACGAGTTTACAAAAGGAAAACTCGAGAGGCGCACAGGGGGCCTGGAAGAATAGAGCTCTGGGCGGTCTGCTGGAGATCCACGCTACCGCTGCGCCACTCTGATCAGCAACTGGGGGAAACCACACGCTCCGAGCTCCATGACCTGGACATGAGAATCCAGGGGAGTCAGATAGAACTCCCCAGGCGAGTGGTGATACGAATGTCAAGTGGCGAGCATAGGTAAGCATGCAGGAGCAAGTAGATATAAAACAAGTGATATCAAGCAGGAACTACTCATGGTATGATAAGATAAGAGAAGGTAAAGAGATGAGAAGTAAAGTAGATAGGGCAACACCAGATATCTCCTAAACTAACATAAAACCGATAAAAACTGATAAAACCGAATAAAATCGATTGTACAAGCTTAGGTCACGGCCCCATGAGACTAGTACCTCGAAGGAATAATCCAAACAAGGAAACCCTCATCTATATACCTTTATCCCATGTCACCGTAATCCGAGCGCGTACAACCCGAGTTACAAAACAACACATCAAATCGCATATTCGCATTTTATTATAATTGGGGCCGTCTAAGTTGTAGGCTTCAGTATGCGTCCCATTCCACATACCTCCACTTACAACTTATAAAGCAAGTTATTTGGAAACTGATAAGGTTCGATGAATCATGTTTCGGATGGGTCCCGTACATGCCCGGGACAACGGTTCAGGAGTATCCGGTGCTGAGCCGGAACGTACCGCTAGGTACCGGGACTTATTTACGCCCGAACAGGAATAGAGTATCGCAGATCCTATAGAAATAGGCCTAGGGCATGTGCATACCCTGCAGGAATAAACAGGAGTAGGGGTGCCAGCGCACCCCACGGAATCCCTGGTGGCCGCCAGGTGATCCCTCAAGTATGTAGCCACGCGCGGCTCGATAAGACCACCATAAACATGATTAATCAGGGCCCATCAGTTTTTCCCAAACCGGGTGCAAGTTGTCTTATTAGAATTTGTTATGTAATTATCAATTTATGGGAAAATAACAAGAACAGGACATGATCAGGAATTCAGGAGTACATGAGTACTGCAGATTCAGGTCACTGTATATATAATATAGGATAACAAGTACAAGATTCAAGTCATTGCATGTAATGCAGGATAACAAGTATAGTATTCCCGTAAATGTGATAATCACAGGTCAAGTATATCATGCCGGGTGTCAAGTGATAGCATGACAGGAGGATGATATTTGGCAGGTGACAAGTCATGTCAAGAGATTGATATTAGTCCGGTGGCAAGTCATGCCATAACAAGAGGTCTTGCCAAGTAGTAGCATATTGGTGTCAGGTGATAACACATCAGTTGACAGGTGATACAAACAGCTGTTATATAGTAGCATGTAATTGACAGGTATAAAGTAATGGCATGCCAAGTGTTAACATATCAGGTAAGTACTTGGCATGTGATAAAGTAGTAGATGAGCACAACCAAGCGGAGCTGAGCAAGCTGGAGTGTACAGATAGCAAACAGTATTTAATACTGGAGCGTCTGGCAAGGTTACCGGGACAACTCGGCTTAAAGTGCGAGTAGAAAATCCGGCAGCATCTCGCCTAGACGAATCTAGTGGTAAAGCGCTGAACGCTGATCATGATAACCAGGCGGAGCTGAGAGACCTGACGGTCCCAATCACTTCCCTTTCGAGCTAGTGAGAGACCGGAGGCTGAAGGACGGAGAGACCTGACGATCCCAATCACTTCCCTTTCGAGCTAGTGAGAGACCGGAGGCTGAAGGACGGAGAGACCTGACGGTCCCAATCACTTCCCTTTCGAGCTAGTGAGAGACCGGAGGCTGAAGACTGAGGGATCAAGAACGCTCGGGGTTTAAGCGCACTCTCGGTGGCTACCAGCCATCCCAGGAGTGGGCAGAAACCCAGAGTTCAACGACCACGAAGGGTCGGCCACGCATGGTATAAAGCAGTAAAATACATCACAGGCATGGTATATGTACAAGAATTAAACTACCCTAATACAAGCATTCGTCACAGAGCAATACATGTCCAGTCATTGGCACTCGGCCATACACAAATACAGGGACTCAGCCCAATACAAAATACATTTACACATGGAATAAAGTACATGTCGACCCGATAAAGCGGGGAAACCTAAATGGAGGCGAGGACACTCGCCTAAATCTCTGGAAAGGCCGAAACTCTGAAATCCCGAAACTTGTACACGCGCCATAAAATATAATAAAATATAATAAAATATAAATATTTTTAGAGAGAGAAAGTGGGGAGGAGAGAGAAAGTGTTAGAGAGAGAAAGAGAGAGAGAACATGAGAGAGAGAGAAGGTTCAGGAGAGAGAGAGAGAACATGAGAGAGAGAGAGAGTGAACAGGAGAGAGAGAGAGTGAACAGGAGAGAGAGAGAGAGAGAGAGAGAGTTCAGGAGAGAGAGAGAGAGTGAACAGGAGAGAGAGAGAGAGTTTAGGAGAGAGAGAGAGTGAACAGGAGAGAGAGAGAGAGAGAGAGTTCAGGGGGGCTGTTGCCCCCCTTGCTCACGCACAGCGCCCCCTCTGGGGGCGCTCGGCCTGGCCGCCGGCCAGGCCACGCCAGGTGGCGGCGCTGGGCGGCGCCGGCCACCAGCAGGGGGGAGTGGCGCCGGCCACTCCCAAGAGAGAGGGAGAGAAAGAGGGGGGCTGTCGCCCCCCTCAGCTCACGCACAGGGGGCCCAGGTGGGCCCCCTGGTCGCCCACAGCCGCCGGCTAATCGCCGGCGACGCCCAGACCTGGGGTGGCGCCGGCCACCTCCAAAAAGAGAGGGAAAGAGAGGGGGTGGGTTTAGAGATGGTGAAGCTTTGTGGTGGTGGAGGAGATGGTGATTTGGTGGTGTTTTGAGGATGTGGTGGAGGAATTGGAGGAGATGGGAGGAGGAGGAGGAGTTGGGTGTTGTAGGGGTGGAGTTTGGGTGGAGAAGATGGTGGTGGAGGTGGTTAATTGGAAGGAGATGGGGAAGAAGAAGAGGGTGGATTTGATGGTGGTTTTAAAGAAGAAGGAGATGGAGATGGAGGAGAGGAGGCTCGCCGGAGTTGGGGGGTCCTCGCCAGCAGTGGTGGCCGGAGGCGCCGGTGGTGGTCTTTCTTGGGCGTCGGTCACCCTGGAGAAGAAGAAAAAGAAGAAGAGAGAAGAGAAGAGAAGGGAGAAAGAAAAGATAAGGAAAAAGAAAAAGAAAAGAAAAGAAAGGAAGAGAAGGGGGATGTGATGGGGAGGTGACCGGGCCCATGTAGGCTTTAGGTCGGCGCTAGAGTCGGTGGGAAAAGAAAGGAAAAGAAAGGAAAAGAAAGAAAGAAAGAAAAGCAAAGATTCAAAAAATAATAATATAATATTAGGGTCGGCAAATATCGACTGTCCCCGAAAAATCCCCAAAAATACCCAGAGGTAGAAAACGTCATCCTTAGGAATAATACGAAATCAGTTTTCAAAAATAAAATCTCGTTTTCAAATTAAAAATCCGGAAGTCAACCGCCGATACCGGTCTACACCGGGTCGGCCGGATTTTGATAAATTCCGAAAAATCTCAGAAAATGTATTAAGAAATAAAATATGATTTTAAGAAGTAAAGTGAAAGTGGAATTTAGAAATTCAATTCTGATTGTAAACTAAAAATCCTGGAATCAACCAGCGATACTGGCCGACACCCAATCCGGTGGAATTTTCATAAATTCATAAAATCCTCAGAAAAAGTATTTAGATAGGAAATGTGATTTTAAGAAATAATGTAAAAAGACACTTCTAGTAATTCCAATCTGTTTGTAAATTAAAAATCCGGGAATCGGTCAGCGGCACTGGTCGACACCGGTTTTGAAGATTTTCAATTTAATTCAGAAAAATTTCAGAAAATTATAAAAAATCTAAAATATTGAAAAATGATGTTTATAACTGAAATCGGTCAAATCTAAATACCAGAAAGACCAAATCGAGTAATACCCTAGGATCGGGTCCTCGGTTCAGACTAGGGCTGACTCCGAGTCCGTGAATCCGGATCCAAGACAAAACGATCATATAATTAATTCATAATACAAAACAAATATAGGAAGTAAATGGAAAAATACGATCAAAAATCTGAATACGCAACTAAGTACGTATTCTGGGAGCGGGGTGTTACAGAAACTCGGTTCGAGATGTAGTTTCAAGGATAAGTTTGAAAGAGAGTTCATCACGAGGTGGAGTGTAAAGAAAGACTGCAATGAGACATAAACCGGGTCAAAGTATTGCGGGAAGAAGAAAAGGTGCATTTAGGTAAGGACTGAGATGTACAAAGCCATGATGTAAGTCAGCCAAAGGCCTCGGGGAGAGGGGGCAATAGTTAAAGGCTTCACGGTACGGTTACAACCAAGGAAAGAATCAAGGTAGTAATCTAAAATCTCAGGATGCTTTATTAAAGGCTTGAAAAGCAAGTCAAGGTGGAGATTGTTAAGATTTTACCTTATTTTCAAGAGGAGATAATGATCCAAGAAGATCCAATCGAGTTGGAGAAGATGATGACTTAAAATAGAAGAGAAAGAGCAGATCCAGAAAAGTTAGTTGACTTATAGTCGATAACAAAGACTACTAGTCGACTAGGCCTAAGCACTAGTCGACTAAGACAGATATAGAGAGAAAGCAGTTTACAGTAGTTGACTATATAAATCTATTAGTCAACTATTGGAAGAGATTAGTCGACTAGGCCTAAGTGCTAGTCGACTATACGGGGTGTTTTCTGAAGCAGAATCAGTTTCCTTTTCAGGCGTCGGTTTTCTTTTCTGATAGAGTACGAATAGGGCTCAGTTTCTATTCAATGAAGAATTTGTTTCTAAAGATTAAAGGGTCTAAAATCTTTTTAGATCAAGGAGATAACTCCTAATAGGATTGATCAAGATTTTTCAAGCATCCAAAGGCCAAGATTATCTCATAGTCCAAATAGGAGTTGTATTGTAAAATACAATAAATAAAAATTGTAACCAAGCATTGTACAACAGAGAAAATACTAATCTCAAGGAGAAAAAAGTGGAAACACCAAGGAGATCAGAAGGAAGCTAAGAAAGAGAAGAGCAGTGTGAAGGTGCATAGAGATAAGGTAATACTCTTGTAATCTAGGTCTAGATTAAGGAGGAAGGTGAATACTCTTGTTGCATTAAGAGAAAGGTTATATCTCTTTATAATAAGTTCTTAGTAAAGGTCTCTCAAGTTCTCTCCCCGTAGACGTAGGCCAAGTTTGGACTAAACCACTATAATCCTCGTGTTATTTCTTATTGCTTTTTTGTCTAGGTATTACTAATTTGCTTTACATCAAGTTTTCTTTTTTCAAGTATACTCATATTGTCAAGTTCCGCATACGTCGATCCTGAGAGTAACACTTGGTGTTGATAGCTTCAATTTGTTACAATAGGCTTATCCTCCGACCGCTGTTACCTTGTTGATGGAAACGTCCACAACTGTGTGGTACGCGGAGCTACTGAGTTCTTGAATGTTGTTATTCATTTATTTTTCTATTTTTTTGTTTCTATAGTCATAACTGGATTCCATGCATCTTGGTACCCTTGCTGATAAAAGAAGTTCCAGTATTGTGCTACAATGTCACTCGCCTATTTCATTTCATAAGGTTCCAATATGAAGTTTTGAGTCAGAGTTTAGAGTTGTGGCTACACTAGACTTTAGGCTCAAGCGTCAATTTAAGAATTATGACTATATTTATATATAATAAAACACAATATAAATTTTTGATAAAAAATTTAGGAATACTTCTATTGAAAGTGACTTGAACATGCAAGCATGCTTATGTAGTCTTAATCAAGTCACCCCACCTAATTACACCTATTACTTAGCCATCTTAAAAATTAATTCAGAATCCTATGAAGATAATTCAATCAGCCTAATGAATGTGACTTAAGGGATAGGCTAATGGGGATTGGTGTTTGATGTTGATGGGTTTTGGCTCCTATATAAAGAAATGCTACAAGTAGTGAAATAGCAAGTGAAGAAGAAGAGAGTAAGCTGAAGGCTTTTGTACACACTCTCATTCCTTCTCTCCTTCATTTTGTTATTATTATAAATTGGGTATTGTGAGTTTGCGTGAGTGATATTAGAGTTGTAACCTCTTTGTATTATCTCATTTTGATTAGTGGATTCATCTTATTGTCAGCTTCCGTGGACATAGCTCATATTGACGGAACCACATTAAATACCGATATATTGTCATTTTTGTCCCTATTAGCTTGTAGTTGATATTTGTTTAATCCTTGCTTATACTTGTCATCTTTTGTATTAGAAGATCATTTCTATAACAAACTGGTTTCAGAGCTAGTTCTTGTGAGTTTCGAGATGACTTCGACAAAGTATATAGTAGAGAAATTCGAGGGGAGGAATAGTTTCAGTTTGTAGAGAGTAAAAATGTGGGCTCTTAGTGTAACAAGGCTTGTTGAAAGTCTTGTATGGAAAGGACAAGTTGCCGGAATCTATGTCTAAGGATGAGAAGGAAGATCTTGAGATGAAGGTGTTTAGTGCCATACAATTCTATCTAGCCGATGAAGTTTACCGGGAGGTTGCCGGTAAAGATACCATCGTCGGTTTGTGACTCAAATTAGAGAACTTTTATACACCTAATTCCTTACCAATAAGCTCTACTTGAAGCAGCGCATCTTCACTCTTCGCATGAAGGAAGGTACGTCAATTAAAGACCACTTAGATGAGCTTAATAAATTATCATAGATTTGAAAAATATTGATATTAGAATACATGAAGAACATTAAGCTCTCATCTTATTATGCCTATTACCTCCTTCCTTTGAAAACTTTATTAATAATATGCTCTACTGTAGAGATACACTTTCTTTATATGTCAAGTCAGCATTACACTCTAAAGGGCTAAGGCAGAAAGTGTCGATTATAGAAAGTGAGCATCACAGTGAATGCTTATCATCTGTGATCCTATAGAGGAGGGTCCAGAAAAATCTGGAGAAAAATCTAGATCTAAGTCTAGGTTAAAAAAATGTTGAGTGTCACTATTATCATAAGTTTAGACACGGTAAAAAAGATTATTTAAGCTCAAAAAAAAAAAAAGATGTGAGGAGAAAATAAGATGAGAAATCTTCAGTTATTAGTGTTACAAAAGAAGACTCCACATCACATGAGCTTCCTTCATTTATCATCTTTGATGCTCGCTCACGAGATAGGTGGGTTCTTGATTTGGGTTGTTCCTATCACATATGTCCCCACAGGGACTGGTTTGTGGCCTACCATCCAGTTGATGGTGGGAATGTCTTAATAGGATATAACATGCCCTGCAAGATAATTGATATTGGTTCAGTTAAGATTAGGATGCCGATGGTATTGTTAGAATATTTAGTAATGTTCGACATGTGTTGAATTTGAAGAAAAAATTGATTTCTCTGAGCACCCCTGACTCCAATGATTATAATTTTTCAGCTGAAGGTGAAATTTTGAGAGTTATTAAAGGTTCTCTTGTTGTGATGAAAGGAAAGAAGGTGTACTCTTTATATCCTTCAAGGTAGTACGGTGACATGTGCTGAAATTGTGTCATTGTCAGAAAATTCAGACTTAGATACTGCTTGTTTGTGTCTTATGCGATTAGAGCATATGAATGAGAGAGAACTACATGTGTTAAGTAAGTAAGATTTGATTTAAGACCAGTAAACAGAAAAGCTTAACTTTTGTGAACATTATATTTTTGGCAAACAATACAAATTTTCTTTTGGTACATGTGCTCATTAGGGGTGAGCAGAGTTCGGTTATAACCGAAATAACCGATCAAAAACCGAAACCCGAACCCGAACCGAACCGAACCGCTCTAATTCGGTCGGGTTTCGGTTTTGTGTTCCAAAACCCGAATAGACCGAACCGAACCGAATTTCTCACCCTATATATTAACCTACTCAAATTCAATTTAGTGAATCATATAGTTCATAATAAAAACTGGTAGAAGCTTATCTCATTAGTTTTAGTAATACCATCTTTTTTATGTTGAATATGTGAAAGCAATATTAAGTACACCATCACAATTGAGAATAATATTTATATTAATATAGTTTCTTTTTTCATTCTTATTATTAAAAGTTAGTAATAATTATATGAGTTTTGATATAAGAGCTCAAATACGGTGTAAAAGTTTTAGAATATGAAATTTTCAATTCATATTAAGCTTAGAATCTTTTTCTTATTTCTAATTTGGGTAGTGGATATTTGAGATTATAATATTAAAGGATGATAATATAATGGTGATTAAAAAATGTAAGAAATGATGGCAATATATTGACCTAACCGAAAAAATCGAAAAACCGAACCGAACTGAGTCGATTCGGTTCGGTTCGGTTACTAAGTCTAATCGGTTCGGTTCGGTTTTGCAAAAATTAGTAAAAACCAAACCGAACCGACCGATGCTCACCCCTAGTGCTCATAGGATTAAAGGCATCTTAGCTTACATCCATTTAGATATTTGAGTCCCTCTCTGGTCCCATCGAAAGGTAGAGCTTATTATCTTCTGACTTTAATTGATTATTATTTCAGAAAAGTTTGGGTGTATCATCTTAAGCATAAAGGCTACGTTTTTGCTACCTCAAGCAATGAAAAGCTATGGTAAAAAAGCAAACAGAAAGAAGGTGAAGCGCCTCAAGGACCAACGACAGAATGGAGTTATGTTCCATAGAGTTTGATCAATTCTGAAAAAATGAAGGTATTCTGTGGAATCATAGAGTTCAATACACATCATAGAAAAATGAATTTACAGAAAGGATGAACAGACATTGTTGGAGAGAGCTTGGTGTTTGCACTACAATTTTAAATTGTCAAAGTGATTTTGGGTTGAGGCAGTCGGTACAACTTTTTATTTGATAAATCAGTGTTCCTTTACAATCATTGATTTTAAGACTCTTAATGAGCTATGGTCTTTTACTCTTGTTAATTACTCTTACTTACGAGTATTTGGTTCCCCTGTTTATTTTCATGTAAATGATGGTAAGCTTGAATCTAGGGCAAATAAAGCTATATTTCTCAAATATGCTAGTGGGGTGAAGGGATACAGGTCATGATGTCCTGATCCTAAGTCACCTAAATCTGTTATTAGTAGAAATGTTACTTTTAATAAAAATTTCAAGAAAAGAGTCTTTTATTTATGCTACAAGTTTAGGAGAGGAAGCAAGCAAGCATGTGGAGTTTGAGAGCAAAGTTACAAAAGGGTGCAGGAGCGCACACACATTGCACCAGTCGATGATGTTTAAAGTTCAACTTCGGGTGATGATATACCTCAAGAGCAATAGTACAATATTGCCTTAGGGAGAGTAAGAACGCAGATCCATCCACCTAAGTGATATACCTATTCGGTGCTTTAAGTGTAGCAAAATCTGTTGAGATTCTAGAGCCTGCTACCTACAGGGAGACTATTAGTTCTAGTGAAGATGCAGAGTGGATTGTTACTATAACTGAAGAGATGGAGTTTCTTCACAAGAATCAACATGGGAGTTAGTGAAATCGTCCAAGGGACAGAAAATTATTGGCTACAATTAGCTCTTCAAGAAAAAGGAAGTAATTCTATATGTTGGGTCTCTAAAATACAAAGAATGCTTGGTAGCCAATGGCTACAGTCAAACTGAGGGTATCGATTTCAATGAAGTATTCTCTCCAGTTGTGAAGCACATCTCTATCCGCGTGTTAGTAGTCATGGTTTTTTGGTTTGATCTGTAGCTCGAACAACTTGATGTGAAAATAGCTTTTCTTCATGGCGAACTTGAGAAGCAGATCTTTATGCATCAGCCCAAGGGATTCGTTATTGAAGGCAAAGGATACCACGTGTGCATGTTAAAGAAATCTCTTTATGTTTTAAGCAATCATCTATACAATGGCATTTAAGATTTGATGCTTTCATGATTGAGCATGGGTACTCTGTGATAAATATGATAGTTTTATTTTTCATTGGAAGCTCAATGTTGGTTCTTTTGTATATTTATTTTTATATGTTGATGACATGTTGATTGCAGGTAAAGATATGAGTGAAGTTGATAAGTTGAAATCTCAACTCAAACAAGAGAGTGAGATGAAAGATTTGGGAGCAACAAAGAAGATTTTGGGAATGAAAATTTACAGGAATAGACTAAAAGGAAAATTGTTTTTATCTTGAAAAAAATACATCGAGAAGGTGTTGGAGAGATTTGACATGCTTGATGCCAAACTTGTGAAAACCCACTTGCTGCTCATTTTTTGCTTTCAGTAGATTTGTCTCCTCAAGCCGATGAAGAAAAGTATATGTCTCATGTTCTCTATACCAGTGCAGTTGGAAGCATTATGTATGCAATGGTGTGTACTCGGTCCGACATTCACATGCAGTCAGTATTGTGAGTCAATATATGGAAAGGTCATGAAAAGGCCATTGGCGGGCAGTGAAATAGATTTTGCTATATTTAAAAAGATCTACTAATATTAGTCTTTGTTTTGATAGGAGAACTAATTCTGATTGCAAATTTTATTGGATATCTGGATTCAGATTTTGCGGGCGATTTGGATAAAAGGAGAGATCTGATAGGCTATATTTTTACTCTTTCAGATTGTGCCATTAGTTAGAGGTCGACTTTGTAGTCGATAGTTGCTTTGTTCATTATAGAGACAGAGTATACGGCAGTTACAAAGACAGTGAAAGATTCTATTTATTAAAAAGTTTGGTTGAAGATCTTGACTTACACTAAGGTGTAACTATGGTGTTTTGTGACAGCTAGAGTGTTATACATCTAATGAAGAACCTAATGTGTTATGAGAGAACCAAACACATTGATGTCAAATATTATCTTTTTTGAGAAATTAAAGTCATCAACGTTAAAAAAATTAATACAGCAGATAATCAAGCAGATATGATGATAAAGCTTGTAACTTCGCGCAAGTTCGAGCATTATCTCGAATTGCTCAGTGTTCAAAATGGTAGAGATTGAGCCCATCGGAGATAGAGAAAACAATGAGAATTCAAAGGACCATTGATGAAGATTGGGCTAACTTGGAGAAATTTATTGTGTATTCAAATCAACGTGGATATTTACTGAAAGTGACTTAAATACACAAGCATTCATGCGAGGATGCTTCTGTAGTTTTAATCAAGCCACCTTACCTAATTATGCCTATTAACTTAGTCATCCTAATAATTAATTCAGCCTCCCTATAAAGATAATTCAACCACCCTAATGAAATTGACTTATAAGGTGGACTGATGGGGATGAGTGTTGGATGTTGATGGATTTTGGGACTTATATAAAGAAATGTTAAGGGTGGAGAAATGATAAGAGAAAGTGAAGAAGAAGAGAGCAAGCTGAAGGCTTTTGTACACTCTTATTTTTTTCTCTCTTTCATTTTGTTCCTATTATAAACTGGGTATTGTGAGTTTGGGTAAGTAAGACTAAAGTTGTAATCTTTCTGTATTATCTAATTTTGATTAATGGATTCTTCTTGTTGTCTTCTCTCGTGGACGTACGTCACATTGACAGAATCACTTCAAATACGAGTATACTATCCACTTTGTCCCTATTAACTTATAGTTATTATTTGTTTAATTCTTACTTATACTTGTCATCTCTTGTATTAGAAGTCCACTGCTACAATAACTTCAAATTTCAGAAATGAGCATTTTGCTTCTGACAAATAAAGCTAGATGTATATGAGTACAAACCCTGTTAGAACACCTCATATGCTTTCCCCTCTAGAAAGCTAAGAAAATAAAAAAGGTTGCATTATATATTTTTTTAAGGGGCTACTGTATGTAAGTGGGGTCGTGAAATGTATTCAAAAAGTAAAGAACAAACAGAAAAGGTTTCATAGTTTCTTAGGCAAGAAAATTTAAAAGAACACGTTATATAAAGCTGAATGCAGCGAATTGTTGAAAGTAGAGGGAGATTGTAATTTGTATTTGTAAAGAAAAAAATAGAGAAGATTTCATAGTTATTTTGACAAGAAAATGTAAAAGTTCAACTTAGATATTTTAGGGATTACTATATGTAAATGAAATGAAGAATGTGATTTATATTTAAAAAGTAGAAAAGTAGCTTTTAAAGCGAGAAAATAAAAAATATCGTGTCAGATACCTAATCGATTACTATACATAAATGGAGGTGGTGTTTTGTATTTAAAAAGTTATAAAGAAGCCAGTTATTTGACTGCACTACGTAAAAGAAGCCAGTTATTTATATTTAGAAAGTAAAAAAAAAATAGAAAGTATTTTCATAATTTAAGGAAAGTAAATAAAAATTTCACATTTGAATTTCAACGATTACTATGTGTAAAAAGTGGTAGTCATTCATATTTAAAAGTGAAGAAAAATAGAAAAGATTCGCATGTGATAAAAAATAATCACATTAGAGATGGAGTCTCTTTACAAGAATCAACATGGGAGTTAGTGAAATCGCCCAAGCGACAGAAAATTATTGGTTACAAATGGGTGTTCAAGAAGAAAGAAGTAATTCCAGATGTTGAGTCTCTAAAATACAAAGCACACTTGGTAGCCAATGGCTACAGTCAAACAGAGGGTATCGATTTCAAAGAAGTATTCTCTTCAGTTATGAAGCACATCTCTATCCGCGTGTAACAAGTCATGATTTCTTGGTTCGATCTGTAGCTCGAACAACTTGATATGAAAATGATTTTTCTTCATGGTGAGCTTGAGAAGAAGATCTTTATGCATCAGCCTGAGGGATTCGTTATTGAAGGCAAAGATGGTCATGTGTGCATGTTAAAGAAATGTTTTTATGGTTTGAAGCAATCATCTAAAACAATGGTATTTAAGGTTTGATGCTTTCATGATTGAGCATAGGTACTCTGTGAGTAAATATGATAGTTTTGTTTATCATTGGAAGCTCAATGTTAGTTCTTTTGTATATTTATTTTTATATGTTGATGACTTATAAGATATTCATCAAATGGATGTCAAGACTGCATCCTAAACGACGACTTAAATAAAGAAATATACATAGAACAACCTGAAGGATTTATAGTTAAGGGCCAAGAACACAAAGTATGTATAAATTGATAAAATCTTTATACGGTTTAAAACAAGCTCCATAATAATGGCATGAGAAATTTGATAGCGTGATGATCAAAGATGAATTCACTATCAATAAATGTGATAAGTGTGTTTACACTAAAATAGTTAAAAATGCATGTATTATTGTTTGTCTTTATGCAGACAACATATTGATACTTGGGACTAATATTGAGGCTATTAAGTCTACAAGATAGATGTTATCCAACAATTTTGATATGAAGGATCTGGGTGTTGCTGATGTAATTTTAGAAATTAAAATTATAAGAATACCAGATGTAATCAGTCTATCTCAATCTCATTACGTAAATAAGATGATAGAAAGATTTAAGGAACATGGGATAAAAGCGAATATGAATTCTTTTCTTTCAGACATCCACTTTCGTAAGAATACAGGAACTACAACACGACAGTTAGAGTATTCTCAGATTATCAGAAGTCTAATATATTTAATGAATTGCACTAGACCTAATATTGCTTACGTTGTAAGTAAACTAAGCAGATACACTAGTAACCATATTAATGATCATTGGACTGCTCTACTATGAGTAGTAGGCTATATATCTAAAATCAGGGAGTATACCTTGAAATATAGAAAATATCCACCTATACTTGAAGGGTACAGTGATGCAAATTGGATTGCAGATTCTGATGAATCAAAATCAACTAGCGAATATGTTTTTACTCTTGGAGGCGCAACGGTATCTTAAAATCTTTCAGACAAAAAATTTTTGCCCGTTCCATAATGGAATCAGAATTTATAGCCTTATATAAGACTAAAGAAGAAGCAAAATGGCTTCGATAATTTTTGAAAGATATACCATTATGGCCCAAGCCAGTGCCTGTCATATGTTTTCACTGCGAAAATCAAGTAGTGATATCTCAGGTACAAAATTTTATATATAATGGTAGTTCTAGACATATTCGGCATAGACATAACACCCTGAAGCAGTTGCTCTCAAATAGAATTATCTCTATTGACTTTGTAGCATCAAAAGATAATCTAGTGGATCTGTTTACTAAAGGTTTAAATGGAGAGTGTATAAATTGCGCATCGAGGAGAATGGGACTAAAAGCCTAACCTTACCGAATCAGCTTAATGGAAATCTCACTTAGCAATTGGAGATCCCACCGACTAAGTTCAAGAGAGAAAAAACTAGTTATGATTGACTCTGCAAGTAAGCACTTAGGAGCTTGACTCCAACCTATTCCTATGATGTATCCAAGTGCTTTTCACAAATAGATTTAGAATAAGCTTAACGCTTTTAATGATAAAACCTATATCTTGTTATTAGAACAAGTGGGGTAGAGTAGACTATTCTTAATAGGAAGATCACCTATGTGAGTATAGAGCTAGTTTGGCTCTTTGAGAGTCTCTATGAAGGCTGTGATTCCCTAAAATACTCTTTGAAACTAAGAATATCCAGAGTCAAAATGGACACAACCGAGAACTAAAGTTGATTTTGAATTGTGGGAGGCTTGTTGACTTATCTTACACAAACGGCTGACAGTTCAAGACTTAGTTTACTGATCAAGACTTAGTTTACTGATTAGCCAGTAAGTCCGATAAAACTTTCGCTATAGAAGGTTTAAGACCTAGTTCACCTATCCGGATGCAGTTTCTTTTCTAAAGTATCTTTCACTATAGAGTTAGTCTCATAGTATGTCAATTCCTTGAATCTCCATTCATTGTGGGGGGTTGTTGAGAAAATGAAGAATTTAAGTGATTTTTTGCTGAATTAGGGTAAGATCTGTTGATATAATCAATCAGATAATGGTTAGAGTGTGCTCTCCTTCCATTGAGGATGAACGTGGTATATTCACATGTTTAATTCAGTTTTCAAATAAATAAGATATTCAAGTCAAAAGTTAGCTTAATTCAATAGCTAAAGGGGACTAAAGGTAGTTAAAACATTTAGTCCCACATTGGATAAGGAGTGGACATTTGAAGTGTTTAAATAGAGAAAGATGGAAACAAAGGGTGTGCCTTTGGGTACTTAGAGTTTTCACACGCGTTTGGGGATAAACCATGCCCACACGCGCGCACGCGCCGCCGCTGCTCGCCCGGCCCAGCTCAGCGCTGGTGCCAATGCCGGTTCCGGTGCCTGAGTGCAGGTGCTGGTACGCCCGAATTCGTGCACAGTTGGACAGAACCACAACAACAACGGTTCAGACAAGAACCGTCGCAACTATTCTCCCTTTCTTCCAAAGGGTTCCCAGGAGCGCTCCTCTCTATCATTTCTATACATACCAAATCTTCTTGTCCTTTCTTTAGACAGAAGGTTTTCTTCCTTTCTTTAGACTAAAGATTTTCTTCCTCTCCCTCTCTGCAGAACAGATAATAAAGATCTATTAAAGGTTCAATCTGAAAGAAGTAACAGAAAATTGGACAGATTCTAGAGAAACATAATTGTTGTCTGAATCTGTGGCTTCCGAAGATAAAGAATCTTCTCTCTCTCCTTCCTTTTCCTTACAGTGAATAATCCTCCATATTAAGACAAATATTCTTCCTGAAACTTGTCTTCGTCCAACTGCGTTGAATTCCTTGTGAAGGTACTGATTAACTACGGTTTGACTGTACGGTGATTTGGTAGTACTATCCAAATACGGTAAAAGAGTGTTGTATCTTGAGCACCAGCTTCCAGTAACCCTTTATTACCGTAGCGGGAGACGTAATTGTCTTAAAGAGATTCGCTATCTGCGTACCTTACTCCAATTGCTGTATAATTGAACTAACGTTCTTTTTACAGGAGTTATGCTGGAATATTTATGTTTATAAATATTACTGCATATTGAGACTGACTAATACCAGTCTAATTGATGTTTAACTAAGGAAGTAATTGAAAGGTGATTCTGTGATTAAGGGACGCTCTATTGAACGGAAAACCTTCCACCTGATATTCACCGACCTGGTCAATTAGATCAGTGATATTGATTAGTTGTCAGATTTAACAAAATATTCTAGTGAGAATTGGGCTCACAATAAGCTTCGTGTGAACTCCACATTATGCCACTCCATGAATGATTCGAACCGTTCATGTTGAAGTAATACTCAAATTAGGCAAATAATGAAAAATCACGCGATTTCATGCCTTTTTACTTATGCATTAAGTTATTACACAAAATATGTTATATTAGTCATAAAAAAAAGATGTCATTTGATGCATAATTAAAAAGGTCCAGAATCGTGTGATTATACATTTTAGCCTAATTTGAGTAGTAGATAGATGAAATATTCGGATCATCTATGAGGTGGCTCATCGTGGAGTTAGCGTCAAGTTTATTGTGAGCCTAGTTCTCACTAAATACTTCCCTTATATATATATATATATATATATATATATATATATATATATATATATATATATATATATATATATATATATAGAAAAATGTATATCAGCCCGCGGGCTGAGAGTACTCTCTCAGCCTGCGGTGACGTGGCTCAATTTGTCACCTCACTAACTTGCGGCCCGCTTATAGGAAGAAGTTAAATTACCAAATACCCCTTATGAAAAGCTACTTTTTCTTTAACTTTCTTTATTGTTTATTATTTTTTTGCCCAAAAGGCAATTTTTGGAGCGCACGTTGTCAGACTTGTTTATTATTATTTTTTCCCCCTTTCTTTTTGTCGCTCTTTATATGATTTAGGTTATTGATTATAAATTATTTTTCCCCCCTATTTCCTTACCTCTCTTTGTCAGATCTAGGTTCTCCTATATATTTTATTTTTTGTGTGTATATAATGTAGACAGAGACTTTGGTTGCAGTGTACATGGTTAATTGCGACCAAGGTCGCAATATTGTTATTGATAAAGAGGGCCAGCATCTGTAATCTAGGGTCGCAGTACAAATGACAGCGACTTAAGTCGCAGTACGTTAGGTAGGTGTTTCCTTTATATTAACACGCATATGTTGTTATTGATAAAGAGGGCCAGCATCTGCAATCTAGGGTCGCAGTACAATGATTGCGACTTAGGTCGCAGTACGTTAGGTAGGTGTTTCCTTTATATTGACACGCATAGCGATCAAGGTCGCAGTGTTGTTGTTGATTAATACTAAAGACCAGCAACTGCGACCAAGGTCGCAGTGTATTTTATTAAGACTCGGCCAACAACTGCGATCAAAGTCATATATATTTAAAAAAAAAGTATGACTGCTTTAATTTAAAAAAAGTCATATATATCCTTCATTTTAAAATTAACCTTAGAAAACAGATTCATATATATTTAAAAAAATAAAATACAATTTTTAAACTTCTAATCCTCGTCATCACCATCGTAATCAGATTCGTCGTCAAGAGTATGACTGCTTTCGTCTTCCGTATCGCTTTCCGTCCCTTCCTCCTCTTCAGCGACATTCTCGTCTTCGCTTTCTTCCTCTTCATGTTTGTATTTTGGTTCATCAATGAACTCTCAGAACGGGTCGTCTATATCAAACTCATCCTCTGACCCGTAGCGAGGCATATCTTCAGAATTATACATCCAATCATCATTAGATGATTGGCTTCTTTCCAGTGAAGACGGTGGAGAAGACATTTTTTGAATCTATTTTCCGAACAGTGAGAGTAACGAGTTTGAGCAAAAATAATTTAGTATGTTTGTAATCCTTTGCTGATGACCCTTTATATATTTTTAATCCCGGAATTCCAAAGGGTTTAAGCTCTCAAACCACGTGAATATCTCCCAAACTTATTTTCTACCTTTTCCCAAAAATTGTATACTTCCTAGGTGACTGTTCAGTTATCCAAAACAGTTTAAAAGTTAATACACTATAACTTTAAATTACTTTGAACTCTAAAACAGTACATTATTGCGACCATAGTCGCATTGGGAACTGATAAATGATTAAGTAACTGCGACCATAAATTGTCAACCGTTAGTCATCAAATACTTCCTTCGTATAATTTCTGAATGTTTGTCCGATCCTCCTATGAACAATTAAATTGGTGTTTACATATATCATGCGACCATGGACTGCGACTATGATCGCAGTACCGCGACTATGATCGCAGTACTTAACGAGAGTGATAGTATAATCACAGTTTACGTATTATTTTATATTCTTTTGTTCTTCATTTTGTGAATGTTGTCTGATCCTCCTATGAACAATTAAATTGATTTTTACATATATTATGCGACCATGGACCGCGACTATGGTCGCAGTACCGCGACTATGGTCGCAGTATTTAACGAGAGCGATAGTATAATCACAGTTTACGTATTATTTTATATTCTTTTTGTTCTTTATTTTTGACTGTTGTCTGAATAAGGACTGATTCTATAGTCGCAGTTCACCGTATCTTTTGTCTCAGCCGCCTATAACGTATGAATTATTTTTAATTATTGCATCCGTAGTAGGACTGCAACTATGGTCGCAGTATTTAAGAGCAGCAGTCGCAGTTTGGATATGTAATTAAAAGAGCTTATAAGTTAATATAATGAGAAAGAGAACTTACAAAAAAATAGAATTAAAAGCTTTTAAAAGAAGACAAAATATAATTGAATATCAGAAGATCAGGAAATCCTAATCCTCGTCATTATCACCATCATAAGCAGATGCATCGTCTTCATTCTTCTGCTCTTCCTCTTCATCACTTATTTCCTCATCATCTTCCCGTTTTTGAGGTTTTTTTGTTTCACCGATAAACTCCCAGAATGGATCGTCTCTATCAAACTCTTCGTCTGACCCGTTGCTAGAAAGCGAGCCTACAGCATCAGAGGACATGCTTTCATCAAGCATGTCTCCGTCAAGTGGCAGAGGAATAATGTCTTCTTCACTAACCCACATGAAAACTTCATTATCATCATGAATAGGAGGATCAGTTAATACATTATTTGATGTAGTGAGATAGTCAAAAGGAGTGAAGTCCAGACTGGTATCAGATTCACTAGAATATTCTGAAGATAAAGGACCGGTGGGGGAATGATTGAAGTTGAAATCTAAGTGTTCAGAGGAAGAAGATGGGGAAGACATGATTCAAGAATGAATTTTTTTTGGAAGTTTTTGAAATCAAATTGAAAAGGAAGAGCAAAAATATAGTTTTTAGGTATGAGATAATATATTAGTAACAAGCATTATATAAAGGTCAATGTTGTGGAAGAACATGAATAGTAATAATAATTGTTACAGGTGATGGTTGAGTATGGTAAGAAGTGGTAAAAAAAATTAAATATTTAATTGAAGATTTATTGCGGGAGAATCCGAAGAGTTCTTTTTTTTTCTAGAGGTTTAATACATGAAGTACAAATTAACTTTTTATAGAATTGTTTGCCTATATCTTTAGATTACGTATGGTGCACATCTTTCCTTTCTCGAGATTAACATTAGTGCATCTCTTTTTTTTAGACTGTTGTTGTATCACGGTAGAAAGAATATTAATTACTTCATTTAATTCAGTGTAATTAATATAGTAATTTTTATAAGATTTGATATACGCGAATTGATCTCAGGGTCGCATGGCTAATCCACCCTAGTCGCATATTAAAAATCTTTTACATAAGGCATGGGAAAGAAGATTGCGACTTTGGTCGCAGTACTGAAGGAGGTCGCATTGTTGTACGATAGAATGCGACTAGGGTCGCAGACGTTATATAAAGAAGTTTTGTTATACAATGACTGCGACTAGTGATTGCGACTGTGTCGCAGTTGTCAAATAAAATTGAAATTATATTATATTAGGTCGCATAAAAACGTTTTGTTATACTATGAGTGCGACTAGTGACTGCGACTGTGTCGCAGTTATTATATTGTATTAAGTCTGCGATCATGGCATGTTTTTTAAATTTTCAATGCTTCTGCTTATTTTACATTATATTGATCCAATTTTTTTTAATTATATTTTTTGATATATTAAAATTACGATTTTATAACTGTAGATATATTCAACTGAAATTTTGTTTGTTCATGACTTTATTCCACTTTAGAATTAAAAAAGGGGTATTTTTGTCAATTTGTTTCACGATTGTTTAGGCAGGATTTTTTTATTTTTTTTGGCGCCAACACACTGCGGCCGATGTGTGGCATATATTCAGCCACGTCCCGCCGGCTGAGAAACTCTCTCAGCCTGCAGGCTGAGGTACAGTAACCCCATATATATATATATATATATATATATATATATATATATATATATATATATATATATATATATATATATATATATATATATATATATATATATATATATATATATATATATAGTTGGAACTATTTCAAATGTAAATTATATGGATTTCCTCCACTAATGAGAGAATCAATAGGTGGATCTGTTGATTAATCATATCCGTTTAGTGTTATACATATATTATATATTATAACTAATCAAATTGAAACTAACAAGTAGGCCTATCATGCATATTGACTAAGTATTCTCTCGACTGATGAGAAGTAGTAAGATCGATTTATTAATCACAACCGTCTATTATTATATGGATAGTTATAAATATTTCAAATAAAATGTAAATGTTAGACTAATACACATTATATTTGTTAGAACAAAAGGAAAAATTAACTAGAGTGAAGTGGACTTTGCTAGTAATAGAAAATTTAAAACTTCTGCAGTAGAGTTGTTGTGCGTCCTTGAACGATGTACTTTAAGCAATATTTGGCCTACTCTGATGTAAATATCCCAAACTCTTATTGTTCTCAGGAATAACAGTTGAAGAACTCTGGTGCGCAGCAACCAGATTCTTCGATGATTTCCTCATTCTGACCAGGCAAGTGACCTTCTAGGTCTAACACAAGATAGGACTCTACTAACAGGCTTGGACACACTTCTTTTAATTAAAAATTGCACTCCTTTGAAACTAGCCGACTCTCTTCCTTCTTTTGGATTTCTTGGTCAAGCTATAAATGAGCTCAAGGGCTTATGTATAGGACTCCTGAATCATCCCAAGGGCGACTTTCCCTTAAAGTGAAGGTAGCTCAAGAGACTTGTTCAAGTTTAATGAATTCATCCCAGAAGTTATTTTTAGTGAGTACAGCCTAAGAGTTGTCCAGATTCAATGAATCCAGCCTAAGAATCTCCATCTCTTAATGAGAAAAGTCCAAGGGACTTGCCCAGGCTCAATGAATCTAACCAAGAGTCTCCATCTCTTAATAATGGAAGTCCAAGAGACTTGTCCAGAGTCATTGAATCCAACCCAAGAGTCTTTGTCTCTTAATAAAGAAAGTTCAAGGGACTTGGTGAGATTCAATGAATGCAACCAAAGAATCTTCATCTCTTAATTAGGGAAGTCCAATGGACTTGTCCATATTTAGTGAATCCAGGCCAAGAGACTGTCCAGATTCATTGTAGGAAGACCAATAGTCTTGGCTACATTAACCAGATCTAGCCCAAGCCCAAGTAGTTTGTACCTATGGAGAATTAATTAGAAATTATTCTCAACTTAGCTTTGGCAAGTTTTAAACTCATAATCTCTAGTGTGGAAAAATAAAGTCTTACCAATGGGCTATTTAAATTTGTTGTAATATATGTATACATAAAATATATATAGTTTGAAAACTCTTTCATATTCTGGAAAATAATTTTTCACAAAATATTTAACATTCCCCCACAAGTTTACAAACTAGTAATAACAATGTTTAAATTATTGTGCATAAGGTATATATCACAAGGACTTGAATCCCTTTTAAACCAACAGAATAGAAGAAAGATGCATAGTAAACTTAGTCTTGAGCCAGCCACATTCTTATAATCCAGTGATCACACAAGATTAAAACTTAGTTATGATAATCATCACGTTGAACTACAATTTTACTTGAGTGTTTGCACATTTATAGCCCTGTGCATGTCCTGATTTCTTTGATGATTCTCGGTACCTTTTATAAGTTCCCATAGGAGAAGGTCAAATCTCCACCCAAGCATAGGTGAGTCCACTAGGTGTGTTTCCTATCCAACACCCAGCAAAGCAACTGAAAATGCTTTGGGCTCATTAAAGCTTAAAAGCTATTCTTTCAAATGATAGGAAATATGAATTCAAGTTTGTCTTTATTTTTCAACCAAACATCTTATTATTAATAGCATGAGCTTTGAACTAATAACTTGATATAAATGGTAAATGTACATAAGACTTACAGTAATTTGAGACTCATTGCAATAAAAGTTCTCTTGATTAATTTTTTTTTCAAGCCTTTAGTCCGAGGATTTGCAATATTCTCTGAAGATCGGACATCAATCACCGGGATGACTCCAGGGCAGATAAGCTCATTCAAATAGCTATGTTTCAGATGAATAGTCTGCTTCTTTTTATAAAATAATGAGTTACCACAGTACTTGTTGTTTGATTGTCATAATAGATGGTAATTGCACCTTACAATTCTTTCAACGAAAGGACTCAAAGGAAACAGCTGAGCCACTCAGTCTCATCTCTTACAACAGTTAATGCTAGGAACTTGGACTCCATGGGTGATTGTGCAATTAGAGTTTGCTTCCTAAAATTCCAAGAAATGGCAGCTCCTCCCATGGTGAAGACAAAATCTCCAGTACATCTGCAATCATCTGGTTTCGAGCACCAGTTTGCATCTGAGAAGCCTTTAATCATTACTGGATATCCAGTGTAGAGCAGGCCCAGATCCATAGTTCCCTTCAAGTACCTCATCAATCTTTGGACAACATTCCAGTATGGCTTTCCAGGATTGCTTGTAAATCTGCTAAGCATTCTAATAGAGAATGCTATGTCTGGCCTTGTGCAGCTACATAAGACTACAAATGATCCTTGAGTACTCTAACTGCCTTATCGTTCTTCCAATGTTGGGTTGAAGATTCTGTAAGAAAAATCTATATATTCTGATACCAATTATTGTGCCCCTATGACCAATCACTGGAGTGGTGCAACGAAACCCTATTGATCCATGTCCGCGGAAACCTTTCATCATAGGAGATAGAACAGCTCAATGGTTATTGTCAACACAAGATTATCGAGAAACAAAGAGAATGAAGAAGATATTTTGAAGTATAAAAGCAAACACATAATATAATGTGGTTCGACCGATCAAACAAATCACGTGTATGTCTACGGGAGAAGGGGAGAAACTTTATTAAACTTTGGGGAATACTATAGAATTACTTACATCTCTCACTGAGAAGATTACAAACCCTTTGATGGCCGCTAAGAACAGCGAACCCTTATGGCTAAGCTTCTCTCACGAATCTCTTACTTAGATGAATTATACCTTTTAGAAATTACAAATTCATTAGATTACATTAAAGGCTACCCCATAGGGTTATTTATAGAACACAGAACTCTCCTAATTTTAAACAAACTCCAAAAATATGAATAGTCAGCGTCTTAGAATAAAGAAAACTTGAATCCAACTCAAACTGAAAACAGATCCAGAAAAGAAAACTACCAGACCAGTCATTAGTCGACTAGGCCTAGGTAATAGTCAACTAGGCTCATATACTAGTTGACTACTATGATAAAATTCGAGAACCCAAATTCTCTGTTGGCCATACAATGTATAAGTCGACTAATCCATATGATTAGTCGACTATACCCTGTATTAGTCGACTGATAATGTGCACAGCTCCTTGTGCACATTCGTTCTTTGATCTCCGAAGTTTCATCTACCTTCACAATGTATTCCAGTCATAATTCACAATCTGCCCTTGACTCAAATACATTCAATTCTAAGAATAGCCACTATGCTCCATACGCTCTCAATGCACAATTAAACAACTCTTGACTTCATCTCCATCTCACTCCCTCTTCTTCATAACCCCCTCATGGGATGTATAACTTGATTAGGTCGAACAAGTTCAGGCCCGACCTGAACTTGATCCCCCAATGATCTTCTTGATGCATATAGGATTTATGAGAATTTACTCTATCATAGGAGTAACGATTTGGACTTCCTTATTGCGTGCATTAGCCCCATTCTGTCTTCGGGATAAAACTGAACATCCGAGCTAGAAACCATCATAGTCTTCATTTTTTTCAACAACCTCTGCTCTTGAAGCTGAGTATAACTGCAATCCACCAACTACAACTTTCAAATTTCACAACATGTAAATATCGCTGACACAATTGGCCTGAAACTTCATATGGGCATCTTTGAAAACTTTCATAAGATCACCTTTAGAACTGAAACTGAACCATTCTCCATGTAGGGTTTCAAGAGAGATGAGATTGTACCTTCATACGAAAACGTGATGAACGCCTTGAAGAGTAGTAATACATCTATCATTAAACTGAAACTGGATTGTTCCTTTTCCAATCATCTTGCTCGTAGTAAAATTTCTCATGAAGACTTCTCTCCTTGAACCGAAGTGTATGAAGAGAACATCTTCCTACTGGAACTGATATGTTGTGAACATCCAGAGTCAATTATCCATCTGTCTTTATTACCGACCAATCTGTCTATAACGATAGAATGTCACACTTTTCTTCATCTTCTTTAGCCAATTCAGCGACACTAGTTTCTGGTTGTTTCTTCTTTTGAGTCCAACAATCAACTCTAATATGCCCCTTCTTGTGATATCAGTTGCACACCAAATCTTTGTGTTTTAGGTTACCCATGAAACTTTCATTATTACTCTTCTCCTTTGAAAAGTGAACTTGCCCGGAATTATCATGATGAGACTCACTCGTCAACTGATTGTCAATTTTGTCCTTGTTAAGCAGATGCTCCTTGACCTCATTGATAGTTGATTTGCCTCCATAGATGATAGCTTCTCTAAAGCTCTTATATGAAGAAGATAAAACAACACAGTATTAGAAGTACTTGATTATCATCTTCTATCTTATCTAAATCATTGATAATATTGAAAATTTTCGCAATATGAGACTTAATAGGTGTATCTTCAAGCATACGGAAAGAAAAAGAGACGCTGCTTTAGAATTGATCGATTCACTAACGACTTTTTTAGATAGTGGTTATGAAGTCGTTCCCACAATGAGGATGTTGTTTTCTCCGTGAAAAACTCATCTAACACTTTGTCTGCCAAGTAAAGCTGAATAGCCATTAAGGCTTACTCATCCAACTCCTATCAAGTTTTTTCCTTCATGTCTTGAGGCTTCTTCTCCCTCCCGAGTAGTTCTTTCTTTAGCCCACTCTAAATCTGTTTTTCAAATATTTGAATATGGGAAAACTTTACAAAAATTTGAAGAGAAATTACAGGTAAAAAAATAAAATTTACAAGAATTCTCTTCTGAGATTTCTGGGAAAGTGTGTTGGTGAAAGTCTGGTCAGAGCGCAACCACTTTGTTCTATTGACAATGCGAGCGATCAAGTCTTTGAGTCTTCTACTTGGAATTCTTTTTTAGCTGGTTCTGAAAATTCCTTGAGAATGGAAGATCTATGGTATTGGCACCCTGAAAGAGAAATATAATTCCCTGAAGAAGGTTGGAAGTTAGAGATTGATTTCTTGTGAAAATTCCAGCCAATTGCTCTCTAAAAAAAATTCAGTCTTAAGTTCATTCATAACTAAGCTATTTATAGGCTTTATAGGGTGTAACCTCACCCCTAAAATTTAGCAGATTGATTGAGTCAGTCTAGCTTCGCATTTGAAGCTTAAATAGATCACTACGAAGCTTAACATAGAGGTGCACATGCTAAGCTAATTAGCCAGCTAACTTGGGGTCGTTTCACCAGTCTCCCAATTTGCTCCACTAAATGAGTGATCTTTCCTTGATATTCTCCAACTAATAAGGAGAAATGGGATCACGGTAATTAACTGCCAAAAAGTGATATCAATCATATTAATCTCGTGCTGGGTTTTAAAATGATAAAAAATAACCAAAAGAGCTTGCAACGAAGGTAAAAGAAGTTTTATGCGAAGCTAGATGAGGAGCCCTCAGTGGAGCTAAAAGGAAAATCATGCAAAGCTAAGAGATAAGCTCACAGCAGAGCTAAAAGGATAAGCTTGCAGCTAAGTTAAAAGTTAGCCCTTGATAGAGCTTGAGTTAGCTTCTCATGCAAATTTAGCCCATTTGGGCTTGAGCGAAGCTAAGTGTTGAGCATACTTAGCCTTTTGAGCTTCTTCAGAAGGCAATACTTAGTTCACTGTCTACTTCACTGAATAAGTAGAGTTCAAGTCACTGGTTTGTCCATCAGGGATGGACATTTCTTCAGCTTGTCTGCTACTTGTTTTTTAGAAATGTCGACAAGTTAGATATCGTTCGAACTGGTTGCAAAGCTGCCTTGTAATTTGTCTTTTCGAAGTGTCAAAAGGACCCCCCTTTAAAATTTTAGTGAATCTGTAATGGTTTGGTGCAAATTTTAGAACACTTTGAGCTCGAAGCCCATTATCTAAATTTTGACATTGCTTAGGTCAAGAAAGTCTATTGGACTGAATGCAATTGCAAATTTGAAGTAGGTAGCCAGATTGGCTGACCTAGAAATTTCATGTGGAATGAGCTTCCAGCGAAGCTAATAAAGAAACCCTCAATGGAGCTGTGGCAAAACTTCATGCGAATTTAAAAATGAGCTTGCAACGGGAGCTAAAAGAAGCTTCGTGTGAATCTAAAAAATGAGCCTGCAGCGAGGCTATAATGAAGCTTTACGCGAAGCTGAAGATAAGCTCACAGTAGAGCTAATTAACTTCGCCGTTTAGAGTTTTTACCCTCCATAACTGTCATTTCAACTCCTGAATGTACAGCTTCACTCCTTTTTAAGGGGCAAAGCTAGACACGGGGTGTCCATAAAAGCCCAGAGACTGCATTAGAGAAGTCATCTTCTCTTTCAATTTTTCATAAGTTCAGAGTTTTCAGAACTCTTAGAGATCAAATCTCTTTTCTCAAATCATCTTGTAATCTCATAGCCCCCAAACAACGTCCAAGGAAAGAGGTCGCCACTCTGCAGCGGCGATTGTCACTTCGTCGGTCGTCGAATGCCCTATCATCGATGGGACACTCACCCTTTTTCAGAGATATTTTCTTTGTAAAAGCCAACTTTTGGCTAAATTCCTCATGGATTTGATCAGATCCATCAAAATAGGTGATCTTCAGGGAGTTTACTCCCTTGATTTGATTTTATCAATTTTTTAGGAAATTTATTTTCCTTTAATTTCGTTAATCAAAATTAGAAACTGATGAGTTTCTTCTCCAAGCTTTCAAGCGAAGTTATCCCTTGGGGCTTGTTGCATTCTCTATGACAGAGATGCGAAGCTAAGCTACGGAGTGAAGCTAAATAAAGGGGATTATTCTCTTTGAGTTTTTTAGGCACAAGTGCCCCTTAAGATTCCAGGAGAAGCTAGTCCTTGTGCCTTTTTACATTCTGCCTTTATGCGGGCGCAAAGCTAAGCTTCAGAACGAAGTTAAGTCAGAGTTAGCTTCGTTCAGGGAGCGAAGCTAATTCTGGGCTAATTTTTCTTGGGAAGCGAAGCTAATTCTGGGCTAGCTTTGCTTGGGAAGCGAAGATATGCCTTAGACTTTCCTGCACTCTTTTCCCTTCTTTCAATAGGCTAACATGCCCATTCTTTCTGCTTTGCAATGCATTATGCTCTAGGCCCATCAAACAGTTTATTCGGATCAGTGATGGGGATGGATGGAAATGTTCGATTTCAATTTCAAGGACAAGTATCGTTATTTAGCGAAAGAAGCACTAGGGAGAAATGCACTCATCATGGGCGAGGATGAGTGTACACTTCGTGCCATTATCCCTAATGCTCAACTGGAGCGAGAAGATCAAATAATTTACCGGAAGCTAGATTTTATCTTCAAAGACGCAGCCCCAAATACCAATTAGTAGCTACATACCAGAGAAGGACAATGGATTTACACCCTGAATGGAGATCGGTATTATCTCCCAGAAAGCAGACGCCACTATCCTCTGGCTTTCTTCCCATTGGTAATGACGCCAAGGATGCTGAAATGGGGCATGAGTCAGTGCACGGAATCAGTGCACGTAGGGATCTTGACCATGAGTGGCGTCACCAGGAGTGGCCCTCCTCGCAGCGTCATTGGTCTTCACCCGTGCAACGTCGATCGTGATGTGCCTGTGGGGGAGACTCCTGCCCAGGTCCCAACTTTTTTGAATCAATTTGTGAAGGCGGAGGGTAACCATCCAGCTACAGATTTTTGGATGCCAGAGTGGATGTGCGCATTCAAGCAGCAATGGTGGAGCAGTCTCACCATGTACGTGTGGGAAGCTTTTGAAGAAGATTTGAAGTGGTTGGAGCTTCATGAAGCTATTAGGGCCATGTGTTTCGGGATAAACATTAGTATTTCCAACTTCTATGTCATCCTGAAAATGTACTGCTCGACGTCAGGCATGTTTTTCACACCAATCGGTAAGCTGGGGATGGCGCTTCATGAGATGTGGGAAGTCTCAAATCTTACCATGGGCTCCAAACCTTACGAGGAGTACTTCCCATGTACCAAGGAGTTAGCGCAGCCGGAGAAGGCAAAACTGGCCATGTAAGAGACATATCGAGAACTGATGTGCCACTACTACATCTGTCTCGACCTCTACTCTGATCGCGAGAATATAAACAGTTTGAAAACTTGGGTTGAATATCTATTTCCTATGGTAGACGGGCCTCTTGAAGATCTTCAGACTCCAGCGGAGGACAAACGAATTGCCAGGGCCATGAAGGCAAGAGGGCATGAAGACATCGTTCTGGAGGAGGACGATGGTAAATACGAGCGAGGGGATACCTTCTTAAGCTTTCATCGCCAGGCTAAAATACCACTATTCCAAAAGGCTCTGCTGTCTAGCTACATGTTGACCTGGTTAAAGAGATGTGTGATCACCTTTCTGCCTCACGATGGAATCACGTCGTTGATAATCCTTCTAGATGTTCAGCTGGTGCATAGGCAATCACTTGGTTTGCTTCCTGCCATGGTTTGTCGCATTCAGAGAGGGCTTAGGACATTGATAGAGCAATTCTGCAAGAGGGTGACCACCACTAAGATGGGCAAAGAATCGATTCTCTCACGTGATGGACCTTCTTCAAGAGTAGAGATATCATACGTTTATCTAATGGCCTGGTTCGCGCTTCATTACCTGGTCCTCATCCAACCAGGAGAAGATGCGCCAGAGGGTGTTCGCTTCGCCCACCTCCACCGTTTCAAGAACTCTCAATAGGAAGGCAAATATTTGATTGGGGTTCAAAGAATGGTCAAGCGTCAGGATTCATACAGTCTGTTCCAGTGTTTCCCACATATCCCAGGCACCAGATATGGTGAGGAATTTTGAGATCTTGGAGATGATCGCTCTTTGTTTGGAGAAGGCACCTTCAAGTGGTTGGTCAGTATCAAGCCTTCCCACCTGGTGTATCAGTGCGGGGATGTCTGCCAAGTGGAGCCATACGTGCTCAGTCACTTTGTCCAACTGTTTGGTTATGACCAACTATACGTCAGTAACCGCAACCTCGGCTTGGAGACATGGGTAGTCTTATCGACGGTGCCAGGGCTTGGAGGCATTACATCGCTGAGTGCACAGGGGCCCAGTTTTTCTTGTTGTACCAGACTCCTAATCTTATCACGCGCTTGCGTTTTTGCCAATAGTATAAAGTATCCAATGTGCGCCCCTCTTCATACAAAGTCAATTCTATCAGAATCAAATAGATCACAGCTTGCCTTAGAGGAAAGGCAGAAGAGAAAAACAGGGGAAGCAAGTCCGGGTGCCAGGCATGGAAGAATTCCTGGCCGAGACTGAGAGTGAAACCTTAGTTGCAGCAAGGCCACATTTAGGTGAAGTGGGTAGTGAATCGGCCCAAGAAGTTATTGCTAAAGATGCTCTCGAGGAAGAAGAGGATGATGACGAAGAAGAGAACCCTAACACCCACTTCAAGCGAAAGCATAAGTCGCTCCCTCTAGGTGTTTCACCTCGAAAGAAGAGGAAGATGAAAGTACACCTAGAGTGGGATGAATAGGTGTAGTGGTAATCTAGTGACAATAATGCAAAATTTAAAAACTAAAAGCTAACACACAAAGTGTAATCAAAAGTGAGTCTGAATTCCCCATGAAGGGCTCTGAAACTTTTCCTCACGATTCCTCTAAATTAAGAGTTGAGGTACTTCAATAGCTCTCTTAATTGAACACAAGTGTGAGCACACATACAATATAAAGCATATAAAGATATAGCAATAAATATAGTCTATGATATAAAGAGTAGAGAGTTGAGGGATAGAAGATCAAACGCAAACATAAGGAAATGTTTCAAGATTCGAGCCACAACTCTATGTCCCCACCTTCACACAGAAGGATTTCTACTATGTCCACACAGGACCTTCCACACGAGGGACCTCCACCGAGGAATTATAACTTACACACCAGGAGTACACAACTCCAACTCTCTCTCTCACACCTCTACACAAGAGGTAGGCACAAAGCAAAGAAAGACTACAACTTGGTGATTCAAATGATCACAAAAAATACTTGGTGATCTTAAAAGACCACAAACAAAAATTCTCACAAACAAAATCCTATAGGATAGATTTGCAATAAAGAGCTCAACTATGTGAGTGCACAAAGTTTTTGAAAAAGAAAACACAAAGAAAAACTCTTAGGAAAAACTTCTTGATAGATAAAAAATTGAAGAATTAAACTAGAATTCCCAAAAATATATTTTCTTTGATTTTCCAAAACTTTGAAAACAAAGAAGGATTTTGATTTTGAAGCTCAAAACTCTTTTTAATGACTTGCTGGAAAAACACTAGAAAAGATAGGGATTTTGGCTCTTGAAAATCTTGTCAAAAACTGGCCAAGGGAAACCATATTTGTATGGGTTCAAAAATGTAGCTGTTGGGGTTCAGAACAGGTCAAAATTGACTTGTCAGTCGACTGCCCAGTCGACCACGCAACGGTCGATTTTTTGGCTGTTGGCGCTGTCGGTCAACCGCCCCTAAGGCAATGCCTTGTCGGTCGACCGCTCGGTCAACCGGGACCAACCCGAGAGATGGGTTGATCCAGTCGGACAACTGAACGATCGACCGGCCTAAGACAATGGGATTGTACACGTTCTTTTGCACATCGGTCGACCGAACGGTCGGTCGACCACCAGCAGCCCAAAAACTAGGTTTATAGGATGAAAAATGTGGTCTTTTAAATACCTATAAATTCCTATAAAATCGCATAAAATCAACAAAAATAAGTTCATGTAAGCACTTGAAATACAATATGTTTGATCAAAGATCAAGTCATATTACAAACAATTTGAACTTTTTGAGGCATAGAAATTTAAACTTAAACTAAAAACTGTATTTTTCAAATACTTAAACTTTGAAATGAAAATCCGATTTTTTCTCAAACTTGTATTGATATAAAACAAGATATTTAAAACACATTTGAAGCATGATATGCATAGATAGAATCCAATACACATAGTAAATGATATATCCTTTTTTTGACAATAAATCTCAAAATAAATTTTGATAAAACAAAACTTAAACACGTGACTAGATACATCAAAATAAGTTTTTCTAAACATATATGAACTATCAATATATATGGATGAAATCCAATTTGCATGTAAATCATGTAAAACTTCTTTTGATGAAATCTATTCATGAAACTAAAAGATGTATACTTGAAAAGCCAAAACACAAAACTTGAAACTTGATTCTATGAGTTTTGTGTAAACCAAGTAAACATAAATATTTGAAAGTAAAATGGTTAAATCAAAAACCAAAACTATAAACTTTGTGTGTATGCGTATTCTTAAGCAATTCAAGATAAAACTATCCTTACTCAAGATCTAACTATAACAAACATATATCAAAGTCTTCTTGTCGATCTTCTTCTCCAAGACGACTCGATCCAAACATGATCCAAAGAGCTAGACTCCATCTTGAGTACTTGATGCAATCTTTAAGCATAAGCTCTTGAATCAACAGGTGATAGCTTCAAAACTTGACATTGAATCTTTTGTTGAAGCTAAACACCTACTAAGATTTTGATCAATAACTGAAACTTAATAAACACAAAATCAAAAATCAAACCTATAACTACATGAGTTAATCATCATCAAAACTAGAGTGATGGGCCTTTGGGCCAACAGAAGACTGGCAGGTCATCAGGTCGAGGCTACAGAACTTTGCCAATTAAGGAGACAGAAGCAAGAGGATGACCAAGCATGAGACGATCTCTTATCAAGTCATGCTGAAAATGTGGGCGACTATCTCTATCTTGAAGGCCCCGAGGAAGAAATGCAAGATAGTGGGTCTTCTGACTATATTGAAGTTACCACTCAAGGGGACGAGACTGAAGACGCAAAAGTTCATGAGACTCCTAAAGCCCTTACAGAGAACATTCCTCTCCCGGTTTCTTCCACGGAACCTGCGGACAACCCAGCTGTTGAAAGGCTTCTATAGAAATGCTGGCTTCTGATGTTTTCACTCCAATTGACACTTTTGAACACACCGCCACTGGGCATGTCCTTATTGAGACTACCAAGGCAAAGTAGTTGGCTCGAAGGTTACTATCACAATCTCAATCTTTGCAGATAATGACTAGAGTATTTGGATTCCGCAAATGTTTTTCATATCCGTTGCTAACTCTGAAAATTTCGCAAAAGTTTCTGAGGGAATTGCTCCTCCAATGGTATCAGAACCTGAGCAAGGAGAGGAAGTTGTTCCATTGGTGATTGATCCTGTTTTGTTGAGTTTAGTACATCAAAGTGTATCCCAGCAACAGGCCACATCGGGAGACTTGCCAGTGATGACGGTCGAGATGGAGTCTACTCTTTCTATTCAGATGGCACTGGAGCATGTGAAGACTATCCTGAGCCTGAGATTGAGTTATCTTCGATCTGCCGGCTCATCCGACTTCTTCATCCACAGACTTGGTGTGGTCTCTGAGCCAGTTCGTCAAGAAATAATTGCTGATTTTATATTTCTGACAGCTGCTCCTGCGAAGACTCCCTTTCTATTAATTCACTCAATAGCTATTACTCCAGCCACTCTAGAGTTATCTACAATGGCCATCCCTCAGCAGAGTTCTCATTCAGCCATTGCCCTCCACCGCTTGAGGTCAATTTCAAAGACGGATTCATTAAAGAGCTTATTGAAGACTTCTACAAAAGCTTGAAACATTGTTTCTCCATGATTTTCAAAAGCACCCGCACTTCTTTTGCCTCTTAGAGACCAATATTTTCCTAGCGATAGAAAGCATTCGAGATGTTAGAGGGGCCACCGAAGCTAAGTGATCGTACACATACATTGCGTATTTAATATCACATGTGTCACATTTCTATATTTATTTTATAATAAAACTTTGCTATTTGATGTATTTACATGTCTAGTGGCGTGCAGGGTAAATAAAGAAGAAAAGAGAAAGATTGACAGATTTATCTAATTAAATCCAAAAATTCAAAAGAAAAAAGATTGATTCAAATTCAAAGATTCTAAAAGCCATCTTATCTTAAAACTGGATATATTATATAAAGATAATATCATCAAAATTTAAAGAAAAAATAGATTAGAAGAAGAGCTTATCGGTTTTGCTGAGGATAAAGAGATAGATCGTCAAATCTAAAGCAGATATTTAAAATTCAAGAAGATAAAAGGATAAAGAATGAATAAACGGACGACCGCTCCCAAATCCTGGCCTTACGGCCAAGATAGTACCGCAAAAATGTTGCTTTTCCTATGATTCCGTAGCATTTTGTTTGAATCTGGATGAGCGCCAGCTCCCCCTATCTTCATACGTGCTCCCCCTGTTCCTATTTCATATAAATACTGGCTTTTTAAAGTAAAATATACATAGAAGGGATGTAAAGTTTATATTGAAAAGAGAGAATTGTGGGTTGTAATGCGAGACTGGAGAGTTGTAAACAATGATGCATGAATAAAATTCAGTTTTCTTCCATCAAGATTGTGCACCATTTCAGTCTAAGTTTTTCTTTACTTGCCTTTATAATTTCTGTGATTCTATTCTTCTTTTTTAATTTAATGTGATACCTTATGATTTCATTAACAATCTAGTGCATGTCTCCTTCTCTTTTCAATTATTAGTTCTTTCCTTTTCTTGTCATCAACATCGTTCGGAGGAGGGAGATGTTAAGGCGGCACAAGGAACCAAAAGTTGTATTGATTCTGGGTTTCATTTTTCTCTTCCCCTCTTCTCATTTTTTTCCTTCTTCCATCACTTTATTTACTTATTCTTCGCGTCAATGAGCACTTCCTTTACTTCATATTTCTCATACTTAAAGAACTTTAATTTTTAGAACAAAAACTCCAACCTTCATCCAAAGACTTTCCAACTAGATTAAGATTAGATTTAATTTTTTAACGATCAAGTTTTAAACAAGTTTCTGTGTATTCGACCCTAGTCTTGCCACTATATAAGTCTCCTAAAAAGATTTTAAAGCAAGATTAGGTTTTAATTATTTGTTCATGGTTTAAACAACGACAGAAATTTTACATTGAGTCCTTGAAAAAATTGATTAACAACCTGGTAAAGGACATTGGTGAATGGAGTAATCTAAGGCAGCTAAATCTTACTCCAAACTTGAAGCTGAATTGGAATGTCTCTCGAAACAAATGAAAAAGAACTGTCTAGAGATGTCTCAAGAGGCAGAGATAATATCCCAAGAGCTGAAGACCCTGGATGTCTGAGAAGTGGATGTTGCGAAAGCGATAGTGGTATCCCGTGAAGCACTTGATGCCGCAAAGAATCAGATCAAGAAAGTGGAAAAGATGATTGCAAGGGCCAACATTATCCTCTCTAACACTAAGCTGGTGCATCAAGCTGAAACCATCGTCTGCAAGAGATGACTGCTGAAAGCATCCAGATTCAGCACTCAGGTGTGGAGAAGAGGACAGCCTTGGAGAAGCAAGTAGTGCCTGAAGAAAATAGCTACATTCAACTGGGAGGAACTGAAGCCCCAAGCAATTTTGAAAGCGAAGAGGAAAGAGATAACAAGTTGTCTGCTCTTAAGGCTAAGATCAAATCTTTGTGAGAGACAATCGTGATTTATAACACCTTGTATCTTCTCTTTTATTTTTTTTCATTAATCAATAAAGTCTGCTTTTTAATTAATGACTTGCCTGGCACCTTTCTCCTCTTTTTTTGCTCTTTTTAAATTTCCCATAAAGAAATTTTAATAAGTTAGTTCTTGAAAGAATTGAAAGTGGAGACAGAACTCCATAACTTTGGCTCTCAGAAGGGCAAATAAATATAACTAATCTATTCAGAGGTTGAAAAAATGATAGAAGTAGTCAATAAAGGACTACCAAAAATTGGTTATGATTTCGGTAGGTTGCAACAAAATTCATGGGGGTAAGGAAATTAAACTTAGTGATTTGTTTGTTCAGAGATGACGAACTAGATATAATAGATTAGAAATCACCAAGATAAGAACTTGCTATTCAGAAGTGACAAACTAGACGTAATAGCAGTAAGATAGTCTTTACTAGACTAGGGGTAAGGAAATTGAACTTAGTAATTTGTTTGTTCAGAGGTGACGAACTAGATATAATAGATTAGAAATCACCAAGAACTTGCTATTCAGAAGTGACAAAACTGGGCGTAACAGAAGTTAGATAGTCTTTATTGGACCAGGAGTGAATCTGGAATTCGTTAGTTCAGAGGAAACAAACTGGACATAACTGATTATAAATTGCCAGATTCGAAATTTTATCATTCAGAGGTGATGACTGGACATAACGATAAAAGAAAGTCTGCACTGGACTGAAGGATGAGATTTAATTATCTGTCAGTTCAGAGGTGATTGACTAGACATAACTGACAGAGAAATCACGAAACTCAGAGCCCTTATTGTTCAAAGGTGCTTGACAGCAAAAGAAGTCCATAAACGACTAGAGGATGAAATCCGAACATCGATCGGTTCAGAGGTGACAAACTGAACATAACCGATTGAGAATTATCAAATTCAGAGTACTATCATTCAGAGGTGGTAGACTGGACATGATGGTAAAATAAAAGTTCTTACCAGACTAAAAAAATAAGACTTGGCAATCTGTCAGTTCATAGGTGATTGACTGGACATAACCGATTGAGAAGCCACAAGCTCAAAATTCTGTCGTTAGAGGTGACGAAGTGGAATATAATGACAAAATAAAGTCTGCACTAGACTGGAAAATGAGATTTGACTATCTGTCGGTTCAGAGGTGATTGACTGGATATAACCGATTGAGAAACCATCAAACTCAGATCTCTTATTGTTCAGAAGTAATTGACGAACTTGACAGCAAAGGAGTCCATAAAGGACTAGAGGATGAAATCCGAACATTGATCAGTTCAGAGGTGACGAACTGGACGTAACCGATTTAGAGTTACCGAATATAAAAAAAATTCTTACTCCTAAGATGGAATGAAGAATTTATAGACTTGTATATTCAGTGATCTCTTACAGATATAACAACTTGAGTCTGGATCCGCTGCACAGAAGTAAGTATTAACATAATAGGGATTTGTGAGTTAGCCTTTATCAGGCCGCAAAGGAGTCCACTTGGGACTGTGTTGAGTAGAATTCGTGAGAATTTTGGCATTCCTTGGGGATATGATAGGAAAATTGTCAGAGGTAATCATTAAAGTGACAATTGCAAGCCTCGCTGGGAAGTACATATCACATGAGGTTTTGAGAAGAAAATTAGCATTCCTTAAGATTCCATGAGGAATTCTTTAAAGAATTATCAGAGGTAATCGTTAATGTGATATTAGCGTCTCCAAAGAGATTCGGTTGGGAATTTGAAAAAAATCAGAGGTAACTATTAACGTGACAATCAAGCTGGGGATAATAGGAGGTAATATTCCTAAACGTTATCAGAGGTAATCATTAAAGTGACAACTTCAGAGTCCATGAAGGACTAAAGGTCCACTAAAGAGTGAATCAATACTTGAAAAGTCTATGGCATTAACGACTTCATAGAGATTTCACAGAGGGATGTTTATTGAAGACCTCCACTGGGGATAGAGAAATGATCATTCCCTGTGAGCTTTGAGAGAGCTGTCAGAGGTATACTGTTAACGTGACGAGCATTTAACTTTGTGACCCACACAATTTGAGTGGACCTGTCATTCTATTGAAAAGAATGACAAGTAGAGTTCTGATCCGCTGGGGATACGTTGGAGTTTTTATTGTCAGAGGTTTAATGTTAACGTGACGGAATCGACCTGTAACTATTTTCATTGGGAAAATGACTACAGTTTTATATGGTCCACCATTCCATAAAAGAGGTAAGAAATTTTGGTGAAATTGATCATTCCCTGCAAATGTAGAAATATTGCTAGAGAATTCCACCGAGAATAGGAGACTGTGCTCCTAAAACTTGTTTTTAGGGAACAAAACAATTTCATTGGGCGAATAGGAGAATAATACTCCTAAAAGTCATTGAAGGTAATTTTAACATGATGACTAAATGAATTCTTGTGGGAGAGAATAATCATTTGGATACTCTGAGGGGATTTTAATAAGGAACTTCCACCTATTTCTAGGGGTCTTTTCACACCTTGGAATGAATGTGGAAACATTGAAAAAAAATTGCAAGGATGCACTTCGAACTTCTTCGATGTGTTTAGCTTGATAAGTCATCAGATAAATTCATTCAGTCAATTTATCTAAAAAAAAATAGGTTGTGGAGTCGAACCTCGATCGATCGAAGAGAGGAGGAAGCGACTGAAGGTATGCACCATTACATAAGAAAAAGTCAGAGATGAAACCTTTAACATGACTTGTTCGCTTTATGGATCCATCATTCCATAAAGGGATTAGTAGAGGATTCTGGAGGAATCAAATAGGATCAGATTCCTTAGGATTTTTAGCAAATCCTTAGCTATTAATGAGTTTGGTTTGCTTTTACCAACTAACATTTGAGTTGGGCTAGCCATGCTATTCCCCTTAGCATGATGAGTTGCTGAGGGCTTTATATTACGCTTAGAAGCCAATATTTTTTTCTAATCTTGTTCACCACAGGCTTCAGATTCTGAAAGAATTAAATGGGATCGGGTCTCTTAGAATTTTTAACAAATTTTTAGTTATCAACATATTTGCTTTGTCTTTACCAACTACCGTTTGAGTTGGGCTAGTCATGCTATTCCCCTCAGCATGATGAGTTGTTGAGGATTTTATATTGGACTTAGAAGCCAATATTTTTCTCTACCCTTTTTTATCGAAGGCTTTAGATTCTTGAAAAATCAAATGGGATCGGGTCCCTTAAGATTTTTAGCAAATCTTCAACTATTAATGAATTTGATTTGTCTTTACCAACTACCATTTCAATTGGGCTAGTCATGCTATTTCTCCCAGCATGATGAGTTATTGAGGACTTTATATTAGGCTTAGAAGTCAATATTTTTCTTTAGCCTCATTCGCCGAAGGCTTCAGATCATGTTATTCAAAGTGGATCTTTTCATATTCCATTGGTGACCTCTAAAATCTTGTCAGGGATTAGAGAGTTAAGAATAAACTGTATGAGGAATTTGTCGAGTAATTCAAAATTCCTGATGAAGTGTCACCTAATCAAGGGTCTGGTTCTCAGCCAGTCGTCGAGTCGAGGCATGGAACATGAGTTTTGCGAGGAATTTATCGATTAAGTCGAGATTCCTCATGGAGCTTTACTTCAGTTCATCAAAACCGAGACTCAGGTTTGCAACTAATCACTGAATCTAGATATGAATATAAAAATACTAAAAGGTCCTGCAAAGATGCGTTACAAACTTTCGTCAGTGAATTTGGCTTAATCGAGGTCATCATGAGGCTGAATCGCGATTCGTCGAAATAACAGAGGCGAAGGGGTAATTGGAGATATGCCACTATTACATATGAAAGGTCATCATCCTTTTGAATCGAGAGGAATGATCAAGAAGAAGAATGCCTAAAACTATTGTTTAAGCATGCTCGACTTCAAAATATGACATATTCTTCCAACTAAGAAGAGTGACACTAAAATGGGAAAATCTGTTATGTCTTTTCTTCAATGTTAACATCATGCATTACAATGTCTTCAGATATTCGATCAGCTTAATACCGATCAGAGTTCCAGAAAAAAGTAGGGATGAAGTTGATTATGCTTGGGAAAGAAATTTCTTGGGGGACAAGAAACAGTCAAACAAGCTCATCTTAGTGAAGAAAGGTTTAATGTTAACATGATCATGTACAATACTTTCTTGATCAGAGGTAAGGTGTTAAATGTGATCAGGGATAGTACTTCTTCAAGAAGTTGCTATTAATCAGCATTATGAGTGTATCACCATTTGGATTTGCTAGGTGGTAGGCTCCATCGAGTAGATTTCTACCATAAAGGTCCTTCCCACTTGGGTTGAAATTTACCTTTGATCTTATGTGTCATGACCATAGGTCGCTTAACAACTAAGATCAAATCTCCTTTCTAAAATATCCTCTTATTTATCTTTTTATTAAAAGCTTTTTAGATTCGGGCTTGATACAACTTAATGAATTATTGAGCTTGTAATAGCTTCTCATCCATCGCTTCTAACTCTTGAAGACATAGTCGATCATAATCTTCTTCTGTCATCTTGGTTGTCAGAGCAACACGAAGTGACGGTATTTATATCTCTAAAGGTATGATTTCTTCACACCCGTAAACTAAAAAAAAAGGCGTATTGTCTATTGGAGTTCAGACCGTAATTTGGTAGACCTAAAGACATTCACTGAGCTTCTCATTCCAGGGTCTGTTAGGTTGTCGTAATTGGCCGTAATTTGTAAGTCGTAATTGATAAAGTCTTTTACAGTTGTAAATGAGTTACATGCATGTAAGTTTTACGGTATTTGGTTGGTAATATAAAGTTGTAAGTGAGAAAGTGTATTGTGTTTTATGGTGTTTGGTTGTCGTAATGTGTAAGTCGTATGTGAAAAAGTTGATCACAAAATTAACTATTTGGTGATTTAAAAAATTTTAATATTACAAATAAATATTAAAAATGCTAAATATTAAAAAAATTTAATATTAACATAAAAAAATAATACAAATTTGCATGATCACAAAATTAACTGTAACTGCGTTGTAAATGAGTGGTAATTGGGTTGCAAGTGAGTGGTAGTTGAGTCGCGTTAGTCTTTTACGAATTACGGTGCAAACAAATGTCGTAGTTGTAATTGGGTTGTAAGTCATTTACGAATTACGGACTTTTACAACTTTTACGACGAAACAAACGGCCCCCAAGTATCGATTGCTTGTGAAAATAAACTTTTTGAGGAGCTTGATGATTATCTTATTAAACGCCTTTGCTAACCCATTGGTGGCAGGATTGTAAGCAATTAAAATTACATTATGAATCTGGCACTTATTGCATAACCGATAGAACAATTGGCTTGCAAATTGGGGACCATTATCGTGGATGATCCTCCTAGGGACACCAAATCAGTGGATGATATAGTGTCTAATGAAGTTGACCATATTAGTTGTCTTAACTTCAACGAGCAGTACAGCTTCCGCCCACTTTGAGAAGTGGTCGGTTATCGCAAGAATGAACCGATGATCTTTTATCGACGGAGGACTGATAGGTCCTATAACATCGATTCTCCATGCTTCAAATGGCCATGAAGGGACTGTAGGGTGGAGTAGGTCCGGGGTTGGTATATTAAATCCGCATGGATTTGATAGGCCTTACATCTTTTTGCATATTCAAATACGTCGGTGATCATGGTTGGTCAATAATAATCAAGTCGGTGCAGTTGATCCTTGAGTTTTAGACCTACTTGATGAGAACCACATATTCCATCGTGGGCCTCTTCAAGTACTTCTCGTGCCTCTGAACTGGATAGGCAACAACGAAGTATTCTGTCATATGAACGGCAGTACAGTGTCTTTTTTACCACTACATCATAGTAAAAATAAGGAGATCTTCTTTGAATAGAAGCCTCTTGCTTAAGATCATCGGGCAGTATGCCATGCAAGATATAGTCAATAATCAGGAATCGCCAGTCTCTTGGTTCGACATTTGTCGAAATTATATGAACTTCGCTAACCTCTAAACTATACTTCAGATAGAAACGATAACGAGTAGCCACCATAAGACGATAAGTGGTATCAAATGGTAAGGCTAATGTAACCGCGAGTGCAGCTAAAGCGTCTGCTTTTGTATGTTGGAGGAGAGACACATGGCTAATGTAGAAGCCCTCAAATGAGTTGGCCAACTTAATGGTTGCATGGTGATAAGGTATCAGGTCTTCATGATGAATCTCATACTCTCTTTTGATTTGGTTGACAATCAACTTGGAGTCACCATAAGCTTTAAGGTAATGTACCCCCATTTGTTGAGCGAGCTGAAGGCCAATAAGCAAAACATTATATACTCAGCTACATTGTTGGAGCAGGATCCCGTTAATGAGAATACATGAGGAAGAACGTGATTCTTTGGCGAGATAAATACCACCCCCACTTAAGTAATTATCTTGACTCTAGGGTCTGTTCTTGATGCACCGTTAAAGAACATCTGCCATACATCATCCTCTGAGGTCATATTGTCTTCGATAAGCTCGTCCGGAATGTCTGTGTAGTTTTAAAGTTTTCAGGACTGGATGTGCTATCAGAAAATCTGTGAGAGGTTAACCTTTGACTGCCTTTTGGGGGACAAAAGTCATGTCATATTGAGATAGCAGATAGCCCCATTAGCCAGTCTAGAGTTCAAGAACCTAGGCTTCGTCATAAGAATGCGCAGGGGATTTACTCTTAAAATAACATATATGATTTGGCCAATCAAGTAACGTTGTGTCTTCTGGCAGCGAAGACAAAAACTAGACATTCCTTTCGATAGGGTTATACCGAGATTTGACTCCGATCAGAGTTCTGCTCAGGTAGTAGACGGCTTACTTGAAGCCTTCATCGTTCTTCTGTGTCAAAAGAGCACCTAAATAACGATCCTTAGCTCGCACGTAGAGCAAGAACGGTTTTCCTGAAGTGAGAACTATCAGGACCGGAGGCTTGGTGAGGTACTCCTTGATATCCTTGAAAGCCTTTTAACAAGCTTCATCCCATACGAAGGAGATGCTTTTCTTCATTAACCGTGTGAATGGTTGGCAATGACCCGAAAGATTTGGAATGAATCTTGGGGTATAGGTGAGTCTGTCTTGTAGATCTCTGAGCTCTTTGAGGGTCCTCGGAGGTTGTATGCTCTGAAAGGCCTTGACTTTGTCAGGGTCAAGGTGAATTCTTTTAGATGTGAAGATAAATTCAAGGAATTTACCACTTGATACTCCTAAGAATGACTTGGTCGGGTTCATTTTTAGTTGGTGAGCCTGCATGATGTCGAACACAATTCTCAGGTCACTGAGAAAGTTGCTTTTATTGCGACTTTTAACTGTAATATATTGTCAACACAGCACTCCACTATTTTTCATAAATGATCACAGAAAATTGTACTCATTGCACATTGGTAAGTTGCACCCGTATTCTTCAATCTGAATGGCATCATTGTATAACGGTATACTCTCAATGATGTTCTGAATAACATATGATTTTCGTCATCCGAGTGCATCTTGATTTGATTGTACTTTGAAAAGTCGTTCATAAAGGACATCCTTTCGAAGTCACATGTGTTGTCAACCATGACATCAGTGATGGGCAATGAAAATTCATCCTTAAAACAGGTTGTATTGAGATCAAGAAAGTTAATGCAGACTCTGATCTTCTCGTTCTTCTTAAGTACAGGCATAATATTAGCAACCCAGACTGGGTGTTACTCTTCTCTAATGAAGCCACATTCGATGAGTTTATAAACTTTGACTTTAATTGCTTCTACGATGTCAGGTCGAAATCATCGTTGTTGTTGTTTAACTGGCTCGACATTCGGTTTGATGTTGAGATGAAGCATGGCCACTTGAGGATCAAAACGAGACATGTCTTCATAGCTCAGACATCTATATACTCTTGTACGAGAAATATGAAGTCTTATTTCTCCATTGGCGATAGACTTTCGCTTATAGAGATGAGTTTTGAGTGTGCTTGATCACCTACATCGACTTGGATTACTTTATCTTTGGTTTGGAGGTTCGCATTTTTTGAAATATTTTTTCTATTGAAGATCAAGTTGTTGAGCCCATGAATCAGTGTTGAATGGCTTAATGTCTTCATCTTGCTCCATCTAATTAATAGAACATCATGTTGGCGAAGAGCTTTTTGAAGACCACCCTCATACTAATATCAGAGTCCTAAATGGATAAATCTGAATATGGTGATGGTAGGGACTCATTGATTTCTGATTCAGACTGGGAGGTAGAGTGACATATCTCAACCCCCTACGTGTATGGTTATAATAATTGGCTGGTTTTCATTTCGGCATGAAAGGTTGTAAATAGATGTGTCACGCTTTACCAAAATTCAAGCCGTCTTCACGATTCAAGTTGTACCATATTCTTTTCATCATGCGATGTGCTGACCCCGCGCGTAATGAAAGAATTGTGGGGTTTTCAAGTCATCTTCTGATTCTCTGGATGTCGTGGTCTTAGCTGGCCTCTGCTGGACACAATTGGTGATTGGTCTCTTTTAGAAGGAGGGATAATGAAGATAGACCCTTCATTGTCCTCTATATGCATACATGTCATTTTCTAGATGGCAGAGGCATGTGTAAGGAACTAATGTTGAAAGATTTAAATACATCCTCAAGACATAAAGAATAATCAAAAGCAACATTTTCATTAAGGACCCACTCGCCCTCATTTTCGGTGAGGTTATTACAATCAGGATCATCAAGATATGCTACAAATTGGTTTCATGATAAAAGTAGCTGGCACATCTTCTTCTGATTCTGAATCTACCTCGTTGTCGCTGTTGACGTCATCGGGCAACAATTCCTTCACTGGTTTATTACTCTCATGACAGAGCAGGGAGTCAGTGAAGTAATTCTCCACTCCTTTGAATGGTTGCATCTCGGTGAACACCATTCAAACCACAACATCATCACCTACGTATTTGAAACACTGGTGCAAAATGAAAGGGATGATCCTATTTGTATGGATCTATGGTTGTCCGAGAAAGAGATTGTAAGACGTGTCAGCGTCGATGACGTAACACGTCACTTCTGGTTTCAAGTCTCCAATTTGGCATTAGAGATGAATCTTGCCCAGAGAATGACTACTCCTCGCATTGAAGCCATAAATGGTCGTAGTGGTGGTCGACAATCTGCTTAGTAGGATGCCAAGAAAGTAAAGAAGTCTCTTCGGGTGATGCTCAGAGCAAACCCCAGATTGACTTGAATCCTTCTAATGCACGTAGAGCCAATATACCAAATATAATATAAAGGTCATCATGCTTATTATCTTTAAGGAGCATCTCTTCAGGAGTGAAGGTGATGGATGGAACCTGTTGCTGCACCAAGTGACATTGGAGACATGGAGTCCTATTGTCATTAGTAGGGATTATAGGCGCTTGTATTACAAAGGATTCTGAATTGGCAAGCAAATCCCTAAGTGCCTCTTTTGTCTCCTTCGAGAGGCAAAGTAGCTCATGCAGAGTGATACGAGCAGGAATATTGGCAAGTTGTGCCAATATGTCAAAGTGGAAAGGAGCGTTGAGCTCCTGAGAAGGGTTCTCCTTTAAGGATTTGTCGAATCGGACCTCCTATTGCTTCTCTTTGTCTAGTGGCAGGGATGGTGCCGAGGCCTAAACTAGTACAGTTGTTCCCGACGTTGTTGGTTGTTGTATCTCATTGGGGGTTGATCGGTCACATATATTGCATATATATTGTCACATTACCATGTTTATTATCTAATAAATCCTATTAATAAGTCTTATTTTTCTTTATAAAATGCAGGCCCATTACTTAAGGAAAGGGAAGAGAAACGAGCCCAAAAGCCCATAAAAATTCTGATTTAATTCAGAATTAATTCGAAATTAGAAAATTAGGGTAGATCTTGGCTAATCAGAGAAATTGAAAATCGGTTAAAATAAATCTTCCCAAATCAATTGGTTAAAGCCAAAGATCAAAGGCAATTTCGTCAAATCTAGGAGAGGCATATCAGTAAACCAGGGACTATCACCAACCAGGTGTGGCCATTTGCCACACCATGGTCGCAGAAACGCGGCCAAAGCCATGTTTCTGCGGCTTGGTTGAGTTGGTTGGGGGAGCGTTTGCTCCCCCTATCTTCGTACACCCTCTTACGTTCGATTTTTGTCTATAAATATTGTATTTTTCAGAGAAAAAAGAACCGAAAATTAGTTTAAGTTTTTCTCTTTATTTTTAGGGATTAGGTTCTTTGTTAGATAATATAGAGAAGTTGTATCTCGATTTTTTAATTTGTAGTTCAGTCCAAATACCAGTGAGAGAGACGAATAGAGTGATTGTAATCTGAAGATTGAAGTGACATCAATAAACGTTTAACGCTTCTCTTCTTCTTCAATTCACGGATATGTCTTATTTCATTAACATGTCTTGTTTTACCATAATTATGAGTAGCTAAATTAATTTTTGCTGGGCTCACTATCATCTCTCTCTTCGATTCCTTTTGTTTTGAATGATTTTGATTTAAAGAACCCAACGGAATCATATGTATGCCTTAAATTAAGCCTTTCTTCTTTGAAAGTGTTCTTGAAGGCACATGAGGATGGGTTTAGATTTCTAAACTTCTATTTCTTTTAAAACATCACTTGAACTTAATTTTATTTCATACTTGAAAGACAACTTGATGATTTAATATTTAGTTCAAGAGGATTTCCTAAGAAAAAGAGTTAAACATTTCCAAACAATCTTATTTGCTTTTTCTTAAGACTTTCGAAACTCAAGCTTAAGTTTTTACCTATGATCAAGTTGAGGCACTATGAATTTCAAGAGAAGAACATATCGTTGAGTAGTAAGATAGTGAGCCCAGATCTTTTTCATATATTAAAAACAACCAAACAATCTTTACACTTTTAAAAAAAATCACCTTTTCCAAAGCCTTCTCTAAGTTTTTAATTTTTCTTTAAAATCACTTCCTTACTCTCCATTCTCTTTTCAACATAAAAAAAATACCGACACCATTCTTTGCTTGTTAAACAAAAACATCGAAAAGCTTTCCTCGCATTCCTCCTCGTGGACACGACCCGTTAGCCCAAAGCTAGACAGCAAATCTCACTACTTTCATTTGCAATCAGGGGTGCCCACTAGCTGAGAGATAGCAGGTTGTGCTGCTAAGATAAGGTTCTTTTCTTTTAAGTAACTGAAAGAAGCTACAATACAGCATCATCATCCATTGCAAGGGAGACGGCATTGCATGAGTTGCCTTTGAGCTTGGGCTTGCTGGATTCCATCGCTCATCCTTAACGATATTTGGATGAACCTACATGATCTCTCCAGATTTTATCATCATTGGAATGAGGCCCTTAGCCTCCTACTTTTCAGCCATCAGATTGATGACGTCCATTCTGGCTTCAGGGACAGGGGCTAATCCATCATGGACAGTCATCTTTAGAAAGGTCGTGAAATTTAGAGTCATCCTATTGGCGGTGACTTTCTTTTGTTCTGCTTGAGAGTCGGAATGTCAGCATCTACTAATGCTTGAATCTTATTCTTGAGGATAAAGCATCTGCCGGTAGGATGATGTACCATCCTATGAAAGAGGCAGTAGTTGGGGTCATTTGTACGCCTCACTTCGTCTGCTCGCCAAACTTCAGGTAACTTGAGATTATTACCCTTGTTAAATAAGTGGAAGATAGTCACCACTTGATTATCTTTGAAGGAGTATTGCCTCGGTGAAACTTGAACTCCTTGTTGTTATTGGCATTGCTCCTCTTCTGCTATGATGGAGCTTCCCCAGACAACTCAACTGCCATGGTTTCTTTTTTCTTAGATTGGGAAGATTGAGCTGCATCACGCCCCTTATTGTTGACCCCCACTTGTTCTTGGGCACTGAGGGTTCAAAATTTTTAGCTGATTTCTCAGCTATCTCTGCTTGCTCGACAAGCTTCTTCTATGTATGAGATTTGACAGCTCTGATACAAACTTTCACTCTGTTGAGGAAGTTGTGCCGACACGTCTGAAGCAATATGGGCAAGGGCATGCCTGCGGGACAAATGAGAGTTGTGGAACCTCTCAATGTATTCCCGTACGGATTCTTCTCCTTTCTGAACCGTCGAGAGGAGCTTGTCCATGGTCACCTCGTTGTCATCCTCATAGAATCAAGAGAGGAATCAGGTTTTCAGGTCAACTCAAGAATTGATGGAGCCATTGTGAAGGCTCCTAAACCAATCAAAGGCAACCCCTTTAAGCGTACCGATGAACAGTATAGCCATGATAGTATCATTATCTATTACATTACTAGTTGCGATCAGAAGTAATAGATGTGCTGCTTTGGTGAGCTCTTGCCATCATACGTGTGCAACATATATGGCTTGAACTTTGATGAATAGGGAACTGAGTCCTATTCCAACGAGTTAGGACGTGTTATCCCCACTTTCTTCAGTTCATCCCGCTGAGATAGGGATGCAATCTGAGCTTGGATGCCTTTGATAACAATGACATCAATTTAAGAAATTTTCTTTAACTTTTCAGTCTTACGATGCTTATTGTTGAGATTCTCCTCCTCATCATGATTGTTGTCAGTGGTTTTATCATTGTTCTGGTTGTTCAAGAACTGCGTCAACATTTGTTGGAAATTTTTTAAAGCTTCTTGCTGAGCCCTGAAAGTCTGTTCTTGGGCCTCCATACACCGATGGAGATCATCATCAGTCGGTCATGTTGACTAACATAATCCCTATTTGGTCAGAGCTAATGGTGGTGGAGGAAGCGTAGCCGTTTATTTCACCTTCATAGTTTGACCATTGGAAGAGGCTTCTCAATAGTTTTGGTGACATTGCCCCTATGGAAGAAGAGCGTTGTCCATAATTATAAGGTATTTCTATCCTGAACTGAGTACCTCGGAAGGCACCTTCAGGTTCAACCAGGATCTGACTTAAGCCGGGGTTATAGTCAGAATCTGGAGAACTAAATGAGGGAGCGCGAACCTCTTGTCTCCCTCTTTGGGATCACATCAAATCCCTTCCTCTACTTATCATGTTGACAGAAATTTCTGCGAGGTGAGGTACCTTTGTTTTTCTCTTCCACCGAGACTTGGGCTTTTCAGAAGTCTGGGTTGACAACCGGTCAAACACCGACAATCGAGTTAGAGGAGAAGTTGCGGGGATTAGCTGCAGATAACAACTGATGGAATGAACTATCACAAGTTGACCCCTCGCTTGCCCGAACTGAGACAGCAAAATGGGAACTGGATCTTCAGAGCGGGATTTTCGCTTGTTGTTCAGAAATTCACGCAAGTCTGTGTTGGCCGGACCCAATTGATCCAACACAAAAACTCAAGGAGGCTAGACATTAGCTCTGATGGGTTGAAAAGTCCTAGGCTTAATCCTAGACTTAACCTTGGAGGCTGTTCTTCTGGATAGAGGTGAAGCTGAGAGTGCTTCGCCACGCGAAGCTATCTGAGCACTTAGTGCTTTAGCCCCATTATTAGAAGCGGCCTTAGCACTGTTTAACAGTGTTATTCCTTCAAGCGAAGTAGCTTCGCAATCAGCACCAAATGGTGCTTTAGCTCTAGCCTCACGGTTTGCAGCGAGCGAAGCTACATAGCTTCGCTAATAGCACCTATGGGTGCTTTGCCTTAAACCTCGCGGGAGGAGCGTGGCTGAGCTTTATGAGGAGCTAAAGTAGTCTCACAGCCAGAGACTACACGAGCTTCACCGGAAGCTGAAATAAGAGATTTTTTAGCTTTGGGTAAAGTGGATTTTTTAATCCAAGTAGCCTTAGAGATTGATCTAGCTTCACATGCAGCATACAGATATTGGCGCGAGGTTAGTATAGTCTCTGTTAAGACTGAGATAGACTCCATTGGAATCTATTTAGCCTTGTAAGCGGCTAAGTTAGGCCTACAGGCGGCCTCCTTTGTCTCATCAGAGACTTGCTTAAGCAGTGGCCAGAGGAGACCTGGCCACTGAGATCTTCTGCACTTGCGCACATTAATAGAGCTCGAGCTACCCTTAGGGAGAAGTTGTTCAAACTCTCTTGGTCAAACTGGATGATCAACATCTCAGCAGTGGGCCCGAGGGTCTCTTCGTCGCACTGTGACACCATCTTCTTGTTTTTGAAGAAGATAGTCCCCAACAGAGTCGCCATCTTGTTTTTTAAGTATTTGAATGTGGGAAACTTTACAAAAATTTTAAAAAATTACCAGTAAAAAATAAAATTTATAAGGATTCTAATATTTTTGGGAAAGTGTGCTGGTGATGTCTGGTCAGCGCCTGACCACTTTGTTCCGTTGATATGAGCGATTGAGTCTTTGGTTCTTCTGCTTGGAATTCCTTCTCACCTAATTCTGAAAATTCCTTGGAAGATTTAAGATATTGGCGCCCTGAAAGAGAAATAAAATTCTATGAAGAAGCTTGGAAGGTAGAGACTGATCTCTTGTAAAAATTCCAACCAATTGCTATCTAAAAAAAGCCAGCGTTGAGGTCATTCACAACTGAACTATTTATAGGCTTTATGGAGTGTAACCGCACCCCTAAAATTTAGCGAATTGATTAAGTCAGTCTAACTTCATATCTGAAGCTTAAATAGCTTCGCTACGAAGCTTAACACAGCTTCGGCGAAGCTAGAGGTGCGTATGCGAAGCTAAATTAGCCAGCGATTGAGGCTAAACCTGCACACAAAATAAAGAATTTCAGATTTAGAATGAAAATGTGCAAGTGCTCAATTCTTACCGCTATAGCAAGTGGCTATGCGGGTCATGATCCACAAGGAGGGTTTTGCGATAGAAGCGTTTACGTTTCTTTATTGAAATCTTAATGAAGATAAAACGAAGATTCTTCTTTGTTTAAAGAAATGAAAATGAAAAAGAAAGTTATGTTAAAGTTAGAAAGAAAATGAGAGATGAAGATGAAAATCACCTAGAGGGGGGTGAATAGGTGATAATGCTAATCAATGCACAATTTAAAAATTATGAAGCAACTATCTCACAAAGCAAGTGAATATAGCAATGAATGTAGAGAGCAAGTAATAAGAGCAATGAAAATAGAGCAAGAAATAAGAGCAAGTAAACCAAACGCAAACACCGAGATTTGTTATCGAGCTTCGAGCACCCAGCTCTACTTCCCCGCCTTCCCCAGAAGGATTCCAACCACTTCCACTATCACAAAGATGTCACAAATAAGCCGGAGTACCCAACTCCACAATCTCAAGTACAAGCAATCTCTGAGTAGTCAAAAGACCACAAACTCTCTCTTGCAAAATTCTCTTCCCTTACAAAGGTCCTTAGAGAAATAATGAGTAGGAATGAAGCTCTTGTGTGTAAGGAGAAAAGAAAATGAAATCAGAGAATTCTTGAAAGCACTTCAGAAAATGAGAGAGAATTTCAGCATAAAAACCAAGAAACCAAATCTTTTGAAAGCCTTAAACTTTTGGAAATTTTTGAGAATTTTTCTTGTTAACCAACCTCTCCCTAAACACCCCTATTTATAGAAGAGGGCTAGGGTTAGGAGATAAAATATATTTAAGGTTAATCAGAAAGTATTAGAACCAAAACATGTCACTTAAACATAATTAAGTGAGAAAAAGATAAAAATAAACCAGCTCAGAAAACTAGCCGTTACTGTTCAAACGGCTAGCACGGTCGACCGGCCCGGTCGACCGCAAGTTCAAAGAAAATAGCCGTTGCAGGCTACGGTCGACAGGCCCGGTCGACCGAAACAAACAGAGAGCTCTGCTCTTAGACCGGTCGACCGGGACGGTCGACCGTCCAAAGACTGCCAAACGTGCACAGATTTTTGCACGTCGGTCGACCGACCCGGTCGACCGACTTCTAGCCAAGTCGACTAGTCAGAAGACTAGTCGACTGGATGAAGTCTGGAATGGACAGAAAAATAGTTTTAAAAATATTATGAAAAATCTTTTAACACTCATAAAAATCACCAAAAATAGTTTTATCATTTTGCATTGATATATAAACATGTGGTAAAAAGTTTAGCTCAAATATCAATCAATATGAACTATTTTTGTCTCTTATCATTTTTACCAAAAACTGTATTTTCTAAAACTTGGATTTTGACTAAAAAATACGTTTTGTCCAAAACTTCTTCCAAATACAAAAACATGATATTTAAACATTTTGAAGCATAATCCTATATACATGAAACATATGTATATCAAAGTTTTTGTCATAAATTCCAATACCAAAATAAGTTTTGATAAAACACAAAACTTAAAACACATGATTATGTATATCAAAGTAAGTTTGTAGGTTGAAGATTGTATACAAACTATTTATGTTAGGAAACAAGATGTGCGCAAAAACGTGTGTGATAGAGCTTCAAACCTATTCACTATTCTTTAACAAAATTCTAAATTAAAACAAATCTAACAAATTTTCTTGAGCAATCTTGAAGTCTTGAGCCATGCGATGCCTTGCTAGAGCCTTCTCTTCTATGTTCCTTCCTTGATGTGCAAAAAGCCTTCTTTACTTCATGAACCTAGAAATTCTTGCAATAGCTAAGCAATGGCCTCCAAATATTACTAACCTGAAACTTATCTAAACAAACTAATTAGTACCAAATAGCACTTATTTGTTTTGTTATCATCATAACTCTAAACAAATGGAGAGTGTAACCTTTTGGGCCAACAATCTCCCCCTTTTTGATGATGACAAAACAAATAGGCTATAAACAAAAGTATAGGGGAGGAGAAAGCTCTCCCTCAAATTATGCTATATTAAACAAAGAAAAACAATGTAATTTGTAATTTGCAAGTAAACATCATGAAACCAAAAACAAAAATACTTGCAAAACACTTAAAAACAAATTACAAGAATTCATGAAAACACATCAAAATCTCAAAACATATATAAACTCATATGGAACCAAAATCATATGAGCCCATATTTCCATACATAAACTCATTCTCCCCCTTTTTGTCATACATCAAAAAGGGTTTAAGAAAACATTTTATTCAATAACACAAACATTAAGTTCATCACAAATGAATGAAAATCTAGCAAAATCAAGTGGTTTAGTGAAAATATCGGCAAGTTGCAAATCCGTAGAAACATAATCAATATCTATATCTCCTTTCTCAAAATGATCTCTAAGAAAGTGATATCTAATCTCAATGTGCTTGGTCTTACTATGTTGATTTGCATTCTTTGTCATATGTATAGTACTAGTATTATCACAAAATATTTTTATATGGTTATAATGCAAATCATAATCAAGAAGAGTATGTTTCATCCAAAGGACTTGTGCACAACAAGCCCCTGCGGCAACATACTCCGCCTCGGCGGTTGAGAGAGCTACGGAATTTTGTTTCCTAGAGGACCATGAAACAAGACAATTACCAAGAAATTGACATGTCCCACTAGTATTCTTTCTATCTACTCTACAACCCGCATAGTCGGCATCCGAATAACTCGTCATTGAGAAATCTCCGGTTTTCGGATACCATAGACCCATTCCAATCGTTCCCTTAATATAACGAATAATGCGTTTTACCGCAATGAGATGGGACTCTTTGGGACACGATTGAAATCTAGCACAAAGACACACACTAAACATGATATCCGGCCTACTTGCCATCAAATACAAAAGACTACCTATCATGCTTCTATACAATTTAATATCAACATTTTTACCTTGGTCATCCTTATCAAGCTTGGTGGTAGTTGCCATGGGAGTGTTGCAAACCTTTGAGTCTTCAAGTCCAAACTTCTTTACGAGTTCCTTTGCGTATTTGGCTTGATATATGAAGTTCTCATCTTGCAATTGCTTGATTTGGAGTCCAAGAAAGAAATTAAGCTCACCCATTGAAGACATTTCAAATTCACATTGCATAACCTTTTCAAATTCCTTGCATAAAAGCTCATTAGTAGAACCAAAAATTATATCATCAACATAAATTTGCACAATTAAAATATCATTATCAACATGCTTAGTGAATAGTATTGTATCTACTTTGCCTTTAATAAAATCATTTGAAATGAGAAAACTAGAAAGCCTTTCATACCAAGCTCTTGGAGCTTGTTTCAATCCATACAAAGCTTTATCAAGTTTAAAAACAAAATCGGGATGAGCATGATCAACAAAACCGGGAGGTTGAGCAACATAAACTTCTTCATTTATAAAACCATTCAAAAATGCACTTTTCACATCCATTTGAAAAAGTTTAAAATTTTTGAAAGATGCAAAAGCTAGTGTCATCCGTATGGCTTCAAGCCGTGCTACGGGTGCAAAGGTCTCCTCAAAGTCAATTCCCTCAACTTGAGTGTAACCTTGGGCCACTAACCTAGCCTTATTCCTAATCACATTTCCGGACTCATCCATCTTGTTTCTAAAGATCCACTTAGTACCAATTATTAGTCTATCGTGGGGCCTAGGAACAAGGTGCCAAACTTGGTTGCGCTCAAATTGATTGAGTTCCTCTTGCATGGCTAGCAACCAATATGAGTCCGCCTCGGCTTTGAGGATGCTTTTGGGTTCAAAATGAGAAATGAAAGCAAAATTACCACATAGGTCATGGAGTTTGGAGCGAGTTGTTACCCCTTTAAATGCATCACCTAAGATGAGCTCCTTGGGATGATTTGTGGCATATCTCCAAGCTTTAGGAAGCGGTTGAGAGCTTTCCTCCTTATCCTCTTGAACATCACCAATTGGTTCTTGCTTATCATCTTGAGTGGGTGAGTCCTTCAAGGATAGTCTCTCCATGTCTTCACCTAATGGTTCAATCTCTGCAACATTCTCAACAAACACATTAGATTCTTCAAATTTAACATGCATGGATTCTTCAATGGTAAGGGAAGATCTATTGAATACTCTATAAGCTTTACTAGTTGTAGAATATCCAACAAAGATTGCTTCATAAGCCTTAGCATCAAATTTACCCAAGTTATCTTTAGTGTTCAAAACAAAACACTTGCATCCAAAAACTTTGAAATATGAAACATTAGGTTTTCTAGAATGATACATTTCAAAAGATGTTTTGGAAGAATTTTTACATAAATAAATACGATTTGATATATAGCATGCGGTGTTTACGGCCTCGGCCCATAGATAATGAGGGAGGTCATACTCACTTATCATTGTCCTAGCCATCTCTTGAAGAGTTCTATTTTTCCTTTCTACAACTCCATTTTGTTGTGGAGTTTTAGGACAAGACATTTCATGCTTAATTCCCTTTTCATCACAATAAGTCATGAAGAGTTGGTTAACAAACTCACCACCTCTATCACTCCTTATTTTCAAAATCGGAAAACCATTTTCTTTTTCAACCCTTTTTCGAAAAATTTTGAAATGAGAGAAAGTTTGATCTTTGTGTTCCAAGAAGAAAACCCAAGTGAAACGGGAAAAATCATCAACTAAAACAAATGCAAATCTACTACCATTTAAGCTCTTAGTTTTAGTAGGTCCAAAAAGATCCATATGAATTAATTCTAAAGGCCTAGTTGACATGATATCCTTGATTGGTTTGAAGGAAGACTTGGTTTGTTTCCCAAGTTGGCACGCACCACAAATGCGGTCTTTCTCAAACTTCAAGCAAGGTATACCCTTCACCAATTCCTTTGAATTAATCCTAGAAAGATGGTCAAAAGATGCATGTCCTAATCTTCTATGCCAAAGCCAAGAATTTTCATCAAAAGCATTTAAGCATTTAGTAGAACATTCCACATTAAGCATGTCAATAATATAAACATTATCATCACGAAAACCGGTAAGAATACAATCATTGGATTTAATGTCAAAAATCTTGCAAGAAGTATCATCAAAAACAACTTTAAGTCCACGATCACAAAATTGACTAATACTAAGCAAATTATGTTTCAAACCATCAACAAATACAACATTTTCTATAATGGGAGATGCACCAATTTGAATGTTACCTATACCGATGATAGTGCCTTTGGAGTCATCCCCGAAGGTGACGGAGCCACCTTCCTCGTACCTTGATAGGGTTGTAAAGTTATTGATATCCCACGTCATATGTCTTGAACAACCACTATCAAGGTACCACCGCTCCCTACGTCTTGGAGCCTTGGTGTGTACCTACATCAAATAATTTAGGACTTAATTTTGGTACCCACATTTTCTTGGGTCCTAGAGGGTTAGTTTCATTAACCCAAACAAGATTATTTGATCTATTAACTTGGTCATAGTAAAATTTAGCTAAATGTCCATTCTTACCACAATATGTGCATCTATATACTCTACCATATTTAAAAGCATAGTGAGTGTGTGATTTGTGAGCATGAGAGTTGTGAGCATGAAAAAATTTAGCATGAGAAGTGTTATGTGTAGTGTGAGCATGTGAATTTTTAGCATAAGAGGTGTGCTTTTTGGAAAACTTTTCTTCAAGTTTCTTAGTGTTAAAAGCACAATCTTTCAAAACTTTTTCAAAATCAACCATTTTAGTTTTTAGAGAGGAAATTTCTTTTTCATCAACAATAGGAGATTTTTCCTTTACAAGAAACCTTGTAGGCATAAAACTCATTTTGAATAGAAATAAGATTAGAAGAAATATCATCCTTTTCTTTAGAAACCATAGCAAGTTGATTTTGAGAAAAACAACTTCTTTTTGCAATTTATAACATTCAATCTTCTTATTATCATAAGTTTCGGAAAGTTCAACAAAGGCATGAGCAAGAACTTCCTTACTTAATTCATCATCTTCATCATCAAGAGGTTGAGGGGTTACCTTTGGTGTGTTTGCCATGAAACACATATTCGCTACATCCGCCTCTTCCTCGGACTCGCTTTCCGAATCCCAAGTTGCCTTGTACGCTTTCTTTTCTTCCGATTTCTTTGGCTTGAAGGAGGAGGTCATTTTCTTCTTGAACTCCGGGCAATCCGCCATGATGTGTCCGGGCTTTCGGCAATTGTAGCATATGATTTTCCTCTCCTCTTTGCCTTCAAATTCCTTCGGAAGTTGAGCTTGTTCCTCCTGTACATTCTCTTCACATTACGAACAAGTAGTGATAGCTCCTCATCTTCTTCTTCATCTTCTTCATCGTCTTCAAGAGTGGATGAAGACTTGAAGGCCAAGGATTTCTTCTTTAGTGGAGCGGCCTCTTCTCTTGCTTCTTTTCCATCTCATGGGTTTTTAGGTTCCCAATGAGACTAATGAGGTCCATCTCATCCTTGTCGTTCAATTCTTTTAGGGTGGTGGCCTTGATCTCCCATGATGTAAGAAGAGCCCGAATCACTTTCCGCACCTTTTGATCATTGAAAATATCATCACCTAAAGAAGAAAGACCATTGGTGATTTTAGTAAATCGAGTAATCATACAATCAATAGATTCATCATCAATCATTTTAAAAGACTCATATTGGGACCTCAAGAGATCTATCTTAGCTCTCTTGACTTGTGAAGTCCCTTTGTGTGTGACCAATAAGTGTTGCCAAATCTCATAGGCGGATTGGCAATGAATTACCCGTGTAAGGTCATCCTCATTCAAGGCGGTTAAGAGGGAATTTTGGGCCTTGGAGTTAGCCTCATATTCTCTAAAGTTGAAGTTGGTCCATGTGCTCTCATCACTATCGGGTGCAACATAGGGTTTGGTCAATGATTTAGCCACTAAGCTACCTAAGAATTGCAAAAAGATAGTCATCCTAACCTTCCAAATAGGGAAGTTGAGTCCATCAAATTTAGGAGGGATTTTGATGTTATCGGCCATGTTTACTAGTGATGACAAATGGAATGCAAATGTTGATTAGCAAATTTTAAGGATCTCTCTATGGATGTTAAGCCAAAACCTAAAGTCCTCGCTCTGATACCAATTGAAAATCACCTAGAGGGGGGGTGAATAGGTGATAATGCTAATCAATGCACAATTTAAAATTATGAAGCAACTATCTCACAAAGCAAGTGAATATAGCAATGAATGTAGAGAGCAAGTAATAAGAGCAATGAAAATAGAGCAAGAAATAAGAGCAAGTAAACCAAACGCAAACACCGAGATTTGTTATCGAGGTTCGAGCACCCAGCTCTACTTCCCAGCCTTCCCCAGAAGGATTCCAACCACTTCCACTATCACAAAGATGTCACAAATACACCGGAGTACCCAACTCCACAATCTCAAGTACAAGCAATCTCTGAGTAGTCAAAAGACCACAAACTCTCTCTTGCAAAATTCTCTTCCCTTACAAAGGTCCTTAGAGAAATAATGAGTAGGAATGAAGCTCTTGTGTGTAAGGAGAAAAGAAAATGAAATCAGAGAATTCTTGAAAGCACTTCAGAAAATGAGAGAGAATTTCAGCACAAAAACCAAGAAACCAAATCTTTTGAAAGTCTTAAACTTTTGGAAATTTTTGAGAATTTTTCTTGTTAACCAACCTCTCCCTAAACACCCCTATTTATAGAAGAGGGCTAGGGTTAGGAGATAAAACATATTTAAGGCTAATCAGAAAGTATTAAAACCAAAACATGTCACTTAAACATAATTAAGTGAGAAAAAGATAAAAATAAACCAGCTCAGAAAACTAGCCGTTACTGTTCAAACGGCTAGCACGGTCGACCAGCCCGGTCGACCGCAAGTTCAAAGAAAATAGCCGTTGCAGGCTACGGTCGACAGTCCCGGTCGACCGAAACAAACAGAGAGCTCTGCTCTCAAATCGGTCGACCGGGACGGTCGACCGTTCAAAGACTGCCAAACGTGCACAGATTTGTGCACGTCGGTCGACCGACCCGGTCGACCGACTTCTAGCCAAGTCGACTAGTCAGAAGACTAGTCGACTGGATGAAGTCTGGAATGGACAGAAAAATAGTTTTAAAAATATTATGAAAAATCTTTTAACACTCATAAAAATCACCAAAAATAGTTTTATCATTTTGCATTGATATATAAACATGTGGTAAAAAGTTTAGCTCAAATATCAATCAATATGAACTATTTTTGTCTCTTATCATTTTTACCAAAAACCAAAAACTGTATTTTCTAAAACTTGGATTTTGACTAGAAAATACGTTTTGTCCAAAACTTCTTCCAAATACAAAAACATGATATTTAAACATTTTGAAGCATAATCCTATATATATGAAACATATGTATATCAAAGTTTTTGTCATAAATTCCAATACCAAAATAAGTTTTGATAAAACACAAAACTTAAAATACATGATTATGTATATCAAAGTAAGTTTGTAGGTTGAAGATTGTATACAAACTATTTATGTTAGGAAACAAGATGTGCGCAAAAACGTGTGTGATAGAGCTTCAAACCATTCACTATTCTTTAATAAAATTCTAAATTAAAACAAATCTAACAAATTTTCTTGAGCAATCTTGAAGTCTTGAGCCATGCGATGCCTTGCTAGAGCCTTCTCTTCTATGTTCCTTCCTTGATGTGCAAAAAGCCTTCTTTACTTCATGAACCTAGAAATTCTTGCAATAGCTAAGCAATGGCCTCTAAATATGGTACTAACCTGAAACTTATCTAAACAAACTAATTAGTACCAAATAGCACTTATTTGTTTTGTTATCATCAAAACTCTAAACAAATGGAGAGTCTAACCATTTGGGCCAACAGAAGAAGGTGGAGAAAACCGAGAATGACTATATACAAATGAATTGGAAAAAAAGTGAAAACGATTTGGAAGATGTGGTGAAAGAAATCGTGTTGGCGATCTATGCTAAAGAAATAAAAGAAAAGAAAGAAGGTTAAAGAAATACTTACCTAATTTGATTGATGACTTACCTGGAAACCTTGCATGTTCTACCTTGCTTGGAGGCGTTCAATGCATAAATCATAGGATCGAGCTCAGTCCCCATTCGCATTATATCATCAAGTCCTAGCAAGAATGAAGTGATACGGATCTTGAGGAGGAGATCGTCTTCATGAACTATCGTTGGCACTCACAAAGCATCGTTATACTTATGCTTCTGGCTTCACTTGCAAACTCATCAAAAACAATGGAGGTAAAGTAGAAAGAGAAAGATGGAAACAAAAGAAAATACGAACATAAAAAGAAGCATTTACCTTTATTACTTGCAGAAACAATGGAAGAAAGGAGGAGGGTACATCGGTGTCACTCTCAACATCAGCCTCTCTCTCTTACTTACATGAATCTTCATCTATCCTAAGCTTACATACAAATTACATAAAAAGAAAAGAAAAACTTAAACTAAGAAATGGAAAACTAGTCTAAATCCTATCTCTGCATGGTCGTCCCTTTTGCGTGCAAATACTGGCTTTTTATAGGCATAACCCACACGAGGAGGAACCCGGGGAGATCGGGAGAGCAAACGCTCCCCCTAACTCCCCAACCAAGCCGCGGAAACGCGGCTTTTGCCACATTTTCGCGGCCAGGGTGTGGCTAGGTGGGCACACCCTGTTGGTGGGTCGTCCCGGTATTCCCTTCTGCTTTTATCTTCAGTTGGTTTCTTCGTTTGAGTCCAGTATTGTGACGAAATGGCCTTGGATTCTTGGCTTTAACCGATCGATTCTGAGAGGATTCTTCTCAGCCAGTTTTCAACCTCTTGATTTTGCCCTGATTCAGTGAGTATGAATTAATTCTGATTTAATTCAGAATTTGGTGGGCTTTTGGGCTCATTTCTCTTCATCTCCTTAAGGAATGGGCCTGCAAATAAATTAAACAATTAATTAGGACAATGCAAATTTTATTCTATAATAAGTATGGAAAGATGACACTAAATATGCAACATTAGCGACCAATCACACCCCCATACCTATCTTTTGCTCGTCCTCGAGCAAAACAACTAAACTATACTAAGGATTATCAGACCACTTTCGCAGGTCACGCGATTGCACTGAGCATGTGCAACAAGCTGTTAAACCTCTAGGTTTCCCCTAGAGGACGTGTTTTGTCTTGTGAGGGTTTTCAGTTGATTACACCCACAAAATCCATAAAGAAAGAGAAACAAGAGTTAGTATCTTCGAAAAGCATTTTGAAAGAGAAAAATATTTGAAATATAATTGTAAGATCTAAGCAATCTATAAGTTATAGGAAAACTGAATTTTTCATTCCTAAACTTAGTCTCTATTCAAAGATTTGTTATCAATCAAAGTAAGTAGTCAAATTGTACTTCTCATCTAGTCTATTACTTTACCCTAAGTCATATGCACCTTGTGATTGTGAAAATTTTGACTAAGGGTTCATTAACTCTAACTCTTATGCCTTATTTATTTATATATATATATATATATATATATATATATTTATTTTTTGTTTTTTTATGGAATTATTCCTTAGTTCTATTAGGCTTTCTAATCCGCCCATGTAATGAGCCTTTAATCGATGACTCCCAAACCAAACGATCTTAGGGCATCGGGTGAGAAAACACCCCTAGGACTTAAGGACTCGAGCAAACAAGGCCACAAAACTAAGGATTTTATTATATGAACCCCTTTTAGGCGTGAATACTTATGCTTTATTAGGCACAAATACCCAGCTTAATCAGAGGATTTTCATATTTTTTTCAAACTTATCTAATCATCTTTCGCATAAATACTAAGGCTTGCTTAGGCCAAAGTACCTAGCTAATCAATAATTAGATTCGTTCATATTTTTTCTTTTTTCTTTTTTCTTTTTTTTTATATAAGGCATAAGAATCTTTGTTTTTGAATCCTAAGTGTGTAAGTGTATGAAGTGTGCATATTTCATCAAGGTAAAGATCAAGACTAAATTACTTTGACAAATTATCTTCCTAACTCTAAAAATCAAACAAATAATCTTATTTTGACCAAGTATAAGAAATCCTAATTTGAATTTTCCTATTCCTTAAATTGACTTAATTTCTTACAAAAAATATGTCAAAATATTGTTCTTATTTTCAAAAAGTTTTTAAAAGTAAAGAAAATGTTAATAATTTTTTTATTTTTATTTTTTTTAATGAAAACAAAAAACTAAGTTATGTTAGAACTCTCCCCCACACCTATCTTATGCATTGTCCTCAATGTATAAATTAATGCATAGATACATGAAAAAGACGAAAGGAAGGAAAATGTTACCTTAAGGTGGTGGTTCCGGTGGTGGTCTGATTGGTCCACGAAATGCGGCCCAATCGACTTTTCGTTGGGTTCGGAGGAACCCACCAGAAGTTTCTCTAATATAACCCATTAAGATTGTGTATCCATGAAGGAGTTTTATTAAGTATTTAACCCCATCTAATTTCCAATTCCATAACTGATTGCAGAGTCAAATTTGTCAACCACCTCGTCTTAGAATGGAGTGTGAAAAGATAGAATGATTGACTTGGACTCAGGAAGTACAGGAACTAATACTGACTCTGGAAGGTGACTGAAGTCAAGTAAAGGTTCAGGAGTCGAAATAGGTTCAGGAATTGGGTCCAAGTCAAGAAGTTGAAACTCAAGTCCACATTTATTTTCCAACAATGGAATGTGACTTAATATTGGTGATTCAAGTTCAAGAATGATAGGTGGGGGAATCAAAACTGACTCTAAAATATTACTCAAGTTTGGTAACAAACCAAGAGTCAATATTGATTCAGAAAGTTGAACTGGATCACAGATTTGAAAATCTAAGTCACATATCTCATTGAGTTCAATATCAAAAAAATGAGAACTTGTCAATTTGTCAATAGGATTTTCAAAAGTGTAAAATTGGTCAAGTTCAATATGATCATAAAAAATGGGTGATTCAATTTCATGATGAATTGGCACAGGATCCAATGTTGACTCGGGGAAAAGATTAAAATCAGGTGAAGATACAGGAGTCATTATTGAATCAGGAAGTAAATTGAATCCCTAAGTTGGGGTTCATGATCATATTCATTTTCAAGTTCGATTTCAGGCAAGGGATAACTTGCCAAACTATCAATATTATTTGGAGTTTGGGCAAGTTCAAATGACTGTTCTGAAATGGAACCTTGACTTTCAAAACTACATGACTCTTCGGCTCTAACAGAATGGTTAGTGACATCAGAACTGGTCAAACGGTGAGAACGTAGAGATTCGACCATCATATCTATGTCACGATTTCGAGCATTTTGAGCATGAGTCATGGCTTCAAGCATCTTTTCATAGTTGATGGATTCATTGTTTTGATGAAAAGATGAAGTGTTGTCTTGGAAGTGGTAGTAAAATTGTGAGTCCATCAGATTTTGTGATTTTTGTTTGGACTCACGCATACTCCTTTTCAAAATTGATGGTTTCCTATTTTGGACTGGTGGAACTGAGTATGAATCTTGAAAATATTGTGGACTAGGTGGAGAAGGAGGACAAGTTGGTTGAAAATTGGACTCGGGGGAGATGAATCCCCACTGACTCTGTGAAGAGTTGAAATCATTATGGAAATTATATTTATTAGATTGGGGACATGGGTTATATTGATTCGGATAAGACCAATCTGGCACACTAGGTTGGTTAAAGTTATAATATGCCGGGTTGGTAATATCCGAAAATGAAGTCGGTGTATAATATGGATTATTATTGAAGTTGAAAAAATTATTATTATAAGCCATATCACACAATAGAACAAAAACAAACAAATAAGCAAACAAAAAAAGAAAAATTCTAACCTAAGTTAGGGTAGACCTATGACCTAGACGACTCCTAACTGATTAGACTGTCCACGGGAGGTCTAATGCAGACTTTGACCACAAGCTAATCAGCCAGGTCAGGGTAAGGTTGGTGGGAGGTTTCCATCAAAGACGTTCCTTAATTAAATAACCACCAACCTTCGGGCTTTCGGCCCTTAATCCCTTTCATAAACACTGATTTTGCAGGAGTCAAATTCCAACACTTTTCCCCCTTAGGATAATCTCCTAATTGAGTCCGAGATGTCCCTAGGGCCAACGTCTACTCATTTTTAGTTAGGCTTGGGTTAGTGAGTGCTTGGAAACTGATTTTTGGGCTAAGGAAAGATGATTAAATTCCCACCTTATCTTGTTATGGGTTAGTGCCCTTAAAACAAGTTTGTGCAAGTGTACAAGATATATAAATAAGATTCACTCAAAGCAATGAAAATCAACCAAGAGGTGAGTCCTATTCTACATGCAATGCGAACGTACCTTGCTCCAGCACTCTTCAACAGTAAAATAAAAGAATTGAAAAGACACGTGCCTAAAATGCAAACGTCTAATCAAATTTTTTTTATCTTTTTCAACAAGTATTTTACTGTTAGTTTATTAGCAGGTTTATGGTGATGGAATATAAGAAATAAAGTTGCAGCAAGCTATGTTTTTGCAAAGCAAGTAACCCTGCACAAAACCTATTAGTAGTCAACTCTTCTTTGCCGCGGATCCGTGGCTTTGGCCGTGAAAACGCGGCAAATCAGAGGGCCCTTGGTCTCTGCTTTCTAGAGCAGAGGCCCAAGACCACTTGTATGTTACTGCAATCTTAATTTCCTACTTTGCTTTCCCTATAACCTGCAACAGAGAAGAAAATTCGTTTTAGTTCTAAAAAATTTTCAATAAAAATTCAGATTTCAATAAAAACGTTACCCTCCCCGGCAACGGCGCCAAAATTTAATTGAGGCTAAACCTGCACACAAAATAAAGAATTTCAGATTTAGAATGAAGATGTGCAAGTGCTCAATTCTTGCCGCTATAGCAAGTGGCTATGCGGGTCGTGATCCACAAGGAGGGTTTTGCGATAGAAGCATTTATGTTTCTTTATTGAAATCTTAATGAAGATAAAACGAAGATTCTTCTTTGTTTAAAGAAATGAAAATGAAAAAGAAAGTTATGTTAAAGTTAGAAAGAAAATGTGAGATGAAGAAGGTGGAGAAAATCGGAGAATGACTATATACAAATGAATTGAAAAAAAGTGAAAACGATTTGTAAGATGTGGTGAAAGAAATCGTGTTGGCGATCTATGCTAAAGAAATAAAGAAAAGAAAGAAGGTTAAAGAAATACTTACCTAATTTGATTGATGACTTAACTGGAAACCTTGCATGTTCTACCTTGCTTGGAGGCGTTCAACGCATAAATCATAGGATCGAGCTCAGTCCCCGTTCGCATTATATCATCAAGTCCTAGCAAGAATGAAGTGATACGGATCTTGAGGAGGAGATCGTCTTCATGAACTACCGTTGGCACTCACAAAGCATCGTTATACTTATGCTTCTGGCTTCACTTGCAAACTCATCAAAAATAAAGGAGGTAAAGTAGAAAGAGAAAGATGGAAACAAAAGAAAATACGAACATAAAAAGAAGCATTTACCTTTATTACTTGCAGAAATAATGGAAGAAAGGAGGAGGGTACATCGGTGTCACTCTCAACATCAGCCTCTCTCTCTTACTTACATGAATCTTTATTTATCCTAAGCTTACATACAAATACATAAAAAGAAAAGAAAACTTAAACTAAAGAAATGGAAAACTAGTCTAAATCCTATCTCTGCATGGTCGTCCCCTTTTGCGTGCAAATACTGGCTTTTTATAGGCATAACCCACACGAGGAGGATCCCGGGGAGATCGGAGGAGCAAACGCTCCCCCTAACTCCCCAACCAAGCCGCGAAAATGCGACTTTTGCCACGTTTCCGCGGCCAGGGTGTGGCCAGGTGGCCACACCCTGTTGGTGGGTCGTCCCGGTATTCCCTTCTACTTTTATCTTCAGTTGGTTTCTTCGTTTGAGTCCAGTATTATGATGAAATGGCCTTGGATTCTTAGCTTTAACCGATCGATTCTGAGAGAATTCTTCTCAACCGGTTTTCAACCTCTTGATTTTGCCCTGATTCAGTGAGTGTGAATTAATTCTGATTTAATTCAGAATTTGGTGAGCTTTTGGGCTCATTTCTCTTCATCTCCTTAAGGAATGGGCCTGCAAATAAATTAAACAATTAATTAGGACAATGCAGATTTTATTCTATAATAAGTATGAAAATATGACACTAAATATGCAACATTAGCGACCAATCAGCCAGCTGGCTTGGGTTGCTTCACCAATCCCCTGATTTACTCTACTAAATGAGGGATCTTTCCTTGATCTTTTCCAACTAATAAGGAGTCATGGGATCACAGCAATTAACTGCCAAAAAGTGATATCAATCACATTAATCTCGTGCTGAGATTTAAAATGGTAACAAGTAATCAAAATAGCTCGCAACGGAAGCTTTATGCGAAGCCAGATGAGGAGCCCTCAGCGAAGCTAAAAAAGGAGCTTCATGCGAAGCTAGGAGATGAGCCCACATCAGAGCTAAAAGGAGCATCGTACGAAGCTAGAAATAGGCTTGCAGTGAAGTTAAAAGTTAGCCCTTGATAGAGCTTGAGTTCTCAGGCAAAGCTAGCCCATTTGGGCTTGAGCAAAGCTAAGTGTTGAGCATACTTAGTCTTTTGAGCTTCTTCAGAAGACATTACGTGGTTCACTATCTGTTTCACTGGATCAGTAGAGTCTAAGTCAGTGGTTTGTTATCAGGGATGCACAGGTCTTCAGCTAGTCTGCTACTTGTCTTTTAGAAGTGTCGACAAGTTAGATATCTGTAATACCCCGTTCCCGAAATACGTACTTAGTTGCGTATTCAGATTTTCCGATCGTATTTTTCGATTTGCTTCCTGTATTTGTTTTGCCTTATGAATTCCTTATATGATTGTTTTGTCTTGGATTTGGATTCGTGGACTCGGAGTCAGTCCCAGTCCGAACCAGGAACTCGATTATAGTATATTATTCGATTTGGTCTTTCCGGTGATTAGATTTGACCGATTTTAGTTTTAAATATTATTTTCCATTATTATATATTTTCTATGATTTTCTAGATTTTTCCGGATTAAAATGAATTTCTTCAAAACCGGTGTCGGCCAGTGTCGCTGACCGCTTCCCGGATTTTTAATTCACAAACCACTTGGAATTTCTCGAAGAGTCTTTAGACGATTCTTCTTAGAGTAATATTTCCTACCTAAATCCTTTTTCTAAAGATTTTACGAATTTATGGATATTCCACCGGAGTCGGTAGATAACCGATTCCAGGATTTTTAATTCACACACAGCTAGGAATTTCATGATGGTCCTTTAGACTTTAATTCTTAGAATCACATTTTCTACCTACATTCTTTTTCTGAGGATTTTATGATTTTATAAAATTCCTTCGGAGTCGGTAGGTAACTGATTCCGGGATTTTTAGTTTTAAAACTATAAAGTATTTCTTAAAAAGGATTTCACTATTATTCTTAATATAATATTATGGATTTTTGATGTTTATTTCGGGTCGTTCCGAGATACTTGACTTCGGGACGTATCCGGTATTTTCCCGAAAGATTTCCGCATCCACGACTCAATCCCGGGAATCTGTGTTTCTGATATTTTCATTTTTGGAGATCAAGAAAATATCTTCTCATTTCATTTCTTTTCCTTTTTCCTTTTTCCTTTATTTCCTTTAACCTCCACCACAAACTCCTTTACTTCCACCCTAAGTTTCTCCACCTCACCACCTTCCACACACTTCCATTCAACCTCATCCACACAAACTCTCCACCTCATCATCTCCATGGCAAGCTTTGATTGGCCAAAGAGAACACCTCATCCCTCATGTGGCAAGCTCCTATTGGCCAAGAGACACCTCACCCTCCTCTTTGCAATTAAGCCCCTCACAATTATTTAATTGCACCTCCTTCACAAATTTCAAAATCTATAAATACCAATCCTTTTCATTTCACTTTCTTTTTTCTCTTCTCTTCACAAAAGAGAAAGCCTTCACTAGTTCCTCCTCCATCTCAACCTTAAATACCTACTTCCAAAACATTACCTAGGTCCTCATCTCCACCTCAACTACAACCTTGGATTGGGGATCGTCTCCTTCTTCATCGGAGATATCGCCTTGGATCATTTCCGACCACGATCTCTTCAAGCTTCACTTAGCCGATCTACGTGAGTATTTTTACTCACCAAGACTTAATCAATTCCTAGTGTACTTGTATCTTCATATCTTGTGTATATATGTCATCAAAATCATATTTTTAGTCTATCAAAATCAACCACCCAAAAATCTGTTTTTTAGACCAACAGCAGCAGTTTTCAGGAGTCCGGTCGACCGACAGTCGACCGGCAGTCGACCGACGTGCACAGCGTGCACGTTGGAATTAGTCCGGTCGACCGGCAGTCGACCGATCACTCGACCGACCTGTATTTTCGGTCGACCGGCAGTCGACCGACAGGCGACCGTCCTGGCACTGTTAGTGTACCGGTCGACCGGCCATTGACCCCAGTCGACCGTTAGTCTGTTTTGGGCCAAAATCTGCTTCTCCTGTGGAAAAATCCTAACTCTCTAGAACCCAGTTTTAGTCAACTTGACCTGACTGTTAGACGACTTAGGACCACTATTAGTCGACTACCCCATTTCTCCTAGTCGACCAACTTCTTTATTAGTCGACCACCTATTCCACCTAGACGACTAACCTTGCCTATCTGTTATAATTGATTCCCTTCTTGAAACTGAACCTTACCCTCTAGACTTACATTACCTATAGGTATCACTTGACTTATCTCTTGACACACATCATCTTCCATTATTTCTCTCTCATCTTCACTCTACATATTTATATCACAGGTTATGGCGCATCCCGAGCTTCCGTGGATTTCGGATATTTCGGTATATTGGTGGTTCAGGCGAGTGTTCTCACTCGCTACCCTCTTGCTTCTCATTCCATTGATTATGATAATATTCTCGCTCTAGTCATCATGTATTGTATTTCATACTTTATATCTTTTATTGCTTTATGCTATGCGTGGCCGACCCTTCGTGGTCGTTGGACTTGTTGGACTTTGGGTCATTACTTTTACATTACCACTGGCATTACTTTAGACCTGTCAGTTATGTGCTACCATTTATCATATGTATATCACTTGGCAACTGTGTTATCATCTAACCACTTGCCATGCCACTATTTGGCAAGACCCTTTTATTATGTCATGACTTACCTGACTATTATCAATTCTTGATATGATTGGTTACTTGTTATATATCATCACCCTATCATGCTATCACTTTATACCCAGCATGATATACTTGACTTGTGATTATCATCTTACGGGGACCTTGACTTATGATTCTGTGTCATGATCAGTGACTTGTTTTCCTGCTTTACATGCAGTGACCTGACTATATGTATTTGTGTACTCCTGATTCCTGATCATGTCCATTTCCTGTTTTTCCCGTAAAGTGATAATTAAACTATTGAATCTTAAAATGGACCAACTTGTATTGGGTCGGGGGAAATATGCGGATATCGATATGTGTTCGTGTTTACAGTGGCTTTAGGTTGTGCACTATATTTCCGGTCTGACCTGTGGTACTCCAGGGACCGAGGGGAGAGCTGGCTCCCTTATTCCTGGCTTCATTATTATAAGGGCATACATAAGTCCCTCCTGATAGGCCTCGCGGCTGGTTCCGTCACCATGCAACGGAACACCCTTGGCCGTGGTCCCGGGCAAGCACGGGACCCACTGTAAACATAGTTCGTTGATACCCCCGCTGTTTCCAATAACAACCTCGACTTGCTTATATATGGATGTATGTGAGTTGGCCGTACACCGAGCCACATACCTAGATATATGGGTTAGACGAGTAATAATAAAGTGTCATAATAACCGGCTCTTTAAGTTGTAAGTAGAGGTATGTGGAATGGGACGCATACCAAAGCCTGCATCTTAAATAGCTATGAATCCGTGATGTGCCTTACCGTATTTGCTTTTCCCGGACTTTATATCGGATTTCATGTTTTATGAGTATTATGTTATAACTACCTGGTAGCTCGGATTGGTTTTATTCGGATTTCCTGTTTTATGATTCTCATGCCATGTCTATTCTTACCTGCTCTATCCTATCTGCCTCCTGAATATTTCCTACTTGATATATGCATTATTGTGCTCACCCTGCTTCACCACTTGGTTTTGCTTCTACACTCGCCTGGGGAGTATCATTTGACTCCCCTGGATTCTCACGTCCAGGTCTTGGAGCTAGGAGCGTGTGTTCAGAGTAACGCAGCAGTAGCGTGGATCTTCAGCCGACCTTTCAGAGCTCCATCCTTCCAGACCCCCCTTTGTGCCTCTCGAGTTTTCCCTTAGCAACTCGTGAGTGCTCTTTTATCTTTATACTTGTACATTCCTTGTATACCTGTACGTGAGCTCCCTTTTATACTGTTCATTTATGTATATTCCTTGTATTCCCGCATTTGCGCATCAGTGATATAATATTATTGTAATATTGGATCACATCTGGTGATAACTCTGTGATTGTATATATATGTGTTGGAATGTATAATGCACCAATTGCTTCCGTACTCTGATTCTTGTCTGTACTGATGCTTAGCGTATATACGGGAGGGTAGTTCTGACCTACGTATATACGTTGCAGTGACGTCCCCGTATCCGTAAAATCGGGGCGTTACAGGTTGGTATCAGAGCTTAGGCTCTAACTTCCTCAGTACGTCCAGACGGCAAATCAATGGTAAAGAGATTTGCAACTGGAATACATGAGTCTTGGTTATACATTCCAACTGCAAGTGCAGAGTTATCTATTTCTTGACTAACTTTCCTTTGATTTCAAATCCCTCCTTGACTATCTTTCCTTTGATTCTAAATTCCTCCTATCCTTTCCCTGTTTTGGTTTTATGTTTTGGTTTTATGAAGCCTTATACTACCTTAAGATATGACTAGACTAGAGAGGTAGTGGCTGGTTCAGAATGAAGTTGTTATGTGATCTCTTCGGCTAATTCTATGAAGCTTGGTATTCTCCAGATCGATCTTGATCTGGCTATCTTTCAGAGGACAGCAGTCGGATTCTTAATTATCGGTCTTCTTTATTATGCTCAGGATTTTCGGGGTTTTCTTTATTTCACAGCCACGACATCAGCAGTATTATTCAGCATTATTCTAAAGATTTATTACACAGCCACGACATCATCAGCCGGAAATGCAGAGTATGATTATTATTCAGTTGACTTGAGAGCCCTACCTATAGTGCTTCATATCTTAATTGGTATAAATTCCACCCTTGTCCCCTTTGTATTCAATTTACCCCTTATCGAAATTGCGAGGACGCAATTTTTGTAAGGTGAGTGGATTGTAATACCCCGTTCCCGAAATACGTACTTAGTTGCGTATTCAGATTTTCCGATCGTATTTTTTCGATTTGCTTCCTGTATTTGTTTTGCCTTATGAATTCCTTATATGATTGTTTTGTCTTGGATTTGGATTCGTGGACTCGGAGTCAGTCCCAGTCCGAACCAGGAACTCGATTATAGTATATTATTCGATTTGGTCTTTCCGGTGATTAGATTTGACCGATTTTAGTTTTAAATATTATTTTCCATTATTATATATTTTCTATGATTTCTAGATTTTTCCGGAATTAAAATGAATTTCTTCAAAACCGGTGTCGGCCAGTGTCGCTGACCGCTTCCCGGATTTTTAATTCACAAACCACTTGGAATTTCTCGAAGAGTCTTTAGACGATTCTTCTTAGAGTAATATTTCCTACCTAAATCCTTTTTCTAAAGATTTTACGAATTTATGGATATTCCACCGGAGTCGGTAGATAACCGATTCCAGGATTTTAATTCACACACAGCTAGGAATTTCATGATGGTCCTTTAGACTTTAATTCTTAGAATCACATTTTCTACCTACATTCTTTTTCTGAGGATTTTATGATTTTATGAAAATTCCTTCGGAGTCGGTAGGTAACTGATTCCGGGATTTTTAGTTTAAAACTATAAAGTATTTCTTAAAAAGGATTTCACTATTATTCTTAATATAATATTATGGATTTTTGATGTTTATTTCGGGTCGTTCCGAGATACTTGACTTCGGGACGTATCCGGTATTTTCCCGAAAGATTTCCGCATCCACGACTCAATCCCGGGAATCTGTGTTTCTGATATTTTCATTTTTGGAGATCAAGAAAATATCTTCTCATTTCATTTCTTTTCCTTTTTCCTTTTTCCTTTATTTCCTTTAACCTCCACCACAAACTCCTTTACTTCCACCCTAAGTTTCTCCACCTCACCACCTTCCACACACTTCCATTCAACCTCATCCACACAACTCTCCACCTCATCATCTCCATGGCAAGCTTTGATTGGCCAAAGAGAACACCTCATCCCTCATGTGGCAAGCTCCTATTGGCCAAGAGACACCTCACCCTCCTCTTTGCAATTAAGCCCCTCACAATTATTTAATTGCACCTCCTTCACAAATTTCAAAATCTATAAATACCAATCCTTTTCATTTCACTTTCTTTTTTCTCTTCTCTTCACAAAAGAGAAAGCCTTCACTAGTTCCTCCTCCATCTCAACCTTAAATACCTACTTCCAAAACATTACCTAGGTCCTCATCTCCACCTCAACTACAACCTTGGATTGGGGATCGTCTCCTTCTTCATCGGAGATATCGCCTTGGATCATTTCCGACCACGATCTCTTCAAGCTTCACTTAGCCGATCTACGTGAGTATTTTTACTCACCAAGACTTAATCAATTCCTAGTGTACTTGTATCTTCATATCTTGTGTATATATGTCATCAAAATCATATTTTTAGTCTATCAAAATCAACCACCCAAAAATCTGTTTTTTAGACCAACAGCAGCAGTTTTCAGGAGTCCGGTCGACCGACAGTCGACCGGCAGTCGACCGACGTGCACAGCGTGCACGTTGGAATTAGTCCGGTCGACCGGCAGTCGACCGGAAGTCGACCGACCAAACCTGGAGCTCACGGCCTTGTATCGGTCGACCGGCAGTCGACCGATCACTCGACCGACCTGTATTTTCGGTCGACCGGCAGTCGACCGACAGGCGACCGTCCTGGCACTGTTAGTGTACCGGTCGACCGGCCATTGACCCCAGTCGACCGTTAGTCTGTTTTGGGCCAAAATCTGCTTCTCCTGTGGAAAAATCCTAACTCTCTAGAACCCAGTTTTAGTCAACTTGACCTGACTGTTAGACGACTTAGGACCACTATTAGTCGACTACCCCATTTCTCCTAGTCGACCAACTTCTTTATTAGTCGACCACCTATTCCACCTAGACGACTAACCTTGCCTATCTGTTATAATTGATTCCCTTCTTGAAACTGAACCTTACCCTCTAGACTTACATTACCTATAGGTATCACTTGACTTATCTCTTGACACACATCATCTTCCATTATTTCTCTCTCATCTTCACTCTACATATTTATATCACAGGTTATGGCGCATCCCGAGCTTCCGTGGATTTCGGATATTTCGGTATATTGGTGGTTCAGGCGAGTGTTCTCACTCGCTACCCTCTTGCTTCTCATTCCATTGATTATGATAATATTCTCGCTCTAGTCATCATGTATTGTATTTCATACTTTATATCTTTTATTGCTTTATGCTATGCGTGGCCGACCCTTCGTGGTCGTTGGACTTGTTGGACTTTGGGTCATTACTTTTACATTACCACTTGGCATTACTTTAGACCTGTCAGTTATGTGCTACCATTTATCATATGTATATCACTTGGCAACTGTGTTATCATCTAACCACTTGCCATGCCACTATTTGGCAAGACCCTTTTATTATGTCATGACTTACCTGACTATTATCAATTCTTGATATGATTGGTTACTTGTTATATATCATCACCCTATCATGCTATCACTTTATACCCAGCATGATATACTTGACTTGTGATTATCATCTTACGGGGACCTTGACTTATGATTCTGTGTCATGATCAGTGACTTGTTTTCCTGCTTTACATGCAGTGACCTGACTATATGTATTTGTGTACTCCTGATTCCTGATCATGTCCATTTCCTGTTTTTCCCGTAAAGTGATAATTAAACTATTGAATCTTAAAATGGACCAACTTGTATTGGGTCGGGGGAAATATGCGGATATCGATATGTGTTCGTGTTTACAGTGGCTTTAGGTTGTGCACTATATTTCCGGTCTGACCTGTGGTACTCCAGGGGACCGAGGGGAGAGCTGGCTCCCTTATTCCTGGCTTCATTATTATAAGGGCATACATAAGTCCCTCCTGATAGGCCTCGCGGCTGGTTCCGTCACCATGCAACGGAACACCCTTGGCCGTGGTCCCGGGCAAGCACGGGACCCACTGTAAACATAGTTCGTTGATACCCCCGCTGTTTCCAATAACAACCTCGACTTGCTTATATATGGATGTATGTGAGTTGGCCGTACACCGAGCCACATACCTAGATATATGGGTTAGACGAGTAATAATAAAGTGTCATAATAACCGGCTCTTTAAGTTGTAAGTAGAGGTATGTGGAATGGGACGCATACCAAAGCCTGCATCTTAAATAGCTATGAATCCGTGATGTGCCTTACCGTATTTGCTTTTCCCGGACTTTATATCGGATTTCATGTTTTATGAGTATTATGTTATAAACTACCTGGTAGCTCGGATTGGTTTTATTCGGATTTCCTGTTTTATGATTCTCATGCCATGTCTATTCTTACCTGCTCTATCCTATCTGCCTCCTGAATATTTCCTACTTGATATATGCATTATTGTGCTCACCCTGCTTCACCACTTGGTTTTGTTGGCCCAAAGGCCTATCGCCCTAGTTTTGATGATGATCAACTCATGAAGTTATATTTACTAATGATCTTGTGCTAATTAGTTACAGATTCATGATCAAGATCTTAGTAGGTGCAAAGCTCAACAAAGGTTAAAAGAACAAGATTTGGAGCTTGCATGATGTGATCCAAGGAGTTGTTGGATCAAGCTTGGACCAAGTCAAGAAGATGAGAAGCTTCAAGTGAAGACTTCAAGAAGAAGAAGACTTGGGTCTAGGTATAGAATTTGTATGTTTGTTTAGTAAAAATGTAAAGGATAGATAGTTGGTGGATTGCTCAAGTTATATCACACACACACACTCTTGATAGAACTCTTGATTTAAATTGCTTTCATAAAAGACTTTTATGTTTGGAAAAGAATTTTTATTTAGAACAAAGATTTTCTTTGAGACAAAATATTTATCTTGGATTTGGTATTTCATAGTTCATATCTTTAAACCAAAATCATGATTAGTGCTTTATGTCAAAACATAGATATTTCTTATGATTGTGTAGTGGATCATATCCATACACACTATGCTTTAAAAATGAATTCAAAATATCTTGTTTTTGTATTTGATAAAGATTTAGAAAAACAAGGTTTGGAAAAACATTTCATGGAAAATTAGGTTTTTATCAAAAGAATTTTTACCAAGTATTTTACCTTGATAGTAGTATGACACATGCTCATACTCTATGATCTTTCAAGACCAAAACATTTTATCCAAGACCCAAAACCAATTCCATAATTTTCCAGGTCCTGGAAGTTCTGATTTTTCAGAATTTCTCAGTGACCGGTCGACCGCAGTCGACCGGCACTCGACCGACATGCACAGTTTTTTTTGTGCATGTGCGTATCAGTCGACCGGAGTCGACCGATACTCGACCGACCCAAACCTGTTGCTCTCTGGAAATTGCCAGTCGACCGGATCGGTCGACCGACAGTTCATTCCAGAAGAGCGGTCGACTCACCAGTCGACCGGTGGCTGCAACGGTCAGAAAAATGACCGTTGGCCGGTCGACCGGAGGTCGACCGCCAGCTCTGACAGAACCCCAACGGCTCTATTTTTCTGAAGCCTATAAAAAGGGATTTTGTCATCTGTTTTGAGGTGAACGTTTAGGAGACTTCTTGAGCTGTTTTTCAGACACTTTTAGAGGAGTTTCTCTACAAGATTTTAGTGCAAATACTTCCAATCAAAGGAAGAGTTTTTATCAAGAGAGTGTTAAAGTGATTTCTTGAGTTTTCCATCAAAGCTTTCTTTCCTTGATTTTCTCACACCACACTTGAGCTATCCATTGCTAGATATTCCTATAGGTGTGTTGTAGTGAGAGTGCTCTTTAGGTGATCAAGTGTTGTGATCATCAAAGAGATCTTTTCTTTGTATTTGAGGAAACGGGCAAGTGTGCTCGTTGTTGGTGGTTGGAGTTCGGTTGTGAACTCTTGGTGGTAGAGGTACGGCCTCGGCGAGTCGGTGGACTTGCGTGTGTACGGGACTTGGGAGTCCGAGGGTTTGTAGGTGTACGGCACCGAGGAGAGATCCATTGGGATCTTGCATAGTGAAAACCCTTCGTGTGTCGAAGGCGGGGAAGTAGAGCAAGTGTGCTCGAACCTCGAAACAAACCCTTTGTGTTTGCGATTGCTTACTCTTCCCTCTTTCTCTTTTGTCTCTATTTTATATCTTGCATTCAATTTATTGTGTTCATCTTATATATGCATGATATATACCCTTGTGCTTAATTGATATATAATTGCGTGGGATTGTTGTTAACACTAGTATTCAACCAAGAGAGCCAACGCGGCACCTCAACCCATTCAAGGGGAATCTAGAGGAGCTTGTCCAGAGCCTCGCAAGGGGAATTCGGCAACACTCTTGTGTTATACATAAGTGTTTAATTAAAAGAAGTTTTAATTTGGTCAACTTAGTTTTAATTCCGCATTATTTGTTCATAAGTGACCTTTAGATTAGCCATCACCTATTCACCCCCCCTCTAGGTGATCTTACAATTGGTATCAGAGCTAGTGCTCTTGATAAGGGTCTAACAACCTAAGAGTTAAAGATCCTACATTTGGGCTAATCACAATATTTGTTGTACACACACACCTCACCATGGACTTTATGTCACCACCCACCTTTGATATTCTTAACATCCACATTTGGAAAGTTAAGATGTCATTATTCCTCAAAGCCCTAGGTTATAATGTATATCTTGCCACTACTAATAATGCTTATTGTATAGATGGTAAGAATCTTGAGGCTAATACAAAAGCCCTACATGCTTTAAAGAGCACCCTAAATGATGATTATTTATGTAGGGTTGCTAATATTGATATGGCTTTTGTAGTATGGAACACCCTCATCTCCCTTGGCGAAAATGAACAATACTATGCGGGGAGCGATTCGGATGTTGGAAGCGACACCTCCAACAAGTGCTACATGGTCCAAGGGGATAACCCCCTTGAGGTAAATTCCGAATCCGATGATGAGAACATGTCATATGATGAGCTCACTACCTTTTGTCATCTTATACTTGAAAAATATGACATGATTAAAAAGAATAATAAAAATTTGAAAAAGGAACTTGCTTGCATGCATATAGAACAAGACTCTTTTAGAGATAACATTGCTTGCTTAGAAAAAGAAAATAAAGATTTGAAAAATGAGAATGTTTCCTTATTTTCTAAATTGAGTATTTTGTGTGAAGGAAACAATACTTTGAAAGAAAAGATTGACTTGGTGGAAAAACAAAAGGAAAGTATTTTGCAAGAAAATAAGTCTTTGAAAAGAAAATTTGTTGAAAAAGAAAAGGATAATGTTTGTAAAAAGAAAAAGAAAAATGATTCTTCATCTCATCATGCTTTTCATGCTACCACTAATGAGATTAAGAACTTGAAAAATAAAATGAATAATTTGAGTTCAACTTTGAACTCTTGTGCATTTAATCATTCTAAGTTGGAATCTTTGTTTCAAAAGAAACAAGTTCCCCATGCTCATGCACATACTCATCATGCTCATGCTTATGGTGCACATCACGATCACAATCACACTCATAAGCATCATGCTAAGGTGTACATATGTACACATTGTGGCCGCAAAGGCCATCTAGCAAGATATTGTTTTGATAAGAAACCATATTTATATTTTGCTAAATATAATAGATTTTGGGTTCCTTATAACAATGCTAACCCAAAGGACCCAAGAAAACATGGGTACCAAAACCCCCACCTTTTGATTTTGATGTAGGTGAGGGCTCTCACAAAACGTGAGAGGATTGGTGCCTTGGTAGCCGATGCAATGGATATGATGGACACTCTTATAAATGCATTGCTATCAAGGAAATTTTGGTGGAAAAGACCACCATGCTTGGAGCTTTGAAGTTGGTAACAATTTCTTAACTCCTATTTTTGTATACATGCTTTTACTTATTTCATACATTCATAGCATGTTCATGATTTTGTTTGATTTGTGCTTCATGTGGTATTTACATGCTTAGATGTAGATTTGTCAAACTTGTATGTATACATATACAAATAGTGAATTACAATTGACTCTTAAATAATTTGAACTTCATGCTCACTTGTATCCACTTTATGCATATGTATAATCTAGTTTTGATAATTCTCATATAGACATGTTTTGCCAATTTTTGTGATTTACTTCATGTATATGCATGCTTAATTCAAATCTAATAAATATACATGTATACCCTTGAGTCTCTTGCCTTCATGCAAACATTTAATAGACTCTTTTATTTTTGGGATATGTATGCATATTGTTAGATTTGTATAAACCATACATATACCATGAAAATTGTTGATTTTAGTGAAAAATGATTTTTCATGATTTGTTGTTAAAAATTTGACTTATGATCGTTTTTGGGCTTCAATGACTATTTTCATGTAGACACTATTTACATAACCTTTGAACACTCTATCTTTAAGAAAATATATAATTTGGAGCTTTATGGAATATGAGTGCTTGAACTTTTATGTATTTAGTATTATTCATGAAAAACATATGATTTTTTATTTATGAAGGATCTTTAACTAGTTTGTCAAAAATTCATTTAAACTAGTTATCTATTCTTCAAGTATTGCACATGATCCTATTTTTATGGATAAATTCTTTTGTGATTTCAAAATTTTGATGCTTCATTGTATTGAATATTAGTTTAGATGTTAGTATTTGTCAACACTTGGATTTATACTTGTACACCTTATGGACCACAAATAAATCTATATATGATTGGGTTGAATGCTTATTTGTGCCTATTAGATGTACTAGTATAGCCTTATGTTGATGATCATTACATTCTTAAACTTGTATTCCCATTTGGATTTATGTTATGATCATGTGATTTCATTTCATGTATAAGTTTCTTTTGCCAAAACATTAAAATATACATGGATAACCCTTGAGTCATTTGCTTTTCATGCAAATCTATTTATAAGGACTCAATTGAATTTTGGGGATATGTATGTATACTTAATGTCTTGTCAAAACATACATATGCTATGAAATATAATTTTGATGATTTTCATATATTAAAATTTGTGATGATTTTCGTATTTTCAAAATTTATGATTTTAAGGAATATTGAGTTTTATTGCTAATTTTCATGATACCATGTTTCACATAACACTATCACACTCACTTCTTTTTGATATGGACTTTATGGATAGAGTGCTTTTTAGTGCCTTGTGTTTCATTGATCTTTCATGAAAAACTTTTTAACTTATTCCTTGATGGAAGGATCTCGTACTAGTTCTTAAAACAAGTTCATTTAACTAGTTCGAATTCTTCATATGGTAGATTATATGATGTATACACTTATGCTTACTTTTCAATTGGTATCATTGGATATTTTCAATTGGTATCAATTTGACTCTTGTTGTATATACTCATATTTTGTTCTTTCATATATGTATGTATCTACTTCAATTGATATACTCTTTTCATACATATATATGATTTGTACTTGTGCTTTAGCTAAAATTGACTCTTATATTTTAAGCACAAAATTGTTAATGCTAAGCTTACTTCAAATCTTATTTATCTTCAAGCTTATGCATTGTATTTCATAATTGGTATCAAAATTCAAAATTTGGTTGCTCTACATTTGGTACCTTAAAAGAAAATATTGTATTTTAAGATATTTCAAAATTTTGTTTTCATAAGAAAAAATTCAAAATTTTTGATTTGTATTGTCTATATGCAAGGAGAGCTTAACATCTCTCTTACATATAGATTCATGTTGAGTATATTATAAATTGAGGAGATTGACAACTCTTCTTTATATGATATACGTGTGTAGGGGGAGCTTCACATCTCCTCTTATGCATGACATATTATACGTTATGTGAATTAGGGCTTGTCATCCCTCTTTCATGTAATGTATATGTGTCGGGAAGCTAACTTAACGTCTTCCTCTTCATGAATTTATATCGCATATAAATTTTATTGATTAATTTGTATTTACCCTCCTTGATTTCCTTAAAGGGGGAGAAAAATTTGTTTGATGTATTTTTCTTTGAACCCTTGTTGATGATTGACAAAAAGGGGGAGAAGAATTTGTGATTTTATATGCATGATTTCATGATTTCCTTACTTAAGGGGGAGAAGTATTTGGTTCCTTTCTTAAGGGGGAGTAAGATTTGTATTTATGTATATATGTTGTCTTGCAATTAGGAGCAAAAGATTTGATTTATGATTTGATTTATATGATTGCATCTCCTACATTGCATGCATGTCATGTGCTTTTATTGCCATATCTTTTATTTATTTGGTATGCATGAGTTAAGGGGGAGCTTCTTTGAAGCTTTACTTTAATCCATGCATATATAATTTCATGAGTTTTGTCATCATCAAAAAGGGGGAGATTGTTGGCCCAAAGGCCTATCGCCCTAGTTTTGATGATGATCAACTCATGAAGTTATATTTACTAATGATCTTGTGCTAATTAGTTACAGATTCATGATCAAGATCTTAGTAGGTGCAAAGCTCAACAAAGGTTAAAAGAACAAGATTTGGAGCTTGCATGATGTGATCCAAGGAGTTGTTGGATCAAGCTTGGACCAAGTCAAGAAGATGAGAAGCTTCAAGTGAAGACTTCAAGAAGAAGAAGACTTGGGTCTAGGTATAGAATTTGTATGTTTGTTTTAGTAAAAATGTAAAGGATAGATAGTTGGTGGATTGCTCAAGTTATATCACACACACACACTCTTGATAGAACTCTTGATTTAAATTGCTTTCATAAAAGACTTTTATGTTTGGAAAAGAATTTTTATTTAGAACAAAGATTTTCTTTGAGACAAAATATTTATCTTGGATTTTGGTATTTCATAGTTCATATCTTTAAACCAAAATCATGATTAGTGCTTTATGTCAAAAACATAGATATTTCTTATGATTGTGTAGTGGATCATATCCATACACACTATGCTTTAAAAATGAATTCAAAATATCTTGTTTTTGTATTTGATAAAGATTTAGAAAAACAAGGTTTGGAAAAACATTTCATGGAAAATTAGGTTTTTATCAAAAGAATTTTTACCAAGTATTTTACCTTGATAGTAGTATGACACATGCTCATACTCTATGATCTTTCAAGACCAAAACATTTTATCCAAGACCCAAAACCAATTCCATAATTTTCCAGGTCCTGGAAGTTCTGATTTTTCAGAATTTCTCAGTGACCGGTCGACCGGCAGTCGACCGGCACTCGACCGACATGCACAGTTTTTTTTGTGCATGTGCGTATCAGTCGACCGGAGTCGACCGATACTCGACCGACCCAAACCTGTTGCTCTCTAGAAATTGCCAGTCGACCGGATCGGTCGACCGACAGTTCATTCCAGAAGAGCGGTCGACTCACCAGTCGACCGGTGGCTGCAACGGTCAGAAAAATGACCGTTGGCCGGTCGACCGGAGGTCGACCGCCAGCTCTGACAGAACCCCAACGGCTCTATTTTTCTGAAGCCTATAAAAAGGGATTTTGTCATCTGTTTTGAGGTGAACATTTAGGAGACTTCTTGAGCTGTTTTTCAGACACTTTTAGAGGAGTTTCTCTACAAGATTTTAGTGCAAATACTTCCAATCAAAAGGAAGAGTTTTTATCAAGAGAGTGTTAAAGTGATTTCTTGAGTTTTCCATCAAAGCTTTCTTTCCTTGATTTTCTCACACCACACTTGAGCTATCCATTGCTAGATATTCCTATAGGTGTGTTGTAGTGAGAGTGCTCTTTAGGTGATCAAGTGTTGTGATCATCAAAGAGATCTTTTCTTTGTATTTGAGGAAACGGGCAAGTGTGCTCGTTGTTGGTGGTTGGAGTTCGGTTGTGAACTCTTGGTGGTAGAGGTACGGCCTCGGCGAGTCGGTGGACTTGCGTGTGTACGGGACTTGGGAGTCCGAGGGTTTGTAGGTGTACGGCACCGAGGAGAGATCCATTGGGATCTTGCATAGTGGAAACCCTTCGTGTGTCGAAGGCGGAGAAGTAGAGCAAGTGTGCTCGAACCTCGAAACAAACCCTTTGTGTTTGCGATTGCTTACTCTTCCCTCTTTCTCTTTTTGTCTCTATTTTATATCTTGCATTCAATTTATTGTGTTCATCTTATATATGCATGATATATACCCTTGTGCTTAATTGATATATAATTGCGTGGGATTGTTGTTAACACTAGTATTCAACCAAGAGAGCCACCGCGGCACCTCAACCCATTCAAGGGGAATCTAGAGGAGCTTGTCCAGAGCCTCGCAAGGGGAATTCGGCAACACTCTTGTGTTATACATAAGTGTTTAATTAAAAGAAGTTTTAATTTGGTCAACTTAGTTTTAATTCCGCATTATTTGTTCATAAGTGACCTTTAGATTAGCCATCACCTATTCACCCCCCTCTAGGTGATCTTACAGGTTTTGCTTCTACACTCGCCTGGGGAGTATCATTTGACTCCCCTGGATTCTCACGTCCAGGTCTTGGAGCTAGGAGCGTGTGTTCAGAGTAACGCAGCAGTAGCGTGGATCTTCAGCCGACCTTTCAGAGCTCCATCCTTCCAGACCCCCCTTTGTGCCTCTCGAGTTTTCCCTTAGCAAACTCGTGAGTGCTCTTTATACTTTATACTTGTACATTCCTTATATACCTGTACGTGAGCTCCCTTTTATACTGTTCATTTATGTATATTCCTTGTATTCCCGCATTTGCGCATCAGTGATATAATATTATTGTAATATTGGATCACATCTGGTGATAACTCTGTGATTGTATATATATGTGTTGGAATGTATAATGCACCAATTGCTTCCGTACTCTGATTCTTGTCTGTACTGATGCTTAGCGTATATACGGGAGGGTAGTTCTGACCTACGTATATACGTTGCAGTGACGTCCCCGTATCCGTGAAATCGGGGCGTTACAATATCATTCAGACTGGTTGCAAAACTTTCTTAGAGTTTGTCTTTTCGGAGTGTCAACAAGGTCAAGATGACGTTCATCCTAATCTGCCACTTGCTGAAATTGATGACACCATTTAACTTCTAAATATCAAATTTGATCGCAGACATCTTCACCTTGACCTTACTCTGATACCAATTGTTGAAAAAATCTGTATGCACTGATACCAATTGTTGTGCCCCGGACCAATTGCCAGGGTGGCACAGCGGAATCAACACAAGATCAACAAGCAACGAGAAGGAAAAGAGAAGGAAGAAGATATTCTAAAGTGTAAAATCCAACACACAATATAACATAGTCTCATCGATCAAACAGTTCGTGTATACATTCACGAGAGAAGGGGTAGAAACTTTATTAAACTTTAGCGAAGTACAATAGAATTACTTACACGTCTGATTGATGGGACCTACACATAGGAAAATACAAAATTTCAAGAATACAGAAAAGAAGTGCAAGTGCTCAATGCTACCGCGATAGCAAGTGGCTATGCGGGTCGTGATCCTCAAGGAGGGACTAGCAATGAAAGCTTTTTGCAAGTTCTCTTTTAAGTTAATAAAATGGTTAAAGTTCTTCTTTTAGTTTTTGAAAAAAAAAATGAAAAGAAGTTATAGTTAAGTTAAGAAGATAGTGGTAGATTGAGAAGGTGGAGAAATAGAAAATGGATTTATATAAAGAAATAAAAAAGTGAATAAAAGAGTTGAGAGATGGTAGTGATCTAAACTAAGGATTAAAAGAAAGAAAAAAAACTAAAGAACTTACCTACCTCTTTCGGTTAATGACTACCTGGAATCCTTGTCAACGGTGTACCTTTGCTTGAAGGCGAGCGAAGCATGATAGATGAAATCTTCCCCATTCCCGATCTATACTACGAAATGAAGGTGCAAGCTATATTACCATAGAAATAGTTGTTCATCACTTAGGCCATCAATGGCACTAAGCAATTTTGAAACTATTGGAGTCATTTGAATACACAAACACAGAAGGGAGAAGAAACAAAAACAAAAGTAGAAAAAGAAACTTCGATTGAATTGAATAACAATGAAAGAAAAGAAGAATACTTACACTGGTGTCACTCTCAGTGTAAGCATCACTCTTGTTCTCCCAAGAAACTCTTCTTCGATCTCAGTTATATAAAAAAATTACATTAAAAAGAGAAAGAAAAATCTAAGTTAAACCTATACAGAAATCTATTTTATTCCCTACTTGATCGCTCCCTTCTTCGGTGAATTTTCTGATATTTATAGGCAAAACCTAGATGGGAAGGAGTGAGGAGATAGGGGAGAAAACGCTCCCCTTATCTCCACCAATTGGTCTTGAAAACGCGGCTTTGCCGCGAAAACGCGGCTCCACATCCAGGGGAGATTTGATATCATTTGATTTTGTCCCCTTTTGTCTGGATAGATTTGTTGTTTGGTCTCTGATTTTGATCTGATCTTTGGTAATCTTCAAGCTAACCGATTGGATTCATATAAATCTAAATTAACTAGTTTTATTTGATGTGATCCTCCGTGATATACGTTGATCTTTAGCTGAAATTATCTTTATCCTCCTGAATATTTATCTCTTCTTCAATTAAGCTTAAATCAGAATTAATGTGGGTTTTTGGGCTCATTTCTTTTCCACCTCCATTAGTAATGAACCTGCATATAATTTAGACAGTAAATAAGATTTAAAATAGAGTTATTAAATAATAAATATGAGAATGTGACAATAAGTATGCAGTATCAGTGACTAATCAACTCTCACTGAGAAGATTATAAGTCCTTTGAGGACCACCAAGAACAACGAACCCTTATGGCTAATCTTCTCTCTCATGAATCTCTCACCTAGATGAATTACACCCTTTAGGAATTACAAATTTATTGAATTACATTAAAGGCTACCCCAAAGTGTTATTTATACACCATAGAACTCTCCTTTCCTAAACAAATTCTATCAATGCGAACGATCAGCGCCTCAGAATAAAGAAAACTCGAATCCAACTCGAACTGAAAACAGATCCAGAAAAGAAAACTGTCAGACCCGCCATTAGATTATTAGTCAACTAATACCATGTATTAGTCGACTAGGTCTAATACTAGTCGATTACTTTGAAAAAATTTGAGAAAACTGCCCCAACTCTCTGTTGGCCAACCTAGTCGACTATACAATGTATAAGTCGACAATTCATATGATTAGTCGACTATACCCGTATTACTCGACTGATAATGTGCAAAGCTCCTTGTGCATGTCCGTTTTTTTATCTCCAAAGTTTTATCTATATTCCTAATAGCTTTTTGTTGTTGTCATATGGCATAGGCAACTCTATCAGGTCGAAGTAGTCATATTTCTTCAACATATTCTCTTGTAATGGGATTGAGACAATCCAATTCCATTTTTTGTATACATGATCTTGATTCTGAGAATCATATCCGTAGTTCCAAGGTCCTTCTGCTGAACTGAGCCGAAAGGATTTTTTTAGTAGATTTCACTATCTCCAAGTCGATCTTGATAATAAGCATGTCATCTACATAAAGGTAGATCACCACTGCCTTTCTTCAGCAACTTTAAAGTAGAGGCACTTGTTAGATTCACTGACTCGATACCCTTTACTACGGACATTCCTGTCAAATATCTCATGTCAGAGTTTTGGAGCCGACTTAAGACCTATAAAGACTTTGCTAGATTGCATACATCTATAGGAGTTTCAAGTCCTTCAGATTTCTCCATGTAAATTTCTTTAGTGAGGTTTCCATTTAGAAAAGCTGACTTCACATCCATCTGGTGAATGATGAACTTTCTTATGCTCGCCCATGCAATTAACACCCTGATAGTAGTAATTCTGTAAATTAGAGCATAGAAGTCAATACCTTCTTTTTTAGAGAGGTTGTTTGCCACCAGTCTTGTCTTGTACTTTTCTATGGTACCATCAGGTCACAACTTTCTTTTGAAGATTCACTTGCAACTGATAGGCTTTGCACCTTCTGGTACATCCACCAATTCTCAAGTGTGATTCTGGATCGAAGAGTTCATTTCGTTATCTATGATAATATCTTTGGACTGCATTTCCTCTTTAGAAAGTTTGTGGATCTCCTTCTGTGTTATTGGTGATAAAGTCATCTCTGAAGTCTTGCTTCCTGATGAGCTTGGAAGGTGGCTCTATAGATTCTGGAGTTTCGTCTTCAGCATCAACACCTTCAGCTTCTGAAGAGATTGACTCGTCTAGTGCAATAGACTTTTAGTAGTTTCAGATATATATTTGAGCAATAAGCCTTTATCCTCGATAAAATTATCCTCAAAAAACTCTGCATCTCGAGCTTCGATGATGGAGTTGGTGTCAAATCTAGAAATCTGCATGCATCACTATTTTTTAGCAAAATCAAGAAACATGCACATGTTTGCCTTAGGACAAGATTTAAATCTCCTTATATCTAGTATCCGTAAGTAAGCAAGACACCTCCACACTTTGAGATTTTCCAGGGAAGCTGGATATTTCAACCATGCTGATGTGGAATAACATCTGATTTGGAGTAGGGTACCCGGTCCAAGATCCAGTTAGACATCAGCAACGCCTCTCCTCAATAACAGGTAGTAGATCTGGCGTAATAAATATTGAATTTACCATCTCAGTGAGTAAGCAGTTCTTCATTTCTGCAATTCCACTGGACTTAGGGAGTAAAGAGCAGTCGTCTCTGCAATGATGTCATTCTCTTTGAGGTATGTTTCAGCTTCCTATGATTGGTACTTGCCACCTCTATCACTTCTGAGCTTCTTTACTGGACACCCAAGTTACTTACCACTCGAGTCCGAAACTCAATGAACTTGCTAAAAGTTTCATCTTTTGACTTCAGCAAGTACAAATGGCAGAAGCGAGGATGATCATCGATGAAGGTGATGAAGTATTTCATGCCACCTCTAGTCATAAAGCTCTTGAAGTCACAGGTACCTGAATAAATCAGGTCCAACAGGTTTGTGCTCCTTGTAATATTTGGAAATGGCTTCATTGTGATCTTAGCCTGCACATAGACTTCACACTTTCAAGGCGTATTACCCCACAGTTTGAAAGTAAGCCTAGCTTTTTTATATTAAATATTTTCATGTATTTTACATGACCTATTATGTTATGTATAAAGTTTAGGAGTACAAAAAATTAGAGATTTCATTGATAACTGAGCTGGGTATAGTGGTACTTATCTTATACATGCCATCAGTGTGGTAAGCATTGTCAGAGTACATCCTCTCGTAAGACAGTACAATTTTCCTATCTTAAAAATCTAGCCTCATTCCTGCATCACAACAAGCTCCCGGAGACTAAATTCTTGAAAATTGATAGGACGTGTTTCAAATATCTTAAGGGTGAGAATCTTCCCAGAACTAAGGGTCAGCACCACGGTCTCAGTTCTAAGCACATCAGCAATAGAACAATGAGCCATTGACACGTTCTCATTTGAAACAATGTAAGGTGGAGAAGAGATCTTTATTGGAGCAGAAATGACAAGTAGCATATGTGTCTAACCACCAATCAAAGTCATTGGAGAGAGATGTCACCTAAAAGAGCATAGCAACAAAATTGTTGATTTGGTTGACATTGTGGGCCTCCTCCTTCTCTTCCTTCTTTAGTGCTTACAGGCCTAAGCAAAATGGCCTTACTTGCTGCAGTTGAAGCACATGTTAGTCTTCTTGAACTCCTCTTCAAAGTCAAGTTTCTTTTCTTGAATAACAGAATAAATTTTTAGGAGTTACATCCTAAAGATCACTTTGCGATGCTAAGCATTGAAGTTTGTTCCGTCAAAATTCTCCGGCTTCAAGCAATCCACTTCAATAGTCTTGGAAGGGTCGATAACTAACCAAAACAATGCTTCAAGAATGTTAGAACAAAAGGAAAAATAGACTAGAGGGAAGTGGACTTTCCTAGTAATTGAAAATATAGAACTTTTGTATTAGAGCTGCTATGTATCATTGAACAATATGCTTGAAGAAATATTTAGCATTCTTCGGTACAATGATCCGAAAGTCAAATGCCCCCCGGAATAGTAGTTGAAAATTCTGATGCGCACGATGATCTCCTAGATCTGATCAGACAAGTGACCTCCTCAGTCTAACACAGGATCGAGCTCTACTGACGGGCTTGGAGACACTCCTTGTAATTGGAAACAATACTCATTTGAAACTAGACAACTGCCTTCCTTCTTTTGGTTTCTTGTCATGTTATAAATGAGCTCAAAGGGTCTATTTATAGCAGTGTTGTCGAGGCATAAAGCGTAGTACAAGGCATAAAGGATCTAATATGCATGAGGCGCAAAGTGCAAGCGAGGCAATGCGCCTTACTACAGTGAGGCGCAGCTGTTTTTTTTATGATGCCTTTTATAAAATTGCATATGTTTACTGCTATCTTCTTGTATTATCAATTTATTGTGGTTGTTGTCCTCATCATGAAGATTCTAATGGAGTCAAATTCTTGTAGGTTCACAATCAGAGCTTGAAGGCAAAAAAGAACAGAATTTTCATTTATTTGATGAAAGGAAGATTGTATTTTCGATCAAGTGTGCTCAATTTTATCCCTCTTTGGTCATGTAACCTAGTGACCAGCAAGAAAGACTCAGACCAGCCAACAATCCAACAGATTTGAGGACTTGCTCTTATTGACTTTAGGTTTAGACGCTTAATGTTAATCAGATGAGTGGTTAGTGGGCGAGAGTCTCATCTAATGGCATCAAATTGAGATTAAATAAGACAGCAATGCAAATGATATACAATTATTATACCTTGCCTTCTCGTGATTCCTATGATGTATTCCTTTTTACCATGTGTTTTCTGAACGGATAATGAATTTTGTATGTTTAATTGTCACCTCTTTTCATGAAATAGTGAAGAAGTTATTTACTTTTGATTCAAAAATAGATAAGTGAATAATTACCAACATAGAGTGCAAAGTAAAATTTAATGTTCAAATATCTACTAAAACATTAGGTGATGACACTAAATTTGCACTACTAATTACAAATAAGAAATTTGATGAAGACAAAGATGTATGTACATGACTCATTTTCCAACACAATCTGCACATGTGAAGATGTTGCATTTCAGCACTATACTTTTTTATTCATTCAAAGAGTATCTAATAAGTCATTGAAAAATTCCCTATAACAACACACAACAATAACAAAATTTTACAGCATCAACAAAATTTTACAGTAACAAAATTACGAGAGAGAGATGAAGACGAAGAGAGACGGGGGGGGGGGGGGGGGGGGGGGGG